>JARLTB010000097.1:1022500-1227500 GCA_030141615.1 Unio pictorum
ATCTCTATCTCTATCTCTATCTCTATCTCTATCTCTATCTCCATCTCTATCTCTATCTCTATCTCTATCTCTATATCTCTATCTCTCTCTCTATCTCTATATCTATATCTATATCTCTATCTCTATCTCTCTATCTCTATCTCTATCTCTATCTCTATCTCTATCTCTATATCTCTATCTCTATATCTCTATCTCTGTCTCTATCTCTATATCTATACCTCTATCTCTATCTCTATCTCTATCTCTATCTCTATCTCTATCTCTATCTATATCTCTATCTCTATCTCTATATCTCTATCTTTATCTCTATCTATATCTCTATATATCTATCTCTATCTCTATCTCTTTCTCTCTATCACTATCTCTATCTCTATCTCTTTCTCTGTATCTCTATCTATATCTCTATCTCTCTATCTATATCTCTATCTCTATCCCTATCTCTATCTCTATCTCTATCTCTCTATCTCTACCTATATCTCTATCTCTATCTCTATAACTCTATCTCTATATCTCTATATCTATCTCTATCTCTATCTCTATCTCTATCTCTATCTCTATCTCTCTATCTCTATCTCTATCTCTATCTCTATCTCTATCTCTATCTCTAACTCCATCTCTATCTCTATCTCTATCTATATCTCTCTATCTCTATATCTCTATCTCTATCTCTATCTCTCTATCTCTATCTCTATCTCTATATCTCTATCTCTATCTCTATCTCTATCTCTATCTCTATCTCTCTATCTCTATCTATATCTCTATCTCTCTATCTCTATCTCTATCTCTATCTATCTATCTCTATCTCTCTATATCTCTATCTCTATCTCTATCACTATCTCTATCTCTATCTCTATCTCTATATCTCTATCTCTATCTCTATCTCTATCTCTTTCTCTATATCTCTATCTATATATATATATCTATATCTCTATCTCTATCTCTATATCTCTATCTCTATCTCTATCTCTATCTCTATCTCTATCTCTATCTCTATCTCTATATCTCTATCTTTATCTCTATCTCTATCTCTATATCTCTATCTCTAGCTCTATCTATATCTCTATCTCTCTATCTCTATCTCTATCTCTCGAACTATATCTCTATCTCTATCTCTATCTCTAACTCTATCTCTCTATCTCTATCTCTCTCTCTCTCTATCTCTATCTCTATATCTCTATCTCTATCTCTATATCTTTATCTCCATCTCTATCTCTATATCTCTATCTCTATCTCTATCTCCATCTCTATCTCTATCTCTATCTCTCTATCTTTATCTCTATCTCTATCTCTATCTCTATCTCTATCTCTGTATCTCTATCTCTATCTCTATGTCGCTATCTCTATCTCTATCCCTATCTCTATCTCTATCTCTATCTCTCTATCTCTACCTATATCTCTATCTCTATCTCTATATCTCTGTCTCTATATCTCTATCTCTGTCTCTATCTCTATCTCTATCTCTATATCTCTATCTCTATCTCTATATCTCTAAATCTATCTCTATCTCTATCTCTATCTCTATCTCTATCTCTATCTCTATCTCTATCTCTATCTCTATCTCTATCTCTATCTCTCTATCTATATCTCTCTCTGTATATCTATATCTCTATCTCTATCTCTATCTCTATCTCTATCACAATCTCTATACCTCTATCTCTATCTATATCTCTATCTCTATATCTCTATCTCTATCTCTATCTCTATCTCTATCTCTATCTCTATCTCTATCTCTATCTCTATCTCTATCTCTATCTCTATATCTCTATCTCTCTCTCTATCTCTATATCTATATCTCTATCTATATCTCTATATCTCTATCTCTATCTCTATATCTCTATCTCTATATCTCTATCTCTATCTCTATATCTCTATCTCTATATCTCTATCTCTATCTCTATATCTTTATCTCCATCTCTATCTCTATATCTCTATCTCTATCACTATCTCTATATCTCTATCTCTATCTCTATATCTATCTCTATCTCTATCTCTCTATCTCTATCTCTATCTCTATCTCTATCTCTATCTCTATCTCTATCTCTATCTCTATCTCTATCTCCATCTCTATCTCTATCTCTATCTCTATCTCTATATCTCTATCTCTCTCTCTATCTCTATATCTATATCTCTATCTCTATCTCTCTATCTCTATCTCTATCTCTATCTCTATCTCTATCTCTATATCTCTATCTCTATATCTCTATCTCTATCTCTATCTCTATATCTATACCTCTATCTCTATCTCTATCTCTATCTCTATCTCTATCTATATCTCTATCTCTATCTCTATATCTCTATCTTTATCTCTATCTCTATCTCTATATATCTATCTCTATCTCTATCTCTTTCTCTCTATCACTATCTCTATCTCTATCTCTATCTCTGTATCTCTATCTATATCTCTATCTCTCTATCTATATCTCTATCTCTATCCCTATCTCTATCTCTATCTCTATCTCTCTATCTCTACCTATATCTCTATCTCTATCTCTATAACTCTATCTCTATATCTCTATATCTATCTCTATCTCTATCTCTATCTCTATCTCTATCTCTCTATCTCTATCTCTATCTCTATCTCTATCTCTATCTCTATCTCTATCTCTAACTCCATCTCTATCTCTATCTCTATCTATATCTCTCTATCTCTATCTCTATCTCTATATCTCTATCTCTATCTCTATCTCTCTATCTCTATCTCTATATCTCTATCTCTATCTCTATCTCTATCTCTATCTCTATCTCTCTATCTCTATCTATATCTCTATCTCTCTATCTCTATCTCTATCTCTATCTATCTATCTCTATCTCTCTATATCTCTATCTCTATCTCTATCACTATCTCTATCTCTATCTCTATCTCTATATCTCTATCTCTATCTCTATCTCTATCTCTATCTCTAATTCTCTATCTATATATATATATCTATATCTCTATCTCTATCTCTATATCTCTATCTCTATCTCTATCTCTATCTCTATCTCTATCTCTATATCTCTATCTCTAGCTCTATCTATATCTCTATCTCTCTATCTCTATCTCTATCTCTCGAACTATATCTCTATCTCTATCTCTATCTCTAACTCTATCTCTCTATCTCTATCTCTCTCTCTCTCTATCTCTATCTCTATATCTCTATCTCTATCTCTATATCTTTATCTCCATCTCTATCTCTATATCTCTATCTCTATCTCTATCTCTGTCTCTATCTCTATCTCTATCTCTACCTCTATCTCTATCTCTATCTATATCTCTCTATCTCTATCTCTATCTCTATCTCTATCTCTATCTCTATCTCTATCTCTATCTCTATCTCTCTATCTCTATCTCTATCTCTATCTCTGTATCTCTATCTCTATCTCTATCTCTCTATCTCTATGTCTATCCCTATCTCTGTCTCTATCTCTATCTCTCTATCCCTACCTATGTCTCTATCTCTATCTCTATATCTCTATCTCTATCTCTATATCTCTATCTCTATCTCTATCTCTATCTCTATCTCTATCTCTATCTCTATCTCTATCTCTATCTCTATCTCTCTATTTATATCTCAATCTCTATGACTATATCTCTATCTCTATCTCTATCTATATCTCTATCTCTATCTCTATCTCTATCTCTATCTCTATCTCTCTATCTCTACCTCTATCTATATCTCTATCCTTATCTCTATATCTCTATCTCTATCTCTATATCTCTATCTCTATCTCTATATCTCTATCTCTATCTCTATATCTCTATCTCTATCTCTATGTCTATATCTCTATCTCTATCTCTATCTCTATCTCTATCTCTATCTCTATCTCTATCTCTATACCTCTATCTCTATCTCTATCTCTATCTCTATCTCTATCTCTATCTCTATCTCTCTATCTCTATCTCTATCTCTATCTCTATCTCTATCTCTATCTCTCTATCTCTTTCTCTATCTCTCTATCTCTATCTCTATCTCTATCTCTATCTCTATCTCTCTATCTCTATCTCTATCTCTCTATCTCTATCTCTATCTCTATCTCTATCTCTATCTCTATCTCTATCTCTATATCTCTATCTCTATCTCTATATATCTATCTCTATCTCTATCTCTATCTCTATCTCTATTTCTCTATCTCTATCTCTATCTCTATCTCTATATCTATATATCTATATCTCTATCTCTATCTCTATCTCTATCTCTATATCTATATCTTTATCTATATCTCTATCTCTATATCTATCTCTATCTCTATCTCTATCTCTATCTCTATCTCTATATCTCTATCTTTATCTCTATCTCTATCTCTATCTATATATCTCTATCTCTATCTCTAACTCTATCTCTATCTCTATCTCTATCTCTATCTCTATCTCTTTCTCTACCTCTCTATCTCTATCTCTATCTCTATCTCTATCTCTATCTCTATCTCTCTATCTCTATCTCTATCTCTCTATCTCTATCTCTATCTCTATCTCTCTATCTCTATCTCTATCTCTATCTCTCTATCTCTATCTCTATCTCTATATCTATATCTATCTCTACCTCTCTATCTCTATCTCTATCACTATCTATCTATCTATCTCTATCTCTATCTCTATCTCTCTATCTCTATCTCTATCTCTATCTCTATCTCTATCTCTCTATCTCTATCTCTATCTCTATCTCTATCTCTATCTCTATCTCTATCTCTATCTCTATCTCTCTATCTCTATCTCTATCTCTATCTCTATCTCTATCACTTTATCTCTATCTCTATCTCTATCTCTCTATCTCTATCTCTGTATCTCTATCTCTATCTCTATCTCTCTATCTCTATCCCTATCTCTATCTCTATCACTATCTCTCTATCTCTACCTATATCTCTCTCTCTATATATATATCTCTATCTCTATATATCTATCTCTATCTCTATCTCTAGCTCTATATCACTATCTCTATCTCTATCTCTGTATCTCTATCTCTATTTCTATCTCTATCTCTCTATCTCTATCTCTATCTCTATCTCTATCTCTATCTCTATCTCTATCTCTATCTCTATATCTCTATCTCTATTTCTATCTCTATCTCTATCTCTATATCTCTATCTATATCTCTATATCTCTATCTCTATATCTCTATCTCTATCTCTATCTCTATATCTCTATCTCTATCTCTATCTCCATCTCTATATCTTTATCTCCATCTCTATCTCCATATCTCTATCTCTATCTCTATCTCTATCTCTATCTCTATATCTCTATCTCTATCTCTATCTCTATATCTATCTCTATCTCTGTATCTCTATCTCTATATCTCTATCTCTACCTCTATCTATATCTATATTTCTATCTTTATATCTCTATATGTCTATCTCTATATCTCTATCTCTGTATCTCTATCTCTATCTCTATCTCTTTATGTCTATCTTTATCTCTATATCTCTATCTCTATCTCTATATCTCTATCTCTATATCTCTATCTCTACCTCTATCTATATCTCTATCTCTATATCTCTATCTCTATCTCTATCTCTATATCTCTATCTCTATATCTCTATCTCTATCTCTATCTCTATATCTCTATCTCTATATCTCTGTCTCTATCTCTATCTCTATCTCTATATCTCTATCTCTATCTCTATCTTTATATCTCTATCTCTATCTCTATCTCTATCTCTATCTCTATCTCTATCTCTATCTCTCTATCTCTATCTCTATCTCTATCTCTATCTCTCTATCTCTATCTCTATACCTCTATCTCTATCTCTATCTCTATCTCTATATCTCTATATCTCTATCTCTATCTCTGTCTCTATCTCTATCTCTATCTCTATATCTCTATCTCTATCTCTATATCCCTATCTCTATCTCTATCTCTATATCTCTATCTCTATCTCTATATCTCTATCTCTACCTCTATCTATATCTCTATCTCTATATCTCTATCTCTATCTCTATATCTCTATCTCTATATCTCTATCTCTATCTCTATATCTCTATCTCTATCTCTATATCTCTATCTCTATCTCTATCTCTATATCTCTATCTCTATCTCTATATCTCTATCTCTATCTCTATCTTTATCTCTATCTCTATCTCTATCTCTATCTCTATCTCTATATCTCTATCTCTATATCTCTATCTCTATCTCTATCTCTATATCTCTATCTCTATCTCTATCTCTATCTCTATCTCTATCTCTATCTCTATCTCTATCTCTATATCGCTATCTTTATCTCTATCTCTATCTCTATATCTCTATCTCTATCTCTATCTCTATCTCTATCTCTATCTCTATCTCTATCTCTCTCTCTATCTCTATCTCTCTATCTCTATCTCTATCTCTATCTCTATCTCTATCTCTATCTATCTATCTCTATCTCTATCTCTATCTCTTTCTCTCTATCTCTATCTCTATTTCTATCTCTCTATCTCTATCTCTATCTCTATCTCTTTATCTCTATCTCTATCTCTATCTCTATCTCTCTATCTCTATCTCTGTATCTTTTTCTCTATCTCCATCTCTCTATCTCTATCCCTATCTCTATCTCTATCACTATCTCTCTATCTCTACCTATATCTCTATCTCTCTCTATATATCTCTATCTCTATATCTCTATCTCTATCTCTATCTCTATCTCTATCTCTATTTCACTATCTCTATCTCTATCTCTATATCTCTATCTCTATCTCTATCTATATCTCTATCTCTATCTCTATCTCTATCTCTATCTCTATCTCTATCTCTATCTCTATATCTCTATCTCTTTTTCTATCTCTATCTCTATCTCTATATCTCTATCTATATCTCTATATCTCTATCTCTATATCTCTATCTCTATCTCTATCTCTATATCTTTATCACATTAACTATCTCCATATCTCTATCTCTTTCTCTATCTCTATCTCTATATCTTTATCTCTATCTCTATATCTATCTCTATCTCTCTATCTCTATCTCTTTATCTCTATCTCTACCACTATCAATATCTCTATCTCTATCTCTATATCTCTATATCTCTTTCTCTATATCTCTATATCTGTATCTCTATCTCTGTCTCTATCTCTATCTCTATATCTCTATCTCTATCTCTATATCTCTATCTCTATATCTATCTCTATATCTCTATCTCTATCTCTATATCTCTATCTCTACCTCTATCTATATCTCTATCTCTATATCTCTATCTCTATCTCTATCTCAATATCTCTATCTCTATATCTCTATCTCTATCTCTATATCTCTATCTCTATCTCTATATCTCTGTCTCTATCTCTATCTCCATCTCTATATCTCTATCTCTATCTCTATCTCTATCTTTTTCTCTATCTCTATCTCTTTCTCTGTCTCTATATCTCTATCTCTATCTCTCTATCTCTATCTCTATCTCTCTATCTCTATCTCTATCTCTCTATCTCTATCTCTATCTCTATATCTCTATCTCTCTCTCTATGTCTCTATCTCAATCTCTCTATCTCTATCTCTATCTCTAACTCTATCTCTATCTCTATCTCTATCTCTATATCTCTATCTCTATCTCTATCTCTATATCTCTATATCTCTATCTCTATCTCTATCTCTATCTCTATATCTCTATCTCTATCTCTATCTCTATCTCTATCTCTATCTCTATCTCTATCTCTATCTCTATCTCTACATCTCTATCTCTATCTCTATATCTGTCTCTATCTCTATCTCTATCTCTATTTCCCTATATCTCTATATCTCTATATCTCTATCTCTATCTCTATATCTCTATATCTCTATATCTCTATATCTCTATATCTCTATATCTGTATATCTCTATCTCTATCTCTATCTATATCTCTATCTATTTATATATCTCTATCTCTATCTCTATCTCTATCTCTCTATCTCTATCTCTCTATCTCTATCTCTATGTCTCTATCTCTATCTCTATCTCTATCTCTATCTCTATCTCTATCTCTATCTCTATCTATATCTCTATCTCTATCTCTATATCTCTATCTCTATCTCTATATCTCTATATCTCTATCTCTATATCTCTATCTGTATCTCTATCACTATCTCTATCTCTATCTCTATATCTCTATCTCTATATCTATCTATATCTCTATCTCTATCTCTATCTCTATCTCTATATCTCTATATCTCTATATCTCTATATCTATATCTCTATCTCTATATCTCTATATCTCTATATCTCTATCTCTATCTCTATATCTCTATCTCTATGTCTCTATCTCTATGTATCTATCTCTATCTCTATCTCTATCTCTATCTCAATCTCTAAATCTCTATCTCTATATCTCTATATCTTTCTATCTCCATCTCTATATCTCTATATCTCTATATCTCTATATGTCTATCTCTATATCTCTAATCTCTATATCTCTATCTCTATATCTCTATCTATATCTCTATCTCTATCTCTATCTCTCTATCTCTATTTCTATGTCTCTATCTCTATGTCTCTATCTCTATCTCTATCTCTATATCTCTATCTCTATCTCTATCTCTATCTCTATCTCTATCTCTGTATCTCTATATCTCTATATCTCTCTATATATCTGTATCTCTATCTCTATGTCTCTATCTCTATGTCTCTATCTCTATCTCTATCTCTATCTCTCTGTCTCTATCTCTATCTCTATGTCTCTATCTCTATCTCTACCTCTATCTCTATCTCTATCTCTCTATCTCTATCTCTATTTCTCTATCTCCATCTCTATATCTCTATCTCTATCTCTATCTCTATCTCTATCTCTATCTCTATCTCTATATCTCTATCTCTTTTTCTATCTTTATCTCTATCTCTATATCTCTATCTATATCTCTATATCTCTTTCTCTATATCTCTATCTCTATCTCTATCTATATATCTTTATCTCATTCTCTATCTCCATATCTCTATCTCTATCTCTATCTCTATATCTTTATCTCTATCTCTATATCTATCTCTATCTCTCTATCTCTATCTCTTTATCTCTATCTCTACCACTATCAATATCTCTATCTCTATCTCTATATCTCTATATCTCTATCTCTATATCTCTATATCTGTATCTCTATCTCTATCTCTATCTCTATATCTCTATCTCTATCTCTATATCTCTATCTCTATATCTATCTCTATATCTCTATCTCTATCTCTATATCTCTATCTCTACCTCTATCTATATCTCTATCTCTATATCTCTATCTCTATCTCTATCTCTATATCTCTATCTCTATATCTCTATCTCTATCTCTATATCTCTATCTCTATCTCTATATCTCTGTCTCTATCTCTATCTCCATCTCTATATCTCTATCTCTATCTCTATCTCTATCTCTATCTCTATCTCTGTCTCTATATCTATATCTCTATCTCTCTATCTCTATCTCTATCTCTCTATCTCTATCTCTATCTCTCTATCTCTATCTCTATCTCTATATCTCTATCTCTCTCTCTATGTCTCTATCTCAATCTCTCTATCTCTATCTCTATCTCTATCTCTATCTCTATCTCTATATCTCTATCTCTATCTCTATCTCTATATCTCTATATCTCTATATCTCTATCTCTATCTCTATCTCTATCTCTATATCTCTATCTCTATCTCTATCTCTATCTCTATCTCTATCTCTATCTCTATCTCTATCTCTACATCTCTATCTCTATCTCTATATCTGTCTCTATCTCTATCTCTATCTCTATTTCCCTATATCTCTATATCTCTATATCTCTATCTCTATCTCTATATCTCTATATCTCTATATCTCTATATCTGTATATCTCTATCTCTATCTCTATCTCTATCTATATCTCTATCTCTTTATCTATCTCTATCTCTATCTCTATCTCTATCTCTATGTCTCTATCTCTATCTCTACCTCTATCTCTATCTCTATCTCTCTATCTCTATCTCTATTTCTCTATCTCTATCTCTATATCTATATCTATATCTCTATATCGCTATATCTCTATATCTCTCTATATATCTCTATCTCTATCTCTATGTCTCTATCTCTATGTCTCTATCTCTATGTCTCTATATCTCTATATATCTCTATATATCTCAATATATCTCTATATATCTCTATATATCTCTATATATCTTTATATCTCTCTATGTATCTCTATATCTCTCTATATCTCTCTATATCTCTCTATATCTCTCTATATCTCTCTATATCTCTTTATATCTCTCTCTATATCTCTTTTTATCTCTCTCTATATCTCTCTCTATATCTCTCTCTATATCTCTCTATATCTCTCTCTATATCTCTCTATATATATATATATCTCTATATATATATCTCTCTCTATATATCTCTATCTCTATATCTATATATTTCTATCTCTATATATCTCTATCTCTATATATCTCTATCTCTATATATCTCTATCTCTATATATCTATATCTCTATATATCTCTATCTCTATATATCTCTATCTCTATATATCTCTCTCTATATATATCTCTCTCTATATATATATCTCTCTATATATATATCTCTTTATCTCTCTATCTCTCTCTATTTATCTCTCTATCTCTATATATCTCTCTATCTCTATATATCTCTCTATCTCTATATATCTCTGTATCTCTATATATCTCTCTATCTCTATATATCTCTCTATCTATATATCTCTCTATCTCTATCTCTCTCTCTCTCTCTCTCTCTATAAATATATCTATCTATCTCTCTATCTATCTCTCTATCTATCTATCTATCTATCTATATCTATCTATCTATCTATATCTATCTATCTATCTATCTATCTATCTATCTATCTATCTCTATCTATCTATCTATATCTATCTATCTATCTATATATATCTATCTATATATATCTATCTATCTATGTATATATGTCTATCTATCTATCTATATATATATATATATATATATATATATATATATATATATATATATATATATATATATATATATATATATCTCTATATATATATATATATATCTATATATATATATATCTATATATATATCTATATATATATCTATATATTTATGTTATGCATACATATACATATATATACATATGCATATACATATACGTATATATGCATATACATATCTATAGATGTATATCTATATATATATATCTATATATATATATCTATATATATATATCTATATATATATCTATATATATCTCTATATATATATCTATATATATATCTATATATATATATCTATATATATATATCTATATATATATATATATATATATATATATATATATATATTTATGTTATGCATACATATACATATATATACATATGCATATACATATACATATATATGCATATCATATGCATATATATATATATACATATACATATACATATACATATACATATATATATATCTATATATATATATATATATATATATATATATATATATATATATATATATATATATATATATATATATATATATATATATATATATATATATATATATATATATATATATATATATGAATAGTCAAATATACGGAACAATACCAATGACGGGGTGGTTGTTGATCAGCAATAATACTGATTACCAACTGCATAACTACTGAGAAGTAATTACGTCAATGTTCTGAGGCACCGAGTGACCTAGTGATCTACACTACTCAGCGTTAGAGATCACTGCCTTCACATTTCTATCTGAATTGTTTCCAGACTCGGGCTCTGCTAATGTGGCTACGTGAATAGCTTCTCGTACGTAGGTGGTTCTTTCCGGTGTTGTACTGGGTTCTTCCTCTGCCATTATACTTTCTTTCATGCTATGCAAAATGTTGTTGTCCCTAAAACAACAATGTCAAGATTCGTCGGTACAGACATCCATTATTGTTTATAACATATTAGCAGGACATGCTTAAATGAAGATTTTCGTGATGAATGGAAAATGTCTGTATCTGTTGATGATGAAAAGAAATTTTATTTACCAACCAGGACCAAATTAATGCTAACAAAGAGATTTTCAACAGCATATTAAGAAAACTAATGCGAGGAATTGATCATTAGGACCTTCCACTAAAGTGCCAGTAATACAGATAAAGCTTCCTATAGATAAAAGTGTGACCTAAAATTGAATAGTTACCAAATGAAGGGAAAGCGCGATTATGATGCGTAACTCTAAAATGGCTCTCTGCACAAAGTTGCGCTTTATGATGCTTAGATGTCCGCGGTGAATCTGTAAAGCCTCAAACACGCGGAGAGTCGTTGCATATGTATAGGTTACTGTATTTGTCTGGGACAATATGTTCCTGTTCTTTTACAATGGAACGACATAGAAAGTGTAGTATATCGTTCCAACAAAACAACTTCATATTGTCCTGCAAATTGATTAACTTGTTTACTATATGCTCATATTCTTATTTTACCTAGGGCATAATTATATAACAAAATACTATACAAAAAAAAAAGGTAACTTAAATTATGCCGTATTCCAAACTAAATACACATGGGTATATTCATCAGTACACAACAAAAACATTGTTAGTACACACATAACTCCGGCCAGATAAGTTTTAATTACGTCGTGCGCTACACATTACATTCGAAAGGAAATGGCGGGTTTTGTCTACATACAATTTAAATTTATATTAATATCTGCATTGAATGAGCATTGCAACAGCCTTCCGTTTAGTCAGGAATGAACATATTTTGATATTGGTATCGATTCTGCAAGGTAGCGTCGCGTTGACAACTGCAAACGTATTTCTGTTCTGTCATAGAATGTTTCAACCATAATATGGGAACAATAAGAAGTCCTTCAATTCTAATTATCAAAAAGCCGCTATGAAATGTAATGTTTATTTCATTTTGAGTGCAGTACAGAGGATCTAATTACAAGCTGAATATAGTCGAAATTACAGCACAATTTTGACATGTGTATTAAAGCTTGAGAACCCATGACATGGTATTCGGATTTACGGAAAATAAAAAGCAGATTTTGACGAAATTCAGAATGAAAATTGCTAAGTATATTTTGTCATTGTTATTACCAGATAATAAAGACAGTTATGCCTTGTTACTTGCATGTTATTTTCAGAGACCAGACCTATTTGGTGTCTGTCTCGAGCCTAAATAATCCGAAACACTGAACAAAAACTTTCAAGAGGAATGTGGCAAAGCAACTTTATGTATACTGCAGAAAATAAGTAATGTAATTTGGAGATTTTTTGTAAGAGAGAATGCTGTATATAAAGTAAAATGTTCATGTTTTGATGAGTTCATTGATAGACGCTGATAACAGCCTATTTCCTTGCTTCTAATAGTACCAACATACCCATCTACGTCTGTCTTATGTTCCTCAATGTCGTTTTAAGTTGTATTAATGTGTGCGTCTATTATCTATTCGACACAAAACATGTTTCGAAGCAAAGTCCGTTTTGCTATCATGTGATATAACAGTATTATTGAATGTCAGAATTAGGGCATCTGTACCATTGTTCACAAAATAAATTAAATAAACTCATCACTGATTCGAGTGATCGTTAGCATGTATTTCCTTTTTCAAGATAACGTGCACGTTTTTTTAAGGTCTCTTTATCACTCGAGATATTCAGAGCCGATCGAGGGAGAGAGGAGGAAAGAAGAGAAAGAGAGAGAGAAGGGAGGTGAGGTAAGGAAAGGAAACAGTCATACCCGTCTTTTAAAATAGAAACAAAAATATACGTTCATACACACAAATATCTTTTGAGTCAGATGAAAAATCATATACCATTTATTTAAACATTTTAAAACGTAACTATAGTCACAATACCGACCTGTACACAACGCAGCCAATAAAGTTACCGGTACAAACAAACAGTAATATAAGGGTTTGACCATCTTGTTAATCTGAAAATGAGAAGAAGAAAGAAGATCATTGCTCGTAGACATGCATATACTTTGACTGTCAAATATAATGATTGCCAAATATTACGTTAACCTATGCGAAGTAAATGATCGAATATACATTTTAGATTTTCTTTTGTGTTTTTTCTTTCTTTTTTTGTTCTCGTTTTGTTTCGTTTGGTTTTGTTGTTGTTGGTTTTTTTTTTCTTTCATTATGTAGCATTAAGTAAACTTGCAATTGTGTTACAACAAAAATGACGTATTCACCACAGTTGCATGACCTTTCTTAAAAGTATTTTAACGCTGTGATAAATTTACATTTTGCAATCATAAACAAGTACATAAAACCATATTTTGGTAGAGACGGTCACATTCGATATTTAATCAACGATTTCATTCAGCACCAGCAAATTACGTGTTCAGGACATAATGTGTACCATCTTGGAATACTTACGCAATTTAAATAATTATCATTTCTAGATATGAACTTCGATGGTACATGTAAGAGTACGACGCACATTCAGTATAATCGGATAACCTCGCAACAGTTTTATCTCAGTAAAACTCTTGATTTTGTTTATGATGTAACATAGATCATTTTCCTTATACATCTGAATATTAGCCATAGGTAAACTAGTTTAACTCTATATCAGAAGATAAAAGTGCCTATGATATTTAGTTCAGTGAAGTGCCGTCTTTAATATTTGACAAATATATAAGTTGCTCAAAAGATAACACTTGATATGTATATATATATTAATACGAACACATCGTGGTGATAATCTCTGTCGCGCGAGAGTATAACTACTCCTTTACTTGGATGTGTTTGTCAAAAATCCTAATGTATATTTCTTAAATGTATGTGGGTACTGATTATTTAACTACAATATGACAGTATAAAAGTGTATTAGGCCGAGAACTACTTTACTAAATACTCGTCCATTCCGTTGGCCAATTAATTATTTGCATCTTGAATTTAATTCAAAACGAAACCCTTATCAAGCGCCAACGATAAACATCGATTAACATTTAGGAAGGCATCACTGATAAATAAATTCATCTAATTGTCCTGCTTGCAATTTGTAACAAGATAACCGGGACGGATATTTCGGATTGATAACAGAACACGTTTGATGGTACAGATAATACAAATTATGGTTTAATGTGGCGATATATGTATAAATATAAAAATGAAATGCGTGCGTATTGGAATCCAAATATTGGATTCAATTAAACATAATTACTCACAGACTCGAAGATGCTAACAAATGATACAATGATACAAATCAATGATACAATGATACAAAGCAATGATACATAATGATGCAATGATACAAAAAACCCAGAGAAATATACAAAAAAGATGAATAAAATTCACTCACGTAGTAAACAATGCAGGATTACTCATATAGTAAAAATGTATACGCTCAAGTAGCGAATCTATATTTGCAAATAATAAAGAGACAGATAACGACTTATCTTTCCAGTCCCAAAAGATATACTGGGTTCCGCAAACCCATATTAGCCCACGGCTAACAAATTACAAATAAATATATATAATCGACTATTAGTATAAAGCTTCACAGCTGGTACAATTAGTCTTCACAATTTCTACAGACTACGGACACTCGGGATACTACGAAACATTGGACCCTCCAAATATTAGACCCTCCGGACACTCTGGTCATTTGGACAGCTCTACAGCTGGGTCACCCTTGTCATTCTTGACATTAGACACTCCGTACGCTAGACATGAGACACTCCGGCACGTTTAACAGCTCCGGACACCCCGGACGTTTAACACCCTCGTATCAATAGCTGAAAATAAACCCGACACCGTGTACTACCCTTGATACAGACATAACGTAATTACGTTATACACGGTAAATTATAAGAACTATATTATTATCATAATGACAAAATGACAGGTTCTATAGTAAACCTTCACTGTTCGATAATACTGATAGTAAACAATTCTATTTTAACAAAATATAGCTTTACATTACCAATCTAAATGCCCTGCAAACGAGAGTAGAAAATGCACGCATTATGCTGTGTAAAAACTATAACAAACATGCAAAGGTAAATATAGTAATACAAAAGCTATCACTGAATACCAACAAATGTACTTACCCCTACAGCTAAAGATGTGCCAATCCTCCCTCCCTCGGATCAATAGTCCTACAGCTACAGTCTTTTTTTTTTGGTGGGGGCACCAGACAGATGCCCCCTCCCCCTATTGAAAAAACTAAAAAAGGTTTCATGTATGTGTGTGTTCCCCCCGATATGTAGTTGGGTGTTTTTTATGAAATTTCATTTAAAACTAACCTTAATTTTTCCCATCGGGATTATATAATAATAGGAGGATATTTTTTGTCCTTAGTGTTATTCTATGACATTTTCACCCGAACCCAGAGGTCCATCATGGGTGTCTGTTTTTATTTTAAAGTTAACCCTGGCTAGGGGTTTCCTGCATCCTGTGTATGCTATTTGTGTTGTGCTGTATGTGTTGCTATATGTATTCATATGAATACTGTGTATTTTTGTAAGGATAGCCATTTTTGTCAAATTCCCCAGTTTTCTAATCATATAAATACCTCTAAACGATATTTATTTAGGATATATATTTTAATTCCATTTAATTAATATAAATTTTGAATTTAGTACAAATCATGGTGTCTTAAATGAATAAATTGAATGAAACCTATTGTTTTACTGTTTGTTCTATTATGTTCCATGTTTTGTAATTTCCTTATTTATATACTAGATCACTTGGATCGAAATGGGATTCGTACAATTTTTTTATTATTATTTGTACTTCACCCTTCTCGATCTTTTTTGTAATCTTTATTTATTTATAGTTAATTCCTTATTCCATTCCAAAAATTGTTTATAGTCCCCTTTAAAACGGGCTTTCTGTGTAGATTTATAAATCTCCACAGAGTACAAACATTTTTTAACCAGTGATTTTATATGATAGCATGCTTCCCTTAGAAAAAAACAAATCGTAACTATATAACCTATCTAATCCGTGAATTGTTGTAATGTAAATGTCTCTAGGTGAGCTTTGTTCCAAACTCTTTCACGGGCCTTTCCACTTCGCGTAGCGCCATGTGACATAGCCCCGTGCTCTCATTGCTCGTACTTTTCTCTTCCTGAGTTCCCTGTTCCTTCCTATCTAATATCTTCCCCATAATATTGTATTGGTCCGCATGCTATCATATTCTTAATAATAAAAGATGTTATTTCTTGTAATAATAATTCTGTAAATTTTCCATCTAAATATAAAAGTTGTATATTTTCATATAATTGTTTTTTCCTAATATTGGTAATAATTTTGTTTCTATCAAATTGATTTTTAAAACATTCTGTAATTACATGGTTTTTGGTGAACAAAAATTGTTTGCATAGTGAACATTTTGGCGACACTGCGATCATATGCCGTCTCACTGCTATTTCCCCTGTCAACCATGCATCATGCATGTATTTGAACAAGGTACTTTTGATTTTAAGGGATCTAATTTTAACCCAGTTCCCCCATGCCCTATCCCATTGAATATTTATGTGTTTTTGTTCTACCTTGTTTTTTTCCTTATTTATTGTGTTTTGTACTAGCCATTTGTATGTGTATTTTGTATCAGTGTCCCAGAATTCTTTTACATCTCTATATTGGAATAATAAATCCTTTATTGATCTTAATTTCCTTGGCACTTCTAAAGTTTTTATTAATTTATTGTTCCTATATATGTCATTTCTCTGCTTCATAGAGAATCCAAAATAATATATATAGAGCCCTTGCCAAGCTATTTTTGGCTCCTCTTTAATCTCCTTAAATCTATTTAAAATGTTGGTGCATTTAATTAGGTTGGGGTGGGGGAGACCTAAACCTCCCCTTATCCCCTCCCTATACAGAGTATTTTTGTTTGTGTAGTGTATTTTAAAGCCCCATAAATATTTAATAATCTCGTTATCTATATTCTTTAGTATATCATTTTTTATGTCTACTGTTTTTAATTTGTAATTTAAGTGCACATACATGTAATTTTTAGCAACTTGTGCTCGTTCCATTAAGCATATTGGTAATAGTGCCCAGATTTCCACATTTTTCTCAATATTTTCTTTTATTTCTTTCAAGTTGTTTTTCATTTCATCCTTTCCAAAATTTATTCCTAATGTTTTTATATTATCTTTAATCAGAAGAGTAGGCAGATCATGTTTCTTACCTCTCCAGTTTTCTATTAATAAGATTTCAGTTTTCTCAGGATTTATCTTGGATCCTGAAACTTTCCCAAATTTGTTAAATTCCTTTATTAGTTCATCATAGGATTTTCTATCTTTGATAAAGTTTGTACAATCATCAGCATGTTGTAGCATCTTAATTTCTTCTTTGATGTTTGGAACTTTGATCCCTACAATATTTGGGTTATTCCTAACTTTGGTACCTAGAATTTCTATTGCTATTACATATAATAGCATAGATAGTGGGCAACCTTGCCTCACTGATCTTTGAATTTCAAATTTTTCCGTTTTTGCTCCATTTACCTGTACAATCGAGTTTATGTCATTGTACAGGATTTTAGTCCAATTTTGGAAATTTTCTCCAAATCCAAACTTTTCTAGTGTCTTATATATATAGTTTTGTTCAATTCGATCAAAGGCTTTTTCTTGATCAATTAGTACCATAGCACTGTCAGTACCATTTATATTTATATGATCAATTCTAGTTTTAATGTTTAAAATGTTATTTTGTATATCCCTTCCTTTTGGTTCACTTGTTTGGTTTATATTTATAATTGGGTCAAGACACTTTTTGACCCTTTCCGTTAAGATTTTACTAATAATTTTATAATCAACATTAAGGAGTGAGATGGGTCTCCAGTTTTTAATTTCATCCCTACTTCCCTTCCCCTTATATATTATAGTTATCATACCCTCCCTCATTGTGTTTGACATTTTGCTATTCCTGAGTGCAATATTGTTATATAACCATTCTAAGATTGGCGACAACTCCCTACAGAATTTTTGATAGAATTCAGCAGAAAGTCCATCTCTCCCTGGTGATTTATTTTTACCTAATTTCCCTATTGTCTCTACTATTTCGTCTTGTGATATAAATTCCTCACATTTGTTTCTATGTTCTGAGGTAATTTTCTCACAATTTGTCTCTCGTAAGTATGTTTCTATATCTTCGTCCGCTATTCTCTGTGAAGTATATAGGTCCTTGTAATAATTTTGTATGTATTCTAATATTCGATTTTTGTCTTCTAGTATTTCCAATCCCGTATTTAATTTCTCTAGTGTTTTCCCTCCCCCACCCCTTCTTAATTCTTCCCTTTTATATAAACCCTCTGCATTTTCATATAGGCTTGTAAATATTCCAGCTTTTATTTCCATCCCTTTATAATAATCTTTCTTTAAATTTTCTAATCTTAATACTAATGTTTCTTTTGTGTTCTGTATTGTTGTTGTTTTTATTAAATTTTCAATAGCTTCTATTTCTAATTTAAAATTCCTAACCCTTAATTTTGAGTGGTGTATTGCTATTTTTTTAAATTTAACTTTTAATTTGTCCCATTCTTCTATAATATCTGTATTCCCTATATTTTTTAAATCTTCTATTTCCCTTTTTATTTCCTCTATAAATTCCCTTGTATTTAATATTTTGGTATTTAATTTCCATGAACCGAGACCCCATTTAGTTCTTTTAGATATCCCTATTTCTAAATAAATTAATTTATGGTCCGAAACTTGAAAATCTAATATCCCTGATTTTATATATTTTTTTGTACCAAAACATGTTCCCCAAAATTTATCTATTCTACTTTGCGAATCCCCTCGTATGTAAGTATATTCCACCCTTAGTAAGTTTAAACGTCGATATATGTCAATCAAATCTAATGAGTCCATAATAAGTTTCATAATGTCCCTAATCTGTAAATCGTAACGTATTAATTTTTTTGTCGTTCTGTCAATTTCGTCTTCAACCCAATTAAAATCCCCACCTATTATCAAATTTTCCCCAATATAGTTGTCTAAGTACTCCTTTAATCTTGTTGCAAAAGCATGTTTCATATTATCAGAGGCTGGCATATATATATTAAAAAAATTACAATTCTCTATTTTTAAATGAATTAATCTCCCTTTAAAAAAAAAACCCCTTCCTCTATTCTTTCCCACTTAATTCCTACTCTATTTTTAACCATAATAGCTACCCCTCCCCATTTATCCCTCCCTCCAGAGTCATTTTTAATGATAATACAGTCCAGCTTTCTTTCAAGTTGTTCTTTAAATACGTCTGTTAGTCCGTTATGTGTCTCCTGAATGAAAAGTAAATCAAAATCCCCTATTTGTAGTAGCTTATTTACTTTTTCTTGGTTAAATCCATTAATTTTTAAGGACATTAAACGGAAGTTTTTTTCTTCCATTTTTGGTATATCTCCAGGTGGCCGCAAATTTTTAAATGATTATAATTATTGTCTAGTGTTTATAAATTAGTGTTTAAATCTTACCCACTTTGAGGGGAACCTGGATCAATGTTTTCTGATTGGGTGTCTGTATCGCTAACAGGAACTTCAAAATCACTGGTTAAATTTGAAGAATATGGGGTATCATGAAATTTCTCAATGTCAGTTTCATTGTCGTTAGTTGTATTGAGGGTGTCCATATTGCCATTTAAGTCGTTTTCCAAGGTGGCATCTAACTGAGAGTCCCCCTTAACCTCTATTTGTGTTTGAGCTTCATTTGTTTCATTTTTTTGAGGGGATTTTTCTGCTTCCTCATGAGAAGTAGAAGGAGGTTCTTTATCAACCTCCCCACTAGAGGGAAGAAATTCCTCATCAGAGGAGGACAGATTCTCTGCCTTTCTTTTTTTGTTTTTTTGTTGTTGTTGTTGTTTTTTTTGGGGGGGGGTTTGATTGGTGTGGATGTTAAAATGGAGGTTCGTTTTGCCCTTGGTCCTTTCCCTTTAGGTGAGGAAACTACAATTCCTTCCTGTGGTAACACTTCAAAGGGATTTGTATGTGCAAGCGTTGGGAAGTTAATAGGGTTGGCTCTAGAATCATTCCCATTGACCACTTTAGCCCATGTATTTTGGTTATTATCAGATGGAGCTTCAATAGGTGTTGCATTTTCGAGTAAGGGTCCTTGTCTTACCCCATCCTTCCGACAATCCCATGGCCCATGGCCTTTTTCTCCACATTTAGAACATTTACGATCTTTCTCGCAATCCCGATACCATGATCTAATTCTAAACCCTAATACATAAAAGAAAGGTGGTATCTTAGCTTCCTGACCCTTTTCCACCCTTATCATCCTGACTGCCGAAGTTATCCCGTTGTAACCCCAGGATTCTGCTAGCTTTGTCCCTTTATTTAGAACCCCAAACCTTTCCTTTAGTTTCAGTTCTATCTCTGCTGTGTCAATATAAAAGGGCAAGCCGTGAAAATGAATCTCCGTCATTTTCGGCCCTAACTTCCTTTCTATTGGCGGGGCTTCATGAACATACATCCTTATCCCCTTCACCAAAAAATGACTCTACGTTAAGAATGGTTGTATCCTTGTCTCTAGGATATAGCATATATCGCTTGGGTCCCGCATTTTGTAAGCACACTATTTTTCTCATGTCTATGGACATGGCTTTCAGAGCAGCTAAGATCTCTAATTGCTTCGGTGTTTCATCATTACTCGAAATCAAAAGCTGGCAGCCCTTAGGGTGGTGTGCTGAAAGCACATTATCCGATACTGTACACGTGTAGTACAGATTTAGTCGCGATCTAACACCTCTATTCATGCCTGAGCTTCCTTCTTCCTGATGCGACATTTGGTAAAAGTATTACCAAGATAGAAAAAATTGTATAATGAAAAAAGTGATTTAACTTGAAAAAAGTGCAGTGAAAAACTAAATTAACAAATGTGAAATATTGAAAAAACGTAACCCTTTTGTAGATAGTGAATAGAAAATAATCCAAATAATCCACAATAATCCTTTTGCACAGCTAACTGTCCTATATATATTGCGAGACGTTATCAAGGAAAAGAGTATTAAGGCATGCCGATGTGGGATACAGTTTGGAGCAAGAAGACGAACAATACAATTGCACATGTATTTTACTATAACACCCAAATAACTCATGTGGCAATGTTTCATAACATGTTCCAGTCTTTTATAGATCAGGCCACAAGAGTCTGACATTTTATCAATAAAGTACAGCGAAATCTCTGACAACATAAATTTCCTTTATCGGTAATATAAATAAACACAAGGAGTGTAACCCTAACCACAGCCCTTCGCACGATTTGACTTTTGCTCACAAGTCTTTTATCGCTTCAGAATCGCGAGAAGACTGGAAAACTACACAAATACATTCAAGAGACACTGACGTACCAACGCAAGAAAATGTCCTAAATCCAATCGGCGAATTAACTTTTTTCACCATTACGGTGACAACCCCTTTCTAGCAAAATGGATCTGACGGAAGTAGCCCATTCTACCAGTTTATATCCTGCAGTAAATATGCTGAATAACATGATGAATGCAATTTCACAAAATACATTTTTATATTGCTTTTTATTTCAGATTGTATCATTTTATAATTTTACTTAAATTTTCAGAACAGAAATATGTAGTCAAACTTCGTATTGTAGATATAACAGTGGATGACGATATCACTAAATTTCCATAATATTCAAAGATAACAGGTATTTTGCGCCGTGGTCGGTATAATTATTAGACACTAACGCATATTGGAGTTGAAAAACCCAGATTCGACTTTCTGCCAACGATATGAACATGGTAGCCAGTATAAGGTATCACGGTACCAATGGTTTTTCCCTAGACCTGAATGCTAATGTTTTGCGAAATAAATATACTTTTTACGATACTTTAGCATGCATGTCACACACTGTCTCAGAGAACAATCTACACTGTCAATTTGACAAGGACAAAATCAGGAACTTTACTGCATTTAAGAGAGATAACAATGCTGGAACTAGACAGGGGTATGAGTTATCTAGTCACAACAGACCAAATTTCACCCATGTGTTCCACATGTTTGTAAAAATCATGCAAAATACAAAATATTAATCTCAGAAGTCCAACAGAAATAACAACTCTTACATAATGCACCAATCCCAGCTAGTGTTGATGTTTTTATCTGAACGAAATTTTCCCTACACCGTATGCCATGCCTCCCTGGTTTTGTTCAATTTATATTGTTATACCATACATGGTCGAGGAAGACCAAGGGAAAACCACATAAGGAACCGCTGAATACGAGAAGACGGTCTTGATAAACACATCTTAGAACTACAAAAAGAACTGAGACACTAAGAAGCCTTTAAGAGGCACTGAAATGTGCGTTCTAAGAACCTTGTAAAGCAAACATTTTACAAGAACACATAAATCAATAAATATTGATGACACGGGCCGTAAAATTTAGAAACTTATTTTTCGTATCAGGAAAGCTAACTCTGTATAGGCTTCGGTTTACTGGTCAGTAAATAAACCATCAAATGTAAGAAAAAAAGAAGCTAAACAAATATTAAAAAAATGAAACGACAAAGAAATAACTAATGCAAATAACCAACAAAAATAAACGAATAAGAAAAACAGGTAAAACAAGATGTACAAGATAAGTAAACAATGTAAAAGATACAACTTTAAAATATATTTCAGATAGCACTGGGAAGAAAACAACTATTCTACCTTTATCAAACTGTGCAATGACTCCTAATTTGACAATATCTTTACAATTAAAGATCATGTATTGACCTGTGTTACAGTTAAAAGTCTACTAAGGAAAACTAAGAAATCTTAAAAGCAAAAAGTTTTAGAAATCAGCACTGAATTTTTTTGCAAGACACTTAATGAAATTAAAAATATACACGGCACACTGATAATAAACCTCTTCTGAACACCATCATCATGGTGACTGGATTTCCTTTCAGACCAATTTCCATGACAGTTTTAATCGCACTGATAAGCAAAAAATACATTGTACTTCCACATTATGGTACTGATTCAGAGTTGGTATATCACAGTTAAGAGTACTATATAGTCTGCATCATGCTAGTAGTTTTATAACAATTAGTTGATGCTAAATACCCGTAAGAATCACTATGATATTTTATGAAAGACAATCTGGGCAAGTCTGATGTTTACTTTAAACACATATATTAACCAGAAATGCATGAACACGTGTATGTAACTTTGCAATGTGGTCCATCATAATGTAAACTAGTGGTTTCGGAGCATACATTTCAGAAATTATCGCATCCGATGCTGCTTGTAAAGTTTTTGATGACGTCCAGATTTCGCACCAGTGATACAAGCGTCATCAAACGTGGGCATACAGGGTAGCAAGTCTTGAGCATAGTTTTTCGATATGTAATAAGTTTTGTTTGTCACCATTTAAATACAAGTCAGCAAACTTAGTTCCGTGCTCCTGGATGCATTACCGCAAAGGGCAAGGGATATTGTATTAAAAAAGCAGTCTCTATTTATATTTCCATTTGCTACTGGCACGCTTTCCCACATACCCACATTGGCCAAACCTGAGACTCGAACCCACGTATTGAGATGACTATGACCCGTAACTGTTACCGCTTTAGACAACTCGGCCATTATCAAGACCCCCCCCCCCCGCGATATTTGTGATTCCAAATCGTCGTTTTCAAGACTAAATAACGGTCATGTGCAGAGTGTATTTTCTCAAATAAATTAAAATTCTCATAAAAGAAATTGACCTGATTTCAAATAGCCTTGGCTTAAGTTAATATGGCTGGAATGCGATGGAAGCAGGAAATGCTGAAATAGGGTTACGTTGAATATACTCCTACAACGAAGCGAATACAAATATATTAATATTGTAGAAAGCGTTTAGATAACTGGGTTTTGTTCGTGATGTGCATCATCCTTTTACTTTACGTTTAGAGCATTAACTCTACCTAACCGAGCCAACCACCATTAATAATCATTATAAATAGCTAGCAATTAGGATAGAATGACAGTATATTGGTTTGTGTATCAGATGCATTATCATTGTGACCGAAATAAGAACTTTTATGTCAGGTAGGAACATACTTATAGAGAGGGTTGTTAGATGGTCCAAGATAAACGTCGTTTTGGGATTTAAAAAATAAAAATGGTTTATGAACAAACATTTCACTTTTCGACTGCGTGACTCCACTAAAGTATGTGGAAATCTTACACATTGAACGAAAAGGATGCATATTGATGTCGCAATCAAGCGGTCAACAGATCTTTGACCAAATATATTTTTTTACATTCAATTCAAAATTCAAGGTAGTACAGAAATGCAGTGAATGTTTGATCATTCTGTCAGGCATTAGTGATTATATTCGGCAAAACATTTCTGGCACATATACTTTCTATTAAAACAGCTTACATTTAACAACGGTTGTCGTCACTGAGAATCGATGGTGACCCGCGTATACACGATTTTCCTGCTGCCTTGCAGGTTGGCTTTGGTTAGCCAAAGGCTAATGATGTACACCCTAAAAGAAAATCCGTAGTGGAGACCCTAAGGCAGTTGGACGATGTACTACATCTCCTTCTGGCAACTCCTTGATCTGGAGTGGAATGGGCTCCCCCAGACGACTTTTACGCAAGACACACAGATAATGCTGAAGAAATCTGAAGTTATCATACCGAATCGGTCGTCGACCGAGTCAACTAGGATCGCGCCTTTCAATAAATTATAATATATGTTGCTCTTTTGTCTAATACATATGTCCAAAGCCCGGTATACGTTTCATCCATCATGGTAGTTCCACGATTTGTGGCGGCTTTGGTTCCCTTAGTTGCAAAAACAGTGACGTTTTAACTATGAATACGGTACTTAGCCGCGCAACCTGGATAATTAAAAAAAGAGATATTTGACTGTCATGGACGACACCAATGGAAGAGGCGTTTAGCTTCCGGAAATCACTCTAAAGGGAAGAGGTTGTACAATATGTTGATGGTTCATCTTATGAAGCAGTTCCGCTAAATTGCCTTAAGAAATATATAAACCTTGAATGGCATATTCATCTTTTGTACGTCCAGTTACAGTTGAAGATCTACGCATGAGCACGTATCCAACTGTGTATGACTTCGAAAGTTCTTTAAATTACGTCTAAAACTGAGAAATAAAATAGATTGATTATGATTTTGCCTGACATATTTTCAGCAACAATGCGGTAAGCTTATATATATATATATATATATATATATATATATATATATATCAGAAGCTGCTTAATCTACCGTTAAAAATCAGTTATTCTTATTTACTAGAAGATTATGAGTCGTTTGTCAGAGTATTGCTGCGTTAGCTCTCTCTCTCAAACTCGACATTTCGTTAAACATTTGTCGTAAGGACAGTGGAATATTTTATTCAAGATTGCACACATATATCATGTAACAAGGATATGCTGAACGCAACGAGCGGAGCTGCTTCATAAGATGAACCATCAACATATATTGTACGACCTCTTCCCTTTAGAGTGATTTTCGGTAGCTAAACGCCTCTTCCATTGGTGTCGTCCATGACAGTCAAATATCTCTTTCTTTAATTACTGACGTTGCGCGTCTAAGTACCGTATTCGTAGTTAAAACGTCACTGTTTTTGCAACTAAGGGAACCAAAGCCGCCACAAATCGTGGAACTACCATGATGGATGAAATGTATACCGGGCTTTGGACATATGTATTAGAGAAAAGAAAAACATATATTATAATTTATTGAAATAGAATATTGAGTCATCTGGGTGATATTGATTTGTCCATTTGTTTAAATAGGCTCTTAATACAATTTTTTAAAAGGTTTGAGATTCAATAGTGATATACATTACATTTTGCGGTTAATTACTAAAAGGACAATTCATTTTTATTGAAATATCTCAGAATGGATGTTTAAATGATTAATATTGGAAACTATTGTAGTCGCCATATGTATTATTTTATGTGCTCATTAATTTTGAAAAATGAATACAGATATTAAAACGACTGAAAGGACAAATTTAAGTAAGATAGAACAGAAATTGTATCAATTAAACACACATATTTACATAACGTAAAATACACTTTAATGTAACTGAACTAAACACGATGTGCTATACAAATTGAACAGAATATCAGGATTAAAACTTAATACAGATGTAAACCAGAATATCAGGATCAAAACCTAATTCAGATGTAAACCAGAATAACATGGATTGAATCATTATCAATCTCAGATGAAAGATTTATGGTGATATCAATTCAGGATGGGATCACAGACATAATACAGGTGTTGTGCACCTTTTGGATTTAATGAATAATATTTGAGTTTTGTTATATAAATAAGTGAGAAGTATACATACTTTTAGGCTCTGTAGTTTTCCGATTTATTCACTACATCCACAAGCTGGAAAAACAAAACAATTTTTCATATCATGCCATGCGATACATGATTCTTTGTTCCTAAAAAGGTCGTACTTTGCTACAACAAGCAAACGAGTAAATGGTAAGCTAACAAGTTAATTATAAATGTCATTACATTTCAGACATATAAATTATTTTTTGATAAAGAAACTTGACGTATTTCGCGTTTCTGAACAAATATGTGCAGTTACTTCCTTTGTAACAACGATAAACAATAAACAACAATATTGCTGAACTGGGCGTGCATTGTTTCAGATAGAGTCAAATAGTTTACATCAGTATATGCTTTATTTATGCGACAATCAAGTCAACCAATACTACCTCTTTATGAAGCCTCGTATATGTATATGCTTTGAAAGTGTGATCAATTTAGGTAAAGGGCGTGGGGTGAGTGTCCTGTGCACACCAGTGAATTTAATCTTAGAAACTTCGATTATGGAGCAACTTTGATATATAACAAATATAACCTTTGCTTTTCCTACGCTAATGCCGGATATCATTCATATCATTTTACCAAAACTGTATTTTAATTCGTGGAATCCCCACCTCTGACAATATCACGTGTTGGTACCAGACGATGAAATATATTGTATGTTAACATAGAAAAAATTAAATTCTCTATACATTCACGTAGGATATATGTGTAACAATTGGAAACTAATACAAATACCTTCATTAAAAATATAAAAATGATCACGTATTCACTAGTATGACAATTCACCCCTCAACCTCTGCGTAATCAACCTCAATTTCTAACAGAAACTGTTTTAACATAGTCTTACAACGAAGGTAAACGTAATCCTTCAGTTTATTTGCATGGTTTGCTGAATATAAAAGGCTTTTGTCTTCAATACAGGTTATTATTTTATAATGGTTTAGTAATTTCTCATTCAAAACTCAACTATAATATGACTGTATTTCAATATAGTCATACAAATATATCCGTTTATGACTAACCTACAAAGGCGAATGTGTCAGCAGAACAGAGTTGAAAGATACGCGTTTTTTCTCGTTCAATTGGGCTCTTTTCGAAGTTTGGTTGCGTGAAAAAAAATTTAGATTGCGGGTTGCGGTTGTTTGGGCTGGATTCTGATTTGTGTCGTAATTTGGGCGGCATCAAATTGCTATTAAATTCTGCGCATTCAATTTCAAATTGGCGCTAGTGACGATACTATCTAAGTTCCTAATGAATCCATTATCCTGGATGTATCTACATAGATGTATCTCACATACATACACTTGTTTTGAAATTCCGGAACCGGAAGAACGAAGCGCGCTTCTAGTTCCAAATTTGAATGAAGCTAGCATATAAATGAACGTTGTTCAGCTGAATAGTGAGAAATGCCAAATTATATGGCACATTAAGATCATTTTTATATTTATGGACAAATATGTTGATGCAATGACTTCTTAATCATCCGTGGTCGTGCAGTATTGGGGCCGATATCTTCAAAGCATTTAGCGTGAATAAATGTTTTGCAATTAACGCTTTATTTGATAGAGATTTCGTATTTTATGTAATAATGTTGGTTACTTAGCCTTATTGATATTAAAGGTAATGAAGAAGCAGACCGCGCTGCTTAGATGGCTTTATCCCAAGAAGCATCGGATTTTAAATTACCGTTTACTGATTTAAAACCTAATATTAAACAATACCTACGCCAGGAGTGACAGACATCATGGGATTATGCAGTCAATAACAAACTTCATGCCATCAAACCAACCTTGGTAGAATGGGCTCCGTCCTACAGAACCATCCGTAGATAGGAGGTAGCCATTGCAAGGACCAAAATTGGTCATACGTACATTACCTTCTCCCACATACTAAAGGTGAAGACCCACCAGAGTTAGTTTCTTGCAATGAACCATTCAATGTTAAGCTCTTTATGACAGAGTGTTCAGACTTGCATCCTACGCGTGATAAGCACCATAATATACATGACATGAAGGAGCTTTTTGATACTATACAGATCACTTGTATTTTAGATTGCCTGAAGAAACTAAATCTTTATATTAAACTATAATTTTGTATCCCATCACATAAAGCGTATTTATCTATTGCAAATACGGCCTCCTATTATCAGCATCTTTTTATCAACATACACCATTTAAATCTCCCGTTGATTGGGAAGCTTCAGATTTTATTGTTACCAACATCCTACCATTTATGTTGAACTATTTGGGGTTGTATATCACTGGTCGATATTAAACCTTTTATTATTTTTAAACATGTATAAATTCAACCTATTGTATGGCGCTAAATAGCCTAAAAGTGCTGACTTGCCGTTAAAAATCAATTAATCAATCATGTATCTTATGTACACATATTAACAATTCTTGATTCTCGAGTGCTTATGGTAGCATGGTATGGTAAAGTATATTCACTTTATAGTAGTCAAACATGTTTAAAACAAAGAAATAAACAAACGAAAGTTAAAAAACCAAACGAAGGAATATATCTCTCAATTATAAAGTCGGTTTCGATCTTCATGCCGAATTAGTTTATGATGCCTATGGATGATAAACATTCTTGAAAGGTGGAGAAAACAGAGAAAGTAAATGATCATATTGTTCATTACAAGGCCCTGGTCGTTTGTATAATATATTAATCAGCATTCACCATTATTTGAAATAAATAATACCATACCTATGGTTTCATCGATATACAGTGGAAATATATGCGTGTTTTCTAGAGATTTAATGCAAAGAAGTTCAAAAATGGTAGATACAAATGATGCAAAGTTATCTTATGTTGGGAAGGTATTGACGTTTAGGCAATCACACACTTTTCTTTGTTTATTTGCTGATTTATGCTTTTTATAAAACACGTGATCATTCATTAGGAGACCGCAATTATTGTATCGTACACCATAGTCATGTGCTTGTATTCATATTTCATCCCCTGAATAGGCATTATGTCATTGTATGTAATTTCTGCAAGGAAACATAAATGCATATTCGTAGTATTTGCGCCCAATGACACAATAATTACAGATTATATAATTAAATTTATGTAAGCATTCAACAGTCTTTCATTTAGTTTCTTTTCAAGACTTCATGAACGGCTGGTGCAATTCAGATAAGGTCAGTTTATATATACTATTTGGGACTGAATTGTAGCTTTAAATACGTTAGAACGTTAGAAAGTAAATTCAGTGGAATTACAATTGAGTCAGGATACCTGTTTTCTACTTTGAGTTTGGTTTGCCCAATTAACTTGCACCTTGTGTGTAATAAAGGCTTGCTCCTGGGACTAATTTGTTTAAAGTAGTGTTAGGTTGATCCGGAACATAACGCCATCCTCGGCTTATAAGCAGGTATTTAACACACGTTGCACTTCAGTGAGGCGGTAGAAAACAATTTCAACGTCCGACATGAATGTTACAATTATGGCTGTGTACCAGTTTTACAAGCATGAAGTGTCAGAACTTACAACCAAGTTGAGCGGCACTTTTGTTATAGCTTATACGTATTTTATTTGGTTACAAACGGATACATATTTTAAACGCTGCAGAAGATGGAGAGTGATCACTGAACAGTTTGTTAACCGTTCCTAGACTATATTACATTGTGAGGTTTCTAATCAACCTATGAGTCATTGAACATTAAAAGTTTCGTTGACACACAATTGTGTCTCTCATTGTCTATGGCCTTTTTATTTCGATATATATTGAGCTTGCCTCTTTATAGCTTTCATATTTTACTGATAGAGTTCTATGATGATAGTATCATATTCGATTTAGTATTAATCATTTAAACAATGCATTTCACTGACCTGATAGTCATATGTGTCATTCATTGTAAACTTGACTAAGACATCGACTTAACATCCGTTAAAATTGTTTATGTCAGTATACAAAATTTTGTAGGCAATATATTTATCAGAACATGCTATCAAACGCCCATCTTATGTGTTTGTATTATTTTTCAATTGCATATGGGTCTTTTTAATGAAATATACGATCCGGAAATTGTATTTTTGACTTGTCCAAACCAGGATCATTTTCTACCGAACCTGAATCATTGTGTTTGGTTTTGTAAACAGTACGTTTATCTCAATCCGAGGCCAGAACATTGGAAATTCTCCGTGAACTACCTGATTTACCTGTTGTTTACAGCATCTGTTTTCCACGTTTAGCAACATATCTTCTAATTAAAATTAAGATCGTTTTATCTTGTGAACATTTCAAATCTTCCCAGACTGAACTTTTCCATTAGGTAATAAGTTTCTTTAAGCAAATGATTTTTGTAACCTATAATCAAGTAGGGAACTATATCATGTTTTTTTTCTAGATAGACCTAAAATATTCAGTTGTGTTATCGTTGTGCCCATTATTTAATTTGGTCTGGAATTTATTCAAATCAATTAATCTCAGGTATTGTCTCTGGAAATAAGAAGTTCTGGAAAGTTTTTGGAAATATACATGGATTTATAGTAAAAATTGTAAATAAGTATATATTCCTAGATTATATTAACGTGATCGAACACAAGGCTGCTAGCACATCAACAGGACACGGGCCACCACAGGCACATGGTTTCCAGCGTTGGATTTGTTTTTTCTAATAAGCTCGATCATTATGACCTGTGCTAGAAACCCTATATCTATTTGAAAACAGTTTGTAATAAAGTACGTTTTTGTATATTTTGTATTCTAGGAATTTTTTCTGTGACGCGAATAACGCTATCTGTATCTTACTCTTATCTATTTCGTACTTGAAGACAGTAGAATCGTAATGCTACAACCATATTGGCAATATCATTTGTTAAATTCCTTGTTTTCTTCTTTATGTCATAACATGTATCCTTGGTGCTACTGATCTTTAGTATCATCTCTATTTTATGACTTCCTCTCCTATCCGCAGGTTCTAAGAAGTTCATAATCACTTTGATAATTATGTCAATTTCAATATTATTGTCGACGTCTGCAGACAGACCAATGTCACAATACTGTATCGACACACTTAATTTCCGAACGTAGTTGTCGTCAATATTTAGAATGGAAATTTTATTTCATACTGTCTTTGTTACATTTGAAACTGAGTCTCCAAGAAGAAAAGTGGTTTTAACCGTTAATATTATACTGCCATGTTGCTTCAGATAGAGAGTGCAGCAGAGAGGGTGAACCATACAGCTTTTTTAGAGGCGTCCATTTGTTAAATTAAGGCCTTCTAAGAAAACAAACAAAATATTGTCAAAACACAAAACCAAAGGTTCTATCTAAGCGAGAGTCTCTTTCATTTTTGTATCATTTGTTTATATTATTATGAGTATGATTGTTTACTTTTTGACGCATATTCGAAGTCGTACCCCATCTGCTGCTATAATTAAAAATCGTATCATATAACAATAAGGGTAGGATAATTGTTAACAACTAGATTAGCTCGAGAAAGACTAGCGACTGTTTAAAAATGTATACGCGTCCGTGATACTGTCAGACAGAAATTACAAGCGCGATAAGAATCTCAAGTTGATTTTGCAACTGGTGCTGATCAATTATGTAAACCCGTTACAACAACTACCAAAAATGTTATATATGGAACGAAAGAAGGAAAAAAAGTAATAAAAGGTATTCGTGATGAACTGGAAAAAAATCACTATGAAAACTGAAGAAACATCGAGACTTTTACAAAATCTTACTGAAGTCCCTCCGGTAATACTTCAGACTGGTCCAAAAAGAACCGATGAAGAAATAGTCGAAGAATAACGTTATACATTTACTGAGTATAGTTTAATAAGACTCGATAAAAGTAATTCAGATGATTTTATCGAATTTGTTGCTACGCGTTACGAAGATAGACGAAGAATACAGAAACCGATGCTCAACACTGGGCTGATGTACTTTATACAATTAAAACTAAAACGAGTCGATTCGAAGCAAAAAGTGGATCGCACATAGGATATATCAATGCGATAGCTAAAATATATGATCAATATGAAAAACTAAAAAAGCATGAAATGGAAAAACAAAACGGAAAACAAAAACAGGGAAAAATCTTCAAAGCAAAGTCTTCCAATAAACTTTCTCCACCTCAGCAAGAGACAGAAACAAAAAGATGTTTTAAGAAGTTTAGTGGGATCTTCTGAAGAAGAATCTCGCGCTGGAAAAGGAATTTCCCCGACTGGAACTCCAAGCTGTGCTTTTGAGAGTGGTCTCATTGCCTGTCCTAATAATATTCTCTCCGATAAAGCACGATTAGAAATTTCTCATATCTGGTAAACGAGCTATAAATAACTTTCCCGAAAAAAAATTAATGAAGCCGCTTATATTTGTAGACGATTATTTTAAGGTGGTATCATCGACATTATAGTATATCGCGAGTTTATCGATGAACTTGTTGATGGATACCGCAGTGATTAATTATCACCACGATTAGATAACTAACAATTAGATAAGATGATCATACACTATCATCGTTATAAACCAACCATTGCCTACGTAGTAAACTCACGATTACTCGTTTACAGAACGATTTATGGAGATGGTTCTGGTGATATTATTCAAGGGTTATTTACAAGAATGGCTCCAAAATACCAGCAATCGCAAAACAATTATTGAGCAAAGCTATTAAAGTTATTGGTGAAATAGCTCCTGTTGCTCTTGGTAATATTGCCAGCAAGGAGTTTGCTGCAGTCAAAGAACGACTAACACGAGTGATGCAGCGAATACCGCCGTCAGTAAAATTACCATCTACATAAATCATACTCGCGAATGTCAGTAAAATAATAAACCAAGCCGTGGATCAAAAACTAGCAGCCGTGATGAATCAATGATCTTATGCACAGGGGAATTTTACTGCAACTTTAATAGCAGGAAGTGGTTTGAGATCGTGATTTAGATCGAAAAATATATAATAAACTGTTGAAATCTTCACCCGACCGTGCATTTTTGATTTAGACGCACCGGGTCTCAACGATGAATCTATACGCGATTATCAATTTTATTCTTATAATGCAATACAGCCAAATAGTCGATCAAGGATTGAACTTCAAGTTCAGGATACAAGTAGATATTTCTTACCCTTTGAAGCATTTAAAGAAGTAGATGGAGAAGTTTGGTTGCGTGAACAAATGTTATATTGCGGGTTGCGGTTTTTTGGGCTGGTTTCTGATTTGTGTCGCCGTAATTTGGGCGGCATACAATTGCTATTAAATTCTCCACATTCAGTTTCAAATTGGCGCTAGTGACGATAAGATCTATAAAATCTTAATGAATCCATTATTCTGGATGTATCTCCATACATGTATCTCACATACATAAATTTGTTTTAAAATTCCGGAACCGGTAGAACGAAGCGCGCTTCTAGTTCCAAATTTCAATTAAGCTATCATATAAATAGCATATCTATGCTCTATTATCACTATATCAGTGTTATAATATTGTTAAATTTATGGTATTTGGTTCTTATTTACTCTTCAAATGTTAAGATATAAATTGGGACGTTTCTTGGGCTGATTTATAAAGGTACACGTGCAGGAATTAAAAATAAGAGTCTGGCAACATTGCAGCAGAGAAAACTATATGTATTGTTACATGTAAGGGGTTTCATACCGAGCAAAATCAAATGTGTGAGGGTGTCTCACCTAGAACCTTAGGACATCAGTAGTTGTTAAATGAATGCTTTTTAATGGCATTTTCTTTACGTTCTCGAATCATCTTATGACCGAACAGAACAAATTCGTATTTCACAAGTGCATATAGTTTGATAATCTGCTTGTTTTGCATTTGTATGATTAATGGGTCAGCCTTGTATAATTCAAGAATAAGCAGTTTCGAGCTCTATAACAGTTATTTACACCATGCAATAAAAGACTCAAACGCCTGATATAAAGAATTATTCCTATCTCAAATTATTAAATAAACATGCATACAAAAGAACACGTAATAAAAGAGCCATATTATAAGTAAGGCTATCACAAAACGTAATCTCACTATAGTCCTTTAAAATGTCGATTGAGACAAATACAAATTGACCTTTAGTAAACTTGAACTATTACGAGAAGTAGTTATTCTGCAACATTTCTTAATATTATTAGTATTATCATTGTGTTTGTTTCTTTCGATCACTAGCACTTTTAAAACAAATGCTTTCATGTATCTGTTTTCGTGTCGCAAAGGTAATTGTGTCGCTAGATGCAAACAGGATAGATATAACTAAATATGGTACTTCAGTTAAGAAGTGCTTCTTGCGCTGCAGAGGAAATGTTGCGTTTTGAGACAAACTTGTTATATTTGTGTCACTACCTTGCTCAAATGCCCCTACCTGTTTGGGAAAAGAGGCCACAGCTCTGTCAATTCTACGAAAATTATATATACAATTTCAAATATGTACTAACCAATTTACCAAGCTCAGCGTGCAAAACTATTCTTATGACAGGTCACTTGAACGATGGATTTCGTTGACGGGATAATATATTTCCCTTTAAAATCATATTTTTCGCGATCTTAAACTGTATTATTATATATGTTTATCTTAGGTGTAGCATAGTTGTCTGTGTCTGCCAACACTTAATTGCAAACCATTTCCAAATTAAACAGTAGATCCTTAGCAAGATGTATCCTGTGGTAGTTTCAATCTTTATGACCAATATAACTATTTGATCGAGTTGTCGTAAAGTTCCAAACCATAATACAGGCTTTAAGAAGAACTAGTGATGCACCAACGATTCGGATTTGATTACATGCTAACTGATGGTTTATAGCAATGATAACTTATAAACGGGTACTGGAGATATTGTCACACCAGTGCGACACAAATATTGATTTAGTTCATTTGGTGCAATATGGCGCATTAACATGGATAGGTTATATACTGTAGAGTCAACTGGAGTAAAACATCTTACTCAAGTTCACACCACAATACGGACCAGGTTGTAATCTAAAGCTAGAGTTGGAATTCGCAACCATTTGGTCGTACGTCTGAGCCGCCAACCACTGGGCTACTACTTTTTATTTTATAGGGCTAGGACAAACAGCAAGAATAAAGATATATTAAATTAATGAATGAATGTATAAATGGAAGACTTAACCATATGAGTGAATTATAACATTCTACGCTAATAAAGAATAAGTTACATACCACTGTTTTCTATAAGAAAACTGACAGTAGAATCACAAATGTTTCACTTTATACATCCAATACATTACTTTCCTTGAATTTAAATTGTCTTGAATCCTATAACAGAGTCGCACTTAAAATGTTGCTCTTTAATGACGAAAGACAGGAAGATGTAATGATTCAAGCATTATAAAGCTATGGTGTGCCTAATCGATTGTATCCCCACATGTATGACACATCCTGACATCGTGACAATAATGTCAGTGTATTTTGTAATATCCGAGCTCAAACAACGAAATTAAAATAAATTGTATTGTATTTATGATGGCAAAGTTATGTAATAAAACTGATATTTCATTAAAAACAATATATTCAATACACGCAAGTAATACGTGTGTGTCTGTGATAGAAAAAAAACTAAAACAAAACAACAGTGCGACTTCGGTGTGATTCCATAACACAAGCTTTTGAAATATCTATATATCTATCTTTGTGGGAGTATTGAAATTTGCCAGACTTGTTTGAATTTTAATTCAGGCCTTGGAACTGGTGTAGGGGAGTTAGTTGAATATGTTCAAAGAACATAGTGGTGTTAATTAAAATTATAAATCACGGGTATTTAACTTTTAATTCGCATATACTGTCTAGAGTTGAAAAGAAACAACTACTAATATTACTACTCTTGTAGTTGCTGTGAAGTCTTATTCTTATTATAAGCACAGCCATTTCCTTATGGGTGATGAAGCTAATTTGCTCAGGAAAAGAGCAATTCCGGGAAAGTTTGAATTTTCTCTCTCTCTCTCTCTCTCTCTCTCTCTCTCTCTCTCTCTCTCTCTCTCTCTCTCTCTCTCTCTCATCCAAAACTATGTATATATATCCTTTAGTAAACTAAACGTACGCATTGTACACAAACATTAATAAACAATTACATAGTTGGAAAATTCACTCAGGAGTATTCGAATCGAATAGAAACAATACATTTTCGGTAGGTTAGGGACAGAGCCCGGTATAAATACGAAACTGGGCATATAATTTAAATACATGAATTAAGGAAACTAGTGTTGCTAGTATAGATCGTGATGAGCTTCAACGGAAGTGGATATACAGGGACATTCCCTGCGCTTATGCCTCCTAAGTCTTATTGCGATGTCATGTTAATAACAAATAATCGCTCCAATTACGTAGCATGCACGAGCGTGCAAAATACCTAGTCGTGCATGGCAATATGCGCAAAGGAATTATTATTCAATTAAGCAAACAAGTTCGCATCTCGCATCTTGTATGCATATTATTTGAACAATATTGCAAATACATTGCAGGTTTCAATGTTAAAACATCCTTTAACAATACACCTGGTAATGTCAGCAGATGTTGTTAACTATATTGTAAGCTAAATCATCCCACTTTCGATACAGTTTTGGACGACCATTTAATTTTCAAAGCGTTTAACTGCGACCGTTTGATCAAGTTTACATATTCTTTTTTATATTACCTCAAGATAAATTTTGTAAACGATATTAGCGTAATCGGTGCAATCAAGTATAGTGTTTCTTCAAGTCAGCAAAAAATGGTGTTCTAACTTAAAAGCCGAAAATGGAAAACAAAGTGAACAATCTCATTATTTATCCTAAGTTTATCGGTTGACTCTGTAATTCACGTAACTTCTCATATTGTAGTCCATACCCATTTTAAAAACGTTGAGTATCTAGGATTTAAAAATATACCCAACGTATTGTATTGATTTACTGAACATTGTTAATCTGTTTGTCGAAAAGGTGTCTCAATCGAGTTGTCCGTTAGTTAAACGGCAGGAAGAAATGTATCGGACCTTCGGATCTGGAAGTGCCAGGATAGCATGTAATCAAGGGTAACAGAACTACCAATGAGAAACAAGAGTCTATCAGTGATATATATTAATAGCAGAGACATCCCTGAAATGAAACACTTTGACTTAAGACCTTTAATTTCACAAGATGAAATTGTAATTGGCAGATATGAATAGGACATTGGTTGTATTAGTTCGAAAGAAATTGCAATGTGGATATGGGGTCAATGCAATTATTGCATAAATGAGATATGTTGTATTAGATTGTTATTTATGTATACTCCTGGTTCGTTGGGATTGCTTTCTAAGGGCTTCCAGCTATTTACATTTTAATTGACCACCAATAAGGCAGTAATAAATTGATACGATCATACTATCACACACAACAGAGTGGAGAAGGAAGGTGCTGCAGTTTTAGTTACGAAACACAAGTATTAAAGACATACGCAAAAAAGGTATAATTTGTGACAATAATTGCGATATATCTGTTTCTGAAAATATCAAAATTGTACCTCCTGGTGTAAATTCTCATTCGTTTTAGAGATTCTCCACCACTTTCTTTTTTAACTGATCATCAACCACAAATCATACTGCACATCACTATGATGATTTATGTTACATTCATAGTATTGTTTTCTGGTAAGGAACCTGCATCCTGTTAGCTATGTGGCGAGCAAGGTTAGGACACTACACGTTGTTCTTGTTCTGGTTATCTTAGCAGCAATAATGCGTCCTACAGTTATCCCCCAATTGAAAGTAAGGTCTGAGTCTGATGCAATCTACATTCTGGACGGATAGCCTCCGCCCGGCTTATATAGACAAATTTGTGTTGCATGTCTCTTTTTTATATAGTATCACTTCTCGTAGTAACATTCAGAAGTACCTTTTAATTCTATATATGAGGCCTCGTTCATTGTGTGCTAGAGCTAACTTGACAATGCTACTTCAAGGAATTCTTCTGAGTTTTATTTAAAAGAGGAAACTATCTGGACGAAAACATACATGATTCTCCATCCGAGTCTGATTAACATCAGTATGGAGGTGACAGAATTTAAATAATCGTATCAACTATGCAAGTACTTGTGATATAGACACACCAATGAAATGTATAGAGCTCATATATGAATACATTGTCATATATTTCCCTTATGAAAGCATGAGTACAATGTCACGTTATGCTTGTTTGTTTGTTTGATTAGGATTTTTAACGTAGCTTTAACAATTTTTCAGTTATATCGCTACGATGTCTGCAGTGAGGCAGTTTATAGTGATGTTTAGCACTGAGACATCATGCCGCAGACATGTAGCATGATGTCTCACCCAGTCACATTATCCTGACACCAGGCCGACCAGTCCTAACACTAACCTCTTTATGCTGAGCGTCAAGCGAGGCAGCTGTTAGTACCATTTTTGTAAGTCTTTGGTATGACTCGGCCGGGGATCGAACCGACGACCTCCAGCTTTCGGGGCGGACGCTCTAACCACTAGGCCACCGAAGCGGTTGTCACGTTATGCGATAATCTCACTACATCCGTATTAAAAAAGGCAGAAATAGTTGGTGCTAAGCTAAAATATTGTATGATCATCTTTTATGTTATATTATTTTATGAAACAGGTAGTCTTTTTATGAACTGACATGTTAAACAATAGGTTTAGGGACAGTTCACTATCAGCTATCAGTATTATACATGGCCGTACATAATTTGACTTTGTGTTATATACATGGGATTATTCCACATCCCCTTGAAACGATTAGTAACTAGTTCTATATTGACAGCCAGTTTATTACAGTTAGTGTTATATAGATTAGAGCTATCCTTTTTCTTTTTTCATAACCAATTATGTCGTTAGAATACCATCCCTATTTGACGATATAAGTTTCCCATCTGTTTGGCAGAATACACATTATATAAGACAAGAAGTGGAGAATGCATCATTTTGTAATTCACCAAAGGTAAACAAAAAAGCCAGACAGTACGCGATCAATACTGGCCTATTTATGCAGTTGCTTAAACCTTTACACAAATCTAGCAGATTATCTTGCTTGCAAATGATACGTTTAAATGACGCTCTCTTCTCAAATCAAAAATTTCATAACAAATAACGCTAATCTTAATTATAAACTTTAATTTTGTTATAGTTTTCAAACTTTATATTTGCATACATCACGTGCCAACTGATTAAAGTTCTCTTTTATACCAAAGCCATCTTTACGTTAATCAAACAACTGGACATAATTGAACATCGTATTGCATGATGAATTAACTTACCTAGTGTTTTTTTTATAATGACATATGTTTGCCCATGTCGTATATTTCAGTTTTATATTTTTCATTTTTGTTGTGCAACAATATAACTACTCCGGTTGATAATAATGTAAGTTGTGTACTGTTACGTGTAAGAATACAATATTTCATGACGTATAACGTTGAGCAGCTACATTAATATTTTTTTCAATTATGTGGATAATTCTTTGCACATTTGTGTAGTAAATTTCCATAGCAAAAATAAAACTAAACTAATACATTACAGATACAAAAAAGTTTTCCAAAGGAGTTCCAACGGAAAGGTATTTGCTGTTTATTATCGTTGCAATGGGAGTTATTTTAGACGATGCTTTCCTCGTCTGTCGTCGGCAACAAATACAGATTTGTTAATTAGAATTTTCAACTTAGTAATTACATATATTTCATGCAAGTAAAACATACACATACAACCATGCATTATGCAAATATATACATCTTCTCTAATTACATTTACTTTTTTAACTACAACAGTTTAATATTCGATATAGTCAAGGTTACTAGTTCGTGGTTACTAACCATATAATTATTCAACTATTACCATTTATATAAATTATATATATATATATATATATATATATATATATATATATATATATATATATATATATATATATATACATATATATATATATATTTACATACATGCGATAACCTGTCATTAACTTAGTAGTCATTACCTCTACTATAACTAATAGTTGAACAAAGAAGTGTCTTCTATAACATTTATGACTACGCCAATTGATATAAAACCAACAAATGTGGATATGGTTCACCCTATTTGTAGGTTGATGTACACACACTATCTAAAGGCACGTTGAAGTCAACTAGTTGAAACATTAATCATTGTTAAGCTTCTTTTTAAATTTAAATAAGCAAGTAAAACCAATATTTAATTTAAAATCTATTTTGTGTGTATATTGTCTGTTATTTTTCTGATTGTGTTGCGTTTGAAAAAGACACAGAGTGGAAAGCGCCCAGACTCGTTAGAACCTAGTTACTTGATTCATCTATATTAATCAATCGCTGACATTATTCATTTATATATCAAATGGACTTGTCATGACACATAATCGTACAGATTCAGCGGTAAATTAACTCGTTGTAACTTTTGTGCTTATATATATATATATATATATATATATATATATATATATATATATATATATATATATATATATATATATATATATATATTCTAGCGTTCGTGCTGTCAGAGGTTCAAATGTCAATTCAGCGACCAATAATGACGACGACAACCAGTCTGGAAATTATTGGACAATTGTAAGCAATGCAAACGGTAAAATGAGCACCGCCTTTGAAAAATACGCTGAATTACAGAGAGAAACACTACAAGTTTTACCAAATGAAATTCATAAGAATGGTGATTCAGAAGCCTCATGGCGATCCGATGATATCTACGTTAGTCAGGGAATAGTTGGATACTTCAATCCCATCAGCTCAAGTACGATGGAATTCAATGATTACGTACATCCAATTCACTCAACTCCTTTGAGTACGGATTTTGCAAGAGAAATGTCGGATTCTCCGTTTTGAAATATGCAGATGTAGATGAAGGGAGACGTAAAGTCGATATCTATTTAAGCCAATCAGATCTTGTTGCATTCTGTTATAATCCATTTGAACAGGGATATTGACTGAAACGTTACAAATATTTGTGTGTTTAGACTGAATGGCACAGCAAAGTAGGACAACATAATCTTTAAAACAGCGCTTTAGGATAACACTGTATACAGTCATGCTAAGATCAGACCAAAGTATGCAATATCTAAACTGATTGCCTTATATTGTAGAGTCAACGTGAAACCTAAAATAAAAGTAAAAACAACATATGGAATATTTGTGCATGTAATTAATTTATTGTCTTAATCCTATCTATACAGTAGTGGATATCACATAAACGAAATTTAAACATTGTATTATATCTAGCATCATCAATTCCACGAGAAATAAAATAATCTTTACATACCTAAATGAAATTACATAAAATGTGCATTTAGTAAATTAATTCTGACCCAAGATTTTTTAAACGCAACACATAAAATTATTTCACCTAAAAATAAACATACAATCCATAAAAAATACAATATAAAAACATGTTTAGAATGCATATAGTATTACTTATATATATATATATATATATATATATATATATATCATCTAGGCGCATGATTTTCGACCACTTCATGGATAGCATCATGTGTTTATGTCCTGGAGTCATCTAAAGTTATTACCCATAACCATAATGCAAAGGTTTTTATAACGTACACTTGCAACTGAATAATCCTACCATGACCTTAATAGTTACAGAAGAAGTGACTCTATTAAAAATAAAAAAGAGTAACGTTTGAAAGTCTCAATCAAATTTTTTCTCATAATGATAATAATCTATATAGAAAACCTAAACGGCAACCAAAATTGCTTTCTGAACAGCTGAAACGTTTATCAGCTGAATAGTGAGAAATGCCAAATTAGATGGCACGTACAGATCCTTTTTATATTTCTGGACAAATGTGTTGTTGCGATGACTTCTTAATTATCAATGGTCGCGCAGTTTTGGGGATGATATCTTCAAAACATTAAACGTGAATAAATGTTTTACAATTTACACTTTCTTTTGAGAGATTTCGTATCTTATGTACACTATTAACAACTACTGATTATCGAGTGCTTTTTCACTTTGTAATAGTGAAACATGGTTTAAGCAATGACATAAACAAATGAATGACCAACTGAAGGAATACATCTCTCAATTATAAAGCCGTTTTTTTTTTTACCTTTCTGCCGAATTAGTTTATGATGCCTTAAAAATCCGAAAACGTTGTTTATACACTTAGGATAATAATCAGTCTTGAAAAGTGGAGAAAACAGACAAAGTAAATTATCATGTTGTTCATTACAACATACTAGTCGTTTGTATAATATTTCCATCAGCATCTAAGATTACTTGAAATATATGATACCATAACTTTGGTTTCATCGATATACAGTGCAAATATCATATGGATGTGAACATTCTTGAGATAATATGCAGACAAGTTAAATAAATGGTAGATACCAAAGGATGTATAAAGTTGTCTTATATTTGGAAAGTACTGAAGTTTGGGCAATCACAAACTTGTTTGCTTCTGTTTTCTGATTGCTACTTTTGTAAGACACATGCAAGTCAATTAGGAGACCACCATTAATTTCTCGAACCCCACTGTCCCTATGTTTGTTTTCATTTTTCATCCCCTGAATAGACATTATGTCATTGTATGCCATTACTGCAACGTACTATAAATGCATATTCGTAGTATCTGCGCCCAATGACACATGGATTACAGATCATATAATTTAATGTACGTAAGCATTCAACAGTCCCTTTGTATAATTTCTTTTCAAGATTTCTTTAACGGCTGGTGCAGGTCAGATAAGGTCAGTATGTATATAACATTTGCGACTGAATTGTAATTTGGAATAAGTTAGCAAGTTAGAATGTACAATCGGTGGAATTACAATTAAATGAATCAGGATACCTGTTTTCTACTTTGAGTTTGGTTTGCCCAATTAACTTGCACCTTGTGTGTAACAAAGCAAGGCTTCTTCCTTAGACTAAGTTGTTTAAAGTAGTGTTAGGTTGTTTGTTTTCTCCGCAGCATAACGCCATTCTCGGCTTACAAGCAAGTATTTAACACACGGTTGTCCTTACGTAATACGGTAACAACAATCTCAACGTCTGAAGGAATACGTACGTTTACTACAACGTGAATGCTACAATTATGGCTGTAGTGCTAGTTTTACAAGCAGGAAGTTTCAGAACTTATAACCATGTTCAGTGGCAATTTTGTTATCTTTTAAGTAAATCAGTTTGGTTACAAACATATACATATATTAAACGCTACAGAATATGGAGAGTGATCACTGAATATTTTGTTAAACATCCCTAGACTATATTGCATTGTTAGATTTCTAATCAACATATGAGTCATTGAACATTACAAGTTTCGTTGACACAATTTTGTCTCTCATTTTCTATGGCCTTATTGATTTCGATGTATATATTGAACTTGCCACTTTATAGCTTTCATATTTTACGGATAGTGTCCTTTGGTATTTGATAGTATCATATTTTATTTAGTGCTAATCATTTAAACAATGCCTTCCAGTGACCTGATAGTCAGATGTGTGTCATTCATTGTAAACTTGACTGAGACATCGATTTGACATCCGTTAATATCGTTTTAGTCAGTATACACAATGTTTAGGCAATGCATTTATCAGAACATGTAATAAAATGTTCATCTTATGTGTTTGTAATTGTTTCAATTGCGTTATTTTAGAATCTAATATATGCTACGGCTAATTGTACTTTGGACTTGTCCAAACCAGGATCAATTTCTACCGGACCTGAATCATTGATTCTAGTTTTTGTAAACAATACGTTTATCTCAATCCGAGGCCAGAAAATTGGAAATTCTCCGTGAAATACCTGATTTACTTGTTGTTCACAGCATCTGTTTTCAACGTTTAGCAACCGATTTGCTAATTAAAACTGAGATCATTTTATGTTGTGAACATCTGAAACCTTCCTAGACTGATTTTCCATTAGGTAATAAGTTTCTCTTAGAAAACGATTTTTGTAACTTCTAGTCCAGTAAAGGGTTATATAATGTTATTTTTTTCTAGATAGACCTAAAATATTCAGTTGTGTTATTGTTGTGACTATTATTTCATTTGGGCTGGAATGTATTCAAATGAATTAATTTCATTTATTGTCTCCGGAAATACGAATTTCTGGGAAGTCCTTGGTAATATCATCATCATCATTAATCCCTTGACCTAGTGTGGTCGTTGAGGCACTGTGCTGATGAACATCTGACCAGTTCCCTCCACGTGACTCAATCATGCGCCAATGCATGTGTCGCTGCAAAACTGTGTCTGGTCCATTATGTGATGTTGTCACTCCAGTTTGTTCTCTGTCTACCTCTCCTTCTACCACCTTGGACACTACCCTGCAGTAATGTTGTGGATAGACTGTTGGCTCTAGTGACTTCGTCATACCATTTCAACTTTCTCCTTTTAACAGTGGTGAGGAGGTCTTCATAATGGCCTACTTTGTGCCATATGGTGTCGCGTACTTCTTAATTTGTGTTGTGGTCCATATAAGAGATGTCAAGGATGATTATGTAGCATCTCATTTCAAGTGCCTGAATTCTTCGTTGTAATTGTGCTGTCAGGGTCCAGGCCTCACATGAATACAGAAAGACTGAGATGACAAGAGCTCTCAATAGTCTGAATTAAGTTTTCAGACAAATGTTATTGTCTCTCCAGATGGGTTTTAGCTTTGACATAGCCGCTGTTGTTTCTGCTGCTCGTGACACAATGTCTGCTCTTGATCCCTCTTCCGTGATTATGGAACCAAGATATTTGAATTGACTCACTGTTTCCAGTTCCTGTCCTCTGACTTAATCTTGGTTGAGATTTGTTTGCCACTGTTTGTTATTAGCTTTGTCTTCTCGGCACATATATCCATGCTAAATCTGGAAGATGTTTCATCCAGGATCTTCACTAAGTTGGCAAGCTCATCTTAACTGCCTGCCAGCTCATCAATGTCGTCTGTATAGCGGGGGTTAGTGATGTTACGTCCTCCAATGCTGACTGTCCCACAGTGGATTTCCAGGGCTTCGCGCATGATGCGCTCTAAGCAGATGTTGAAAAGCGTGGACAGGAGACAGCCTTGCCGTACTCCAACTGTTGTCTTGAACCATTCCCCCTCAGAAACTTGAGCAATTACTGCACTGGTAGCCTTAGCGTACAACTGCTTGATGGTGTTGGTCAACTTTTGACCGATGTTGTACTTTCTCATTGTGGTCCACAATGCCTCATGCCACATTATCAAAGGCCTTTTTGAAATCGATGAACACATGATATATGTCTTGTTGATGTTGTGAGTATTTTTCACACAGAACCCGGAGATTGAAAATGTATTATGTTGTGCTTCTTCCACACTGGAATCCTGCCTATTCTTCAGCGTTAATTTCTTCAAGATGATCTTCAGTATCACCGTACTAGCATGGCTGATCCAACTGATAGTGTTTTGTAATTTTGACACAGCTGGAGATTGCCTTTTTTGGAGAGTGTTATAATCAGTGACTGGGTCCACTGTGTTGGCCATTAACCTGTCTGCCAGATCTTGTTGCAGATTTTTGTTAGTAGTTCTACCACTGATTCCCCACCATTTTTGATAAGTTCAGGTGGGACGATGTCTACTCCAGCTGCCTTTCCATTCTTCAGTGCTCTTATTGGTGACTCCACCTCTTGTTTGGGAATTTGGAAATCTTAATTATTTGCGGAGGCTGGGACTTGAAGCACCTCTGGGTCTCCTGTGGACGGATGGTTGTAGAGTTCCTTACAATACTCAGTCTATCTTTCTGCAATGTTACTTGCTTCTGTGATGCATTTTCCATTCTCGTCTTGAATGGTACTGACTATTGGTTGCTTCTGTCTGGTGAGGTCTTTCATAATTTGTCTATGCCTTTTTGCTGTTATTCTAAATCAGATTGTTCTCTATTTCTGTGCACTGTTGTCAAATCAACTCTTCTATTGCTTTCTTCAATTTGTTTCTGACCTTGTTCATTTCTAGATTTTCCACTGCCCCTGTTGTGTGTCTGATGTATTTTTTAGGTCTCTTCGGGCATCACACAGATTCATAATCTGTTCTGTAACCCAGTTTTTTTTTCTTTGGGCGATAGAGGCCAATGATGTCCTTGGCAACGGTTGTCATGAGAGTGTTGAAAGTGTCTATCATTACTTTAACATCAACATCCATCACAAGGAGTGGAGAAAATTTTCCTCCAATTGTGGTTTGGCATGACTTGCATATGTTAGGGTCCTTCAGCTGTACAAAGTTGAATTTGAGCCTGATTTTCTTTGGCGTGTTAATTTTCTTCAACCTCACGCGGAAGTTCATAATGACGAGATCGTGATCACTCCCAACATCAGCACCTGCGAACGTTCTTGTTTTTTCTCTATTGATGCAAGTTCGATAAAGGTTTTGAACCAGTATGTAGTCGATCTGGTTATGATGGGTTCCATTTGGTGCATGCCATGTCCAGCATCGTGAAGCTTTAAGTTGGCCTTGGGTGTTGGCTAGTACCAAGTTGTTGTAGCTTGCGACCTCGAGCAGCCGTCTCCCTTTTTCATTGGTAAGCTCATTGCAAGCTGGTTCACAATGATCATCCCAGTCTTTTAGAGAATATTTGCAAACTTTGGCATTCCATTCTCCTTGGATAATAAGGATGTCTTTTTTACTTACCATATATATTATTCACTGAAGTTTCTTGTAGAACTTCTCTATTTCTTCATCACCGTGATCAGTAGTTGGAGCATAGACTTGGATAATTGTGATGTTAAAGGGAGATGCTTTCAGACGAATGGAGATGATTATGCTAGATATGGGGCGACATTCAAGCACGGATCCCTTGATGGCTTTGTGTACAAAGAAGCCTCCTCCATTTATGGACTTGTCCAACTCTCCACTATACTATAATATATGCCCATCTTCAGTTTGGTGCTTTCGTAGGGCTTTCCATCTTACTTCACACAGTCCCAGTATGTGCCATGTGTAGTGTTCCATCTCGTGTGTCCACTCTTGGAGTCTTCCAGTTTGGGCCAGAGTTCTAATGTTCCAGGTGGCGATGGCAACGTTGTCGATCGCTCTGATTTTATGCAAAGTACCAGTAGAACACTTGTCACCTCCGTCCTGTTGCACAACGGCAGGCGCGGTCCTTGTTGACCCCGGGCGACGACCGATCCGGTATGATCACTTCAGATTTGTTCAGCATTATCAATGTGTCTTGGGCAAAAGTCGTCTGACGGAGCGCATTCTTCTCCAGACCAAGGAGTTGCCAGAAGGGGATGTAGTACATCGTCTAACTGCCTTAGGGTCTCCACTCCGGATGTTCTTTTATGGCTTACTCCCTTAGCCTTTGGCTAACCAAAGCCAACCTGCAAGGCAGCGGGAGACTCGTGTATGGTCGGGTTCGACCATTTCCCGAACAGATAGACCATCTGCCATTTCACAGTAATATACTTGGAAATATACTAGAATTCAAATAAATAAGGATGCATTCCTGGATTATATTAATGTGATCAAACTCATGACTGCTGGCTTATCAACTGGACACGGGTCACCACATGAACGTTTCCAGCGTTGGATTTGTTTGAGAATACCACTAATGTTTTTTTTTCATAAGATCGATCATTTGGACTTATGTTAGAAACTCTATACTCTAAGTTTTGTGTACATTTTGTATTCTAGGAAAATAAATTAGTTTTTGACGCGAACAACGCTTGCTGTATCTCACTCATTTTCATATATTACTTAATTTAAGACGGTATAGTTGTAATGCTACAAATATCTTGTCAATATCATTCATTACATTCCTCGTTTTTATTCTTTATCTCGTAACATGTATCCTTGGTGCTACTGATCTTTAGTTATATCACACTTTTATGACTTCCTTTCTTATGCGCGATTTCTAAAGAGTTCATAACTATTTCGATACTTATGTTAATTTCAACATTATAGTCGACGTCTGCAAACGGAACAATGTCACGATACTGTATAGAGTTGAAACAAACTGAATTTCTGAACGCAGTTTTCGTCATTATTTAGAAAGGAAATATTATTTCAGAATGTCTCTGTTACATTTTAACCTGAGTCTCCAAGAGGAAAATTGGTGTTTCCCGTTTATATTATAATTTGCATTATTTCTTCAAACAGAGTTAGCATGGGGGGGTGTAAACCCTATAACATTTTTAGATGCGTCCATTTGTTAAATTAAGGCCACTACGAAAACAAAAAATAAGAATGTCAAAACACAAAATCATAGCTTCTATGTAACCGAGAGTCTCTTTTTTGTCATTTGTTTAAGAGAGAAGGGGAAAAAGTAATAAAGGGTGTTCTTCCTAAATTTGAAAACAAAACACACTTAAACAACCGGATCAACACCAGAACTTTTACAAAATCTTCCTTGTCCGGCGAGAATTCAATCTGGTCCAAAAAAACTGATAAAGAATTAGTCGAAGAATTACGAAATAAATTTACTGAAGATACTTTAACAGCAATCGGTACAAGTAATTCAGATGATTTAATCAATATGGTTGCTACGCGTTACGAAGATAGAAAAAGAATATTGAACCCGGAACATACAACAATATATTAGAGACGCTCAACACTGGATTGATGTACATTATAAAATTAAAACAAAAACGAGTCGAATCGAAACAAAAGTGGATCGTATATAGGATATCTCAATGAGATAGATAAAATATATGATCAACATGAACAACTAAAAAAGCAAGATATAGGAAACCTAAAAGGGAAACAAAAACAGGAAAAACAACAGAAGAAAGAAAAGTGTTGTTAGAAGTTTAGTTGGATCTCCAGAAGAAGGATCTCGCGATGCATTTGGTGTTACTACTGTGAAAAGAACATTACCATCTACAGGAATAATGCCCGCGAATGTCCGTACAATATTAAACCAAGCCGAGGATCAAAACTAGCAGCCTTGATGAATCAAGGATCTGATGCACAGGGAAATATTACCTCAAATTTAATAGCAGGAAGTGGTTTGAGGTCGCGATTTAGATCGATAAATATATAATAAACTGTTCCAATGTTCACCCGACCCAGAAAAAAAAAAGACGCACCGGTTCTCAAAGATGAATCTGTACGCGATTATCAGTTGTATTCTTATAATGTAATACAGCCACATAGTCGAGCAAGGATTGAACTTCAAGTTTAGGATAAAAGTAGATATTTCTTACCCTTTGAATCTTTTATTGAAGTAGAAGGAGAACGCGTAACAAATGTTTCAGCTAATATACCATATGACGCAAATATCCGGGTTGGTTTTGTCAATAACGGTATTATGGCATTGTTTAGAAATGCAACATATATTATTGATGGAAGAGAGATTGAATGTATTCATACAGATGTTGATGTTGCTATAACAATAATAGGGTTAGCAAGATAGTCGGGCCATTATTTAAGATCAGCTGGTCCATCTTTGATGTTTTCTTAGGATATTACTTATCTCGCTGAAAATGTTCAGTATGTCAAATTACGGACACCACGAGCTACAGCATGTGATCCACAAACAGACGGATATGAAGTTAGACCAGGTGCTGCTTTTGATATTGTATAAGATGTTAGCGCTACTTTCAACTTAGGGTTTTCAACACGTGTATCAATGTTACAAGGAGTGCGTAGATTATTTTCATGTGTAATTCCGTTGTCTCATATTTTTTTAATTCTGTAGAAATGTGAGGAAGGTTATCTTTGGAAAAAAAACCCACAGTAGTCCTTGTGCGAAACGGTGATGATAATGATGGAATCTGGCATGGTGCTGGTATTGCTGATGGTAGTGTAAATCTAACAAAACTTTCACTGTGGATGCCAGTAATGACTCCATCGATCTCCACAGAGGAAATATTACTATGGTTTATGGATACAGGTGGTAATTCATTGCTATCTTGGTTAACAACAACCACTGATAGTATCCAAAGTACCATTATAGGTATTTTTACATGGCACATTTCACCACAGCAAGGTGTTTCTGTGCCTCCAGATATATTTGTAACACTACAGGATGTTATGAAATTAAATTCACAAACGCAGAGTCATATGATATTTGACCAACTGGGTGTTGTGGAAGTCTAGTTAAAAATAAATGGTCAACAAGAACCATCTGCAGCTATTATACTTAATTACTATCAAACCCAAACAGCACGCGCGTATCATCGTTTGCTGACATTTATTTGACGCGATCTTAATATAGTAACTGGTCAGCAAATATCACAATTAGATTTTAGAACCCAATATCCGACGTATTACTTTTAGCTGGAATATCCTGATTTAACAAGACAGAAGGTCGTTGTTATACACTACCGAGATCGTGTAGATCGGGTGGTTATCACAGAGTACAGAGCAATTGCCGTCATACTCAGTGACAAATCGATGTTACTCGAGGGTTTTGATGGACGGATGAGACTAATTGATGCCCCGGTTGAAAAGGTATAACACAATGAGATCCCTCGTACTATTATAAATGTCATATAATAACGTTAGTGTTACTCTGACTCCATATCATATTAAAAACTTCAGTCTGATTTTGCTAAAAGAGAGGGAACTACAGTGTCGTTGAAACACAATCAGATCAGACATGGACAGAATAACGTATCACTGACAGCGGGTCAGATTAGGCATTTCAATGATGCACAAAAAAGAAGATACAAAACGTGTTCAAGTTACTCTCTCTGCGTGCGTGATTAAAGACACAATTAAATCAGGTGGTATATTTCCACTTCTCGTGGCTACACTAGCATTGATTGCCGCGGCCGCCCCCGCAGTCGCGAAAGCTGCTGCGTTAGGAGCAGTTGTAACAGGAACGGCACTAAAGAAAGAAACGGGGAAAGGATATTGAAAAAGGGAAACGGCTTAAGGTTACCAGGGACTCCGAATTCATGGTACAGCGGAAGTGGCCTGATGTTGTAGGGACGATTTAAAAACACCATTGTCAAATTTTGATTTAATCGATGCTGCTAAAATATTAAGAATACAAACCTTCAGAGGTGTTTTTTATGATAGATCAAGTACCAAAATACCCGAACAACATTTAAGCCGGTGTTATTAATCTCGATAACAGCACCGAACCTGGAAATCACTGTTTTCATACGCGACGGATCCGCGTGGAATTGTTTATTTCGATTCATATGGTTTAGCTCCACGAAAGGAATTTATGTTCTATATTAATCGATTAAAACGTCCAGTCTGATATTCAACACTAAGAAACACAGACAATACCCGACCCATTAATATGCGGCCAATAAGTAATTATTTTCCGTGATGATATATAAAAATCAACCATACCACCCCATAAAACCGAGCACGAATACACGAGTAGTCGCTTTTTAAAGCGATCTTATAAGTATATTGATTGATATTAACGGGAGATCCCTCTCGACAAACAAACCCACCTAGTAACCGAAAACTTCATAGTGGTGTTTGATTCCAGTGGTACAATTAAACCAGAAGTTGTTTTTTCAACTGTTCTAGATAATATTTATTCGCAGGTACACAAATCCGGTGATACAATGATATGCCCCCTCGACATGACCTTAAATAAAATAGCATCACTTGGTAATCCAAAAGTTAGGTAGATACAATAAATAATAAAATATCAACGTTCTTTGGAAAACAGCCAATTATCCCCATGAAACGTTCTGATATTAAAACAACTATCGACAAGATCAAACAAACACAGGATAATATCGTTAGTGATTTTCCTGCTATCACTGTAAGGCTTGATAAAATTGAATTACCACATAAAGAAAATATTAATACTTTGTACTCGATACAACATGGGTCGTTTACCTGAACACACCAAAATGACATTTGTTTCAATTACTGCCGAGGTACGGGGTATCTATAGATACACCCTAATATCGCCGTTACAGTTTAATATATCGTCAACTTCATCTACTTGCATTGGTAGCTTAAATGCAATCACAGATAAAAGGTATATCGAAAAATTTAACCTGACCCCTGATATTGGTAATTTAACATCGGTATCAATCACATGGTATGTATATTTTGTAATTGATTTAAGTAAATGTTATAATAAACGTACAGCAGTATCGATATGATTACGTGCGGGAATTGCAAACGAAACTAAAAAATCTCATTGACATGTATCAAGTAAAAATTAAAAAAGATATCACAGGCGTATTACATATGTTGATATAATCATGTGTTTGGTTTCAGCTATTATTGTTGGACCGGATATATTACTATCAGCGGTAATAATGATTGCAGCAGCAAGTGTCACAATTTGAGTTTCAGCGGCAACAACAATTACAGGGGTTGCTAATATAATTGCAAAACAATTATCCACGTGTAGTCAGAATAAACAACATGATTGTATACTTAAATTACATGTCGCTAATGCAACATATTCCCAATTATCTTCATTTATATCATCCAGCCTCGATGGTACAAGAATATCCGATGATGAGTTATCTGCAATGATTAAGATCTAAGATATGTTATCTTTAGAAAGGACTATTCTGACCAAAAATATAGTGTTCCGGCAAAATAGACACAGAAGTGCGCAGCATCCTTGCCTTAAATATACGTGCTTCGTACCTAATAATGGTATTTAATTCGCACCAGAACCAGTTTGTGTGCATTTAGTTGCCGCCTCTTCTTTATTAGATACTGTGTCCTATATTCATAAATGTTTTCTCTGGAACATGTTTCTCAATGTCGGCTCTCCTGAATCGACAAGTATCAAAACTGTGCATAAAGATTTTGACATCCCATGAAAGGCTTGAAACAAGGTTTACATAATGAAAATTATGCTTTTTCTTAACTGGAATATACGTTGTATATGTCATTTAGTATTAACCTGTACTTGCTTTTGTTCAAATCATGTTCAATACAGATTCATGTATATATTATTGATAATCAAGTAGGTGGGAGTAAATGGCAAAGTACCGAGTGTAAAATCATCCTGGAGTAAAATATATATAGCTACTTCGAAAAACGTTTATTGGAACTACATGATAGGTAAGTCTGAACATGCTAAAATTACTAGCATCAGTTACGTTATTTGGATTTTTGAAAGTACCAAATGTATTACACCTGTAGCTCACGTATGACGAAACATACTATTTCCACATGGCCTAATATACATAGACATTCATGTACATCCAAGGGAATTAAATGATATTTTATAACTATTATCCACCGTTATGTGCACTTGTGGCGATGGTGGTGAGCTGGTGCTCAGCTCATTATATGCTGTGACTATAACACCGTAAAATATAGATTTGGCCGTACTCACTCTTTGCTTCTCTCTCTCTCTCTCTCTCTCTCTCTCTCTCTCTCTCTCTCTCTCTATATATATATATATATATATATATATATATATATATATATATATATATATATATATATATATATATATATATATATATATATATGTGTGTGTGTGTGTGTGTGTGTGTGTGTGTGTGTGTGTGTGTCCATGATCATGCTGGGGCCCCGAGTGACCGAGTGGTCTAAAGCGCTCTCCGTTACGGATCACTGCATTTCACCTCTGTGTGCGTTAGTTCACGAAAGCTTGCCAGAAGCTTCTCGTGGGTCGGTGGTTATCAATTAGCCTACATGTATTTTCTAGACCGGAAATATTATTGAACACTAATTACATAATGAAAGACATGAAAACCATTTGTTGCTGTACTTTTGTTGTACACTAAATCAATGAGTACATACAACATGTCTGTACTAGAAACATATAATTGAGAATTCACCAAGTGCATATAACTGGATTTCCTTATTCTTAGAAAAATTTTGATATAACATGGGATATGTCACTTCATCCGATGCCTGAAAGTCTTGTGGCACTATAGTTCCATTTTCCAAAGACACTTTTTGAGAGGATTTATGATGAATGGTGGCTTTTGTGCTATGTGAATGTGCAGTGTGGTCTAAGTTATAGTAGACAGTATAATTTGTTCTTACTCCGAAAACCTGTTTCAAATAGCAGCTACATACTACTACCTAACATGTTCTTAATTAATACGTGATTTGATGTGCATTACTAATGTATAAAGAATGAATTTAAACCATTTATGAGGATTTGTTGCTATCAATCGGTTGGTCCACTAGACACATCTGAGACTATCTCCACTGGGAATGCATTGGTATAGAATCTTAACATAGTGTCATATGGATTCTGCTTGATATTTACGTCTTAGTTCTGCATGACCTCTGTGGAATTATTGACGATATTTGTGGAATAAAATCTGCGAAATAAGAAGGTGCTTCTGTATATAATACGTATACAGATGACGAAATGATATGAACATTTAGAATATACCATCGCCTATTTAAATTAAATGTTTTTATGTCCGATGTGGATATCTTGTATTGAGGGATCTAAACATATACGTTACTCATTTATAGGAAATTAGTTCAGTGGCTTGAAAGATATAATGCAGGAACTATGGATGCAAAATACGGAATCATTATATGGAACATATGTGCAAATTAAATTATTGTCGACGTACGAACCGAATATTTCTGTAAATGCTGGAATTAATACTTAGCATAAAATAGTAGCGAATAATTTGCAAATGCCTAAAAATAAAGATAATGGAGAGAAACCAAATTAAGAAAATATATTTAAAGTATGTAAATCGTGGAATCTGAAAAAAAACTACCTGCAAGTGGTGACTATGAGCAAATTATAGAGTAGTAGTTAACTAGTTATGCTAAGAAACAAAGAACCTAAATCCAGAGTGCGCCGGTTACATGATTGGTTAAAGCATCCATTTCAGAATTGGAAGGTCGCGGGTTCGAACATCTACGTCATACCACGGACACCAAAATGGCACTAGTAGCTGCCTCACTTGGCCCTCAGCACTAAAGTGTTAGTTATGATTGATCGGACTATTTGTCAGGATAATGTGACTGGATGGGACATCATGCTACATGTCTGAGGCACATATCTATCAACATACATACATACATACATACATACATACATACATACATACATACATACATACATACATACATACATACATACATACATACATACATAGATACATACATACATACATACACACCCACAAAGCCACACGTATATATATATATATATATATATATATATATATATATATATATATATATATATATATATATATATATATCCGTCGTTGAGCAGAGGCGTTACAATGAAATACACTACTTGTGCCTCAACGTTTCATTCGGCTGGTCATTTTTTGTCCTCAGTGGCCTTACTTTCAGTCGCTTGAAACCTTTTATTCGTGTCGCTCTTGATACTGTCATTGCCTGTTGTAGTCCGTCACTTTATTTGCACTTTTTTGTCCTTTTTGAAAAGACCCAGAAAGACGTTGGTTCAACAGATCAATCAGTAAGTGATTTTGCCTACTCAGCATAACATCTGTGTATCCATGGCATTTGAAATATGTTCACTTATTTTAACAGAGCAGCAGGTGTTTCAGCACGTGTGATGAGCAAACCACAATCAGAAACTGGAATATTAAAACAAAATCACTCAACTCAAGAGATGCACAACTGTCTCTTACTCTGAGGATAAACAATGTGGCATCTAAGCTTTTGAAGCATTATTGACATTTATATTTGTAAATACTATAAGTGGATTAGTCGGCAAACCCGGATGTGTAACACGACGTTCAACTCAGTTAATTTACTTGTAGAGTGTGAGCAAAAAGCACACACTAAAAATGTCGCATAAAATGAAGACATTCCACGCAAACCAAGTAACCTCGTTCGCCCACACAATATAAATTACCTCTAAACGTGTCATTCGTTGTCGTGACTTGACTGGCGATAGCGACATAGAAATCATTGAAGACATGAAAAACAAAGGTGCCGTCCGTAGAATTCCTTTTAAACATAGCAACTATTCACCGAATACCAACACCATTATAGTCATCTTCAACAAACCGACAATATCGAATATATTCGTAGGTGGATTTAATATGTTAAGGTTTTCAAACCAAAGCCGATCCAGTGCTACTTGGGTCAGTAATAATTCCGTGATGAGTGCGTGTGATTTGGATTTTTAACGTAGTTTTAACAATTTGTCATTCATATCGCTATGATGTCTGTAGTGTGTCAATTAATGATAATGTCTAGCATTGGGGCATCATGCCGCAAACATGTAGCATAATGTCCCGCCCAGTCACATTATTATGGTACCATTTTTATAAGTCTTTGGGATTGTTCGGCCGGAGGTCGAACACACGACCTCCCGCATCCGAGGCGGACGCCAAGACCACGAGACCATTGGAGCGGTTTGGCCACAATGAAGACAAATGCTCAAAGAGTAAAGTATGCGGCCAATGAGGAGACCCCTCTCATCTGGAACGCGGAACACGAACGGTGGAAAGGAGTACTACGCCAACCCCAAGGATTGTGAAAAATCGAAACAAGAGACGGACATGCAATTTGTTAAGTACACATCCAGCATCCCCGTTTCATATGCCAGAAAGCTTGTATAAGAAAACAATTTCGTTCTCGGTCTAGGCTTCTCAATTGTAATGAAAATCGGTCCCAAAGCAACTAAAGACGCACACACCAAAGCAAGCTCACCTGATACAACACTCCTTTCAAACAAAACAATTGACCTTTTTTAAAATCCATAAGACGTCAATCTCCGAAACACTTCTATGGCTACTTAACAACCAAAAATATTTTTACGCCACAAGATGCAAAATACTGGCAAAGTCTCTTTCATCTTCCACAACTCTTATCAAAGGAAGAGGAAAACGATGTTGCAGCCTTAATTAATGGGAATCGCACAACAAATGTTCGCTGACCCAAAGGTGCATCGCTCGTTATTAACAGAAATCCGGACAATATACCTTGTCCGGAAATATTTCGAACTTAAACATGTTTTAACTGCATCATCTCCAATTCACTATTAATACTACAAGTTCTACACAATAGAATGTTGTAAATACCATTACTAAACAATATTTTCATGAAACACACTAATCTGTGTACCTCTCACAATATAGTATACTGTTGGTTACCCAGCCATATTGGTATGAATGTCAATGCGAAAGCAGATCGTACTGATAAAACAACTTTTTTCCTAAAACCTAACTATATACTGATTTTAGTGTAAAACTGTCTTTCGTCGTAAGTTGCGGCCATCGTGGAATGACAAAGTGAATAACAAACTCCCTGTGTTTAATCCAACCTTAGGAGATTGGGCTCCTTGCTACAGAAAAATCCGTAGGGACAATGATGTCATTGCAAAATTTAGAATGGGTCAAACTTATGTAACCCACCTCTGTTTTTTAATAGACGTTTCTGGCAATGAACCATGTATTGTTCAGCAATTCATGATAAAACGCTTCGATCTCTAAACTGCGTGCATTGTTACTGCAACTTTTTGATACAATAAACTGACCTTGTATTTTATAATTTCCTAGAGAAGTAAACAAAGGTTCTAAGATAAAACTGTTATGCTAAGCAGCAGAGGGGGCGAATCGGACAACATTATAGAAGCGTCTAATTGGCAAACCAAGGCTTCCTCCAAAATTGAAAAAAAAGTTTCTTTTGGAGACGCAAAGTCATTGTCGCGTCCCCTCTACTGCTTTGGGGGTAAACAATCATTTTACGATTTCACAAACAGGCTAATTTGTAAAACTTCACCTCGTAAATCAATCAGATTATTGGATTGGTCAGTGAGTTTAAAATTAATTCTCGTTAATGAATCATTATGACATCGCTTATAGACTGGATTAGTTGGATCCTCAATAATTAGAAACCCTTGAAGAGGTTTTGGTGAAAGTAAATATAAAATATATCCTTGTTGGGCTTGATTTGATCTTTCGAGATTTATTTTGTAAATTCCATCGATAGCATCACATACTAAATTCACTGCAAACACCGAGGATATATTGATGTTTTGAGGAGCGATATGTCACCCACCACTATCTGGGTTATTATTATGTTTGAGGATTGTTGTTTGTTGTAATATTGTTTTCTATGCGTCGTGAATAGTTTTGAAACCATCATCGATGGTATCATTAAGAAATGTTTTTAACTCTGGTGAATTATATCCTGGTAACTTAAAATCGAGGATATATTCTACGCGTATATTATGCCTTGCTGCAAACTACTTTTTTGGTTCATCAGCAATATTATTAATATCTTAAACAAGTTTCAAATTGAATTTATCCATGTCGGCGATAATTTTATTACACACTTCAATGTATATATCTCGGTTGGGTTGGATTTTACTAATTTCACCCACAAGTAGATTTCTAATAATTTTATAACTGTCATTCATCCTCGTGAATTGCTTGGTAACATTTGGTTCATATATCGTATAATATTCCAGACCATCGTAATTTTTCGTTTTAAAATATACTGAAAAAATATTATCTGGTGTTAGTGGTAACAAATATTTTATTTCATTTCTTTCTCGTATAGGTCCCACTGTTCTATAACCAAGTTAATCCTCTTTAGTTGAAATATAATCAGATTTTTTCGGTTCAGGTGGAAAATTAACGGTTTCTTGTCGAGGTGGGTTTCAGGCTATCTCGACACGGTTCTTATAGATCTCTGATAGATATCTGATAGATATCTACGACATACCCAGGCGAGTTTATCTCAATCGCAGATGATAACGTCGGCTCGTGAACTGTTATAGCGATTTTCGATTCTTTTCCATTAATGGAGTTTATTCTGCGTTGTAATTCGTTATTGATTTGTTAGATTTGGTAAGACCTAGATGGTAGCAAAACAATGTTCCAGTATGGAGTTATATTTTGTTTATTCTTGCTCGCAAACACCAAGGAATTATTTGGTTGTTGACCACCGAATGGTACTGATATAATATTAGGCCAACTGTAGTATACTCGTAATTTTGCAAGTGCTATTTCCTTAATTGGAATCGCAGTAGGGAAATTCACACCGAGTTCAGGATTGGTTGAGGTCATTGAGATCATGCTGGTTTTCACCGCGATGATATTTTCCACTATTCTTTGAAGTAGTTCTTGCGATGTTGCCATGTTATTATATTCGTGTTGTTTTTCTAATTTTTGACATCGAGGAATCATAAACATCCCATCGCTGAAAACTCACTATCGGATATTAATGTGTCATCGAGGGAGGATCATATCATCGAGGATAATTGCGAGTATGCGGTTGACACAACATGGAACTTAACTACGTAATCCTGCAGTTTATGCTGGCTACACGATTATATTTTTTTGTGTTATTATTGAGATTATTCCCGCGATTGTTGTCGCCGCTGGTATACAAATTGGGCAATCATTGTTACCGAAGATAGTATAATACCGGCTGCGGTGATTACACCTGATACCGAGTATACGGTAACGTCAACTGCGGTAATTCTTCGTCGGTACTTTTTTGTTTTAGTTTGGTACTCCTCAGTAAGTGTTTTGAGTTTAGTTTGAAATTCTCTAACCTGATCATAGAGATTCTGTTTTGACGTTGCCAATGTTGACATTTTATTTATTAAATAATAAATTTCAAATTGCTAGCAATGAAAACGCTGGCGTTAAATTTACCAGCGAATTCGATTAAGTTGTTTATTTAAATCCGCTACGAATTCCACACACCGTGTTTCGAATAGCGCCATGATACCATTATTGACAAAACCAACTCGGATATTTGGGTCATCTGCATATGTATCAACTGCAACATTTGTTACTTGTTCTCCTTCTACTTCGATAAATGATTCAGAGGGTAGAAAGTATTTGCTGGTATTATGGACGTGAAGTTCGATTCTTGATCAAAGATCCGGTTGTACTGCATGATAGGAATATAATTGATAATCGAGTACAGAATCATTCTTGGGTACTGTGTCATCTAAATCAAACGCTATATCAGGAGCCGATTAGAACATATTATTATATATTTCTTGATCCAAATCGCGATCTCGCTCGCGATTTCAAACCACTTCCCGCTATCATATTTGCAGTAATATTTCCCCGAGTGTCAAATCCATCAATTATCCGTGATGCTTATTTTTTTATCCAAAGCGTTATTTATTATTTTGCTAATACTTTCAGGCATAATTTCCGTAGATCTTAGTGGTCCTAGTGACTTCGTCTCTGGTGACTTTATCACCGGTTTCTATCTTCGCCGAACTAACGCTACTAGGTTTTCTTTAGCCGCGGAAAATGCTTTCACGGCAACATCACCAACAGCGCTAATACCATTATCAATAATAGCATCAATATCTTTCATTGATAACTGTTCTGCGATTGGTGCTATTTTTGGAGCCATTCTTGCAAATAACCCTGCAATGGTATTGCCGAGACCATCTCCATAATAGGCTCTATAAACAGTTAATCGTGAATTTACTACGTAATTCATGGTTGGTGTATTGTGGTTGTAGTGCATGATTACCTTATTTAAATTACGTTGATCTAATCGCAAAAATCTAAAGGAATTTCATCGTAAACGATTTCCAATCCTTTGGATTTTTAGTCACTGACATTAGTCACTGTGATAACCGTCCGCTAGCTCATCAATAAACTCTCGATATGCACTAATATCCATGATACCACCTTCCAATAGACGTCTGCAGATATCAGCTGCCTCATTAATTATTTCCGGTGAGTTATTTCCGGTTCGTTTCCCTCCTACGAGAATTTCTGATCGTGATATATCCCCGAGAATACTATTAAGACAACGAACTAGACCACTACCTGAAATGCCCCTTGGGATTCCACTTTGAGAAAATCCCTTTCCACTACTATAACCAGTTGTACTTTGTGTATCGTTTTCCTGATCTTGTATATGTCAAAAAATTTCATCAATAGATTCATCTTGATCAGATGGCATATACAGTGATTGCTTCTTATCAGACTTCAATGATTTCAAACCCGTATCATCATCGTCAGGTAGTGGTTGTCGTCTAGGTGAGAAAGATATTTTCTTTGAAGGTGTTTGTCTTTTTCTTTGCAATCTTTGCGGTTTTTGCGGTTTTAGTTTTTTATATTCATCATTCCCTATACCCACCGCTTTGAGATGTCCAGTGCATGATCCACTGTCTTGATCAATTCGACTTGTGTTAGTTATGATTTTTTAAAACACATCAGCCCAATGTTCTATATTTGTTATATACGTGTGTTGTCCTGTTTTCAACATATTTTTCTGTTTTCATAAGTCGCAACAACAAGCGCAGGAATTTCAGCTGAATCATTCTTATCAATTACTGCTAACCCCTCCTCATTAAATCGATTACGTAATCCCTCTTCTATTTTTTTTAATTTTTTTTGGGGGGGGGACTAGGAGGGGGTTTTTGTAACAGCGCTGATGTTTTTTTTTCAGTTTCCGTTTCTATTTTTTCAAGTACTGGTACAGTAGCAGTAGCACCCTCCTTAGTTACAGTGGTTTTTGGTTTTAATCATTGTTCGGTTTCCGTTGTGAAACAGTTTGAAATTCCTGTCTCGTATGGAGCTTATTTCGAACGGAATCTCGAACAGGAATACATTTCTTAATCGCGGCCAATCTCTCGAGTGCTGATCTAGTTGTTAGGGCTTCACCTATTATTATAAATATAATATACGATCGAAATTGTAAGTGAAAAATCAACAAGTGAAATCTTGTCGACGGATTAGCCAAAAACACCACAAAAAAACAAAAACACCACAAAAATGACCAACAAAAACAATTAAAAAAGAAATTTATGAAAATATTTCAGCAATTAACAAATAAAATAAAATCTGTGAATTCTCACCCACCCGAAATTCTTTTGAATTTCACTACAGTGTGTTCATTACTTCTGCGTTGGTGATTTATCACCACGGAAATGAAACAATATTTGGAAAGGTGTGTTCTGCATGATTAAGCATACCTGTCCATAGAATTGTATGCTATGGGTATTGTACATGTTTTTGTTTAGATTATCAGAGGTCTTTCCCTGTGTTGAGGCAACCAATAGGGTATTTTCGTTTTGTCTGATGATTTCTTCTCTTATTGTTTTGATTTTCGAGTTTATTGTGCGTTTCATTTCATATTGTTTGCCCAATTCACTTTTGACCTTTTCGATAGCAATGAACAGCGGGATGAATGTGTTGATGTCGTTAAAGAATACACGCGAGTCATTTACCGCGTGCTGAATACGTTTGATCGACCCATACTGTTTGGCAAGGACATACCGATTATTCTGCGCGCTATCATCAAGATCATGAAATTAAGAGACGATGTGATTACAATCTAATTTACATGATAATTGTATTACTTGATTTTTTAAATTTGAAATCTCAATTATAATGACATTCATATTTTCGAAATTCATTATATGAAATATTATATATCTAAAAATCATAGGGGTCATTTTTGACCCGTTTTTGTATGATATATACATATTTGATATATTTGATATATAGGACATAAATAGCCTTTACCTCTGTTTTTGGAGATGGTACGTAAGGCACACATGCTTAATTAAGGACAACACAACCTTTGACCTCTGTTTTTGGAGAAGGTATATAAGGCACACATACATGATGATATATCAGATTACCTAACCTGTATACGACAACAGTTTAGCGAAATCCAATGAATGACGACAAGCAGCAGAGGTAGCGAACAAACCTTTTTAGGCATCAACGAGGCTTCCTTCTCGTTAATATTTAATAGAAAGGTCGATTTGACAAATTGAGGCTTCCTAGTAAATATTTAATAGAAAGGTCTATTTGGTTCCTCGTAAGGGTCCATTTGGCAAAAAAAAGACGCCATTGTCGTTGGAATTCGCCCCCTCTGCTGATATGGGTTAACAATTATATTACGAGATTCAGTAAACGATTTGAACAGAATACTTTATCAAGTCCGACACGATATCGCGTCCGAGGATCTGATAAATGTATCGTCACAAATCCATGTGGGACTGACTGACCGTGAGTAAAGAAATTTCTAAAGAGATGATGATCCATATCACCGCTGCACCAAGTTTGCCAAATATTTCTAAAAGTATGTGTATTAACTCCGTTGAATACGGCAAGAATATTACAGTTATCTCTGATCACTTTTGGTATTTGTGTGTATCGTTGCGTGACATATATCACGTCAATTCTTGTATGCCTACCTCTGGAAATATCCTAGCGGGATTCTTTTGATTGTCTCACATGATAACATCGTATACGACTAAATTGTTAATATCTCCATCAATATCATCAATGCTCGGTGCTTCATCGATATCGGTTATAAACTCAATAATACGCTCGCCGGATTCTTCTACCGCTTTGTCGTTAAAATCTTTTAATACATTGTAACATCTCTGATCATCTAGACTGGGAGCTATCAAATACAACTTGTCCCATTTCATCCATCTCGTTATTAAATTAAGTAACAATTGTGTCTTGCCACTTCCAGATGGTCCGATTATAATCATTCTAATTGAATTCGGCAACATCACATGGTGTTTAATAGGGTCCCGTCGTCGGTAGCTGAATAATCAATTACATTCATGTTATTATATATAAATTATGGATCTATATTGTGTGAAATGTACGAAGCGTACTGGCACAGAAGACTTGACGACGATTACAACTAAATATAACCGATCAGCACTTTCTGGTAAATGCGTACAATACAGTACAAAGAAATTTAGATTTGTTTCTATGAGATCTGCCGATAATTTAAAAGAAAAAGAGGAGGTGATATTGCAGCCAAGCTAGTTAATCTCCCAGGAACACCATGGGCGAAGTATCCAGGAGAAAAACACCTTCCAGGGTACAGTTATTGTGGACCTGGGACAAGACTCGATATCAGATTCGATAATCAAAATCAACCCGGACCGGGTGAATATCCAATAAACTGCTATTGATAAAGCGTGTCATGCTCATGATGTCGCTTATAAAAGCAGTAATCTGCAACACAGACATATCGCAGATGTGAAATTGATTCACGCGTTGAATTATATCACTGATAACTCCTTCAAAGAAAAATTGGCTTCATGATTAGTAAAATCGGCAATGAAAGATAAATTGATGTTAGGTGCCTGTAATTAATAATAACATGGAATTTATTTATTATTCTCCAAAAGGATACTGGACGGGTAAGGCAGCAATCGGTAAACTCGCTAGCGCCGCGAAGGTGAAATATACTACAGCGGCTAATTGGTTATCTAAACAGGTGATATGGCAAAATTATCTACCACCGCCTGAACGAATTAACTACTCGTATTTTGATGTGACCTTTCCTAATGAGGTTCATCAGGCTGATATATTATTTCTGCCACATGATGGTGGTTACAAATACGCGTTAACTGTAGTTGATGTTGCTAGTCGATACAAACAAGCAGAGCCGCTAAAGACAAAATCATCAACTGAAGTAGCTTCTGCATTTGAAAGGATTTATCGAAGGGGTCCTCTGCGATGGCCAAATCTATTACAAGTTGATCCTGGCAAGGAATTTCAGGGTGCGGTTCTATTAGCAATGAAAAATCATAATGTCACTATCAGACAAAGGCATACTGCCCTACATCGCGATCAGGCAATTGTTGAACGATTTAATCGTACACTTGCTGAGCGGTTATTCGGACATCAATACGCGAAGGAATTGTTTTCAGGATAAACGATCTCGTGAATGGGTCAAGATTTAACCAGCTGTAATTACCGCGCTAAATAATGAGGTTACTAGAACAATCAACATGAAATCTAACAACGCGATTATAAAGAAGTATATACCAGTAAAACCGCAAAAAGATTTTTCAGAACAACCAATACTCGGTCATGTCACTGTTAGGTATTTAAACGAACCAGGAGAGCTTGAAGGTGGTAAAAAAAGGGCTACTGATCCTATTTGGAGTGTCACCGCGCATAAAATATCTAGCATAACCCGATCCACGGGTAGTCCAGCAATCTATAGATTGGATTTGATCGCTCCTCAGCGAGGATTTACTCGTGAACAACTACAAGTGATACACGATGATACTCAATTACCACCGCGTGGTCTTAACTAGCACCTCTTTGTCTGTTGCATTTAAGACAAGTCAGCATCACATTATCCCTTGTATGACCAATACTGATATTCTTTCTGTCCACGGTAAATTGTCGAGGATCTTTATCCCACCAACACCAAAGCATTATACAATTGCAACTCGCGCAGTGATTATTCTGTTGTTGCTTCAGCGTAATTATTAATTCAGCATCAATGTCAATTCTCTATTATTTTTTTGTCCTCCTGTATATAACCAGAAAGTTTTTTCTGATTATATCATTATCAACAATATCACTTATTGTAGTGTCGTTATAGTCTAGAAGAACTCTTCGAAGCTGATTTATTCTTCGTACTCTATATACTGCGAGGTAATCTAAATTTGACCACTCGATGTGATTATCCACCATCCAAACAATTGTATCGGATATAGTTAATCCCTGTGAAGAATGTATCGTCGCTGCGTATCCAAACGTTCACGGGGATTTATCAACGCGCAATGCATCCTCGACGACGCTGATATCAACCAGCACAATATCATTTAACACTAAATTCTGCTTTTCTGTCAAGCCTGGAATATCAACTTCAGTATTCTGTTTTCGTGTATCCGAAGGCCTATAACACAACGGTACTGGAAGTGTTGTAATTTTTCCTTTGTGCGTTTCAAATAACTTCATCTGAAGTGTGTCTCTGACTATCTTCCTACTTGCCACTATCAAATCGTTTGGTCTCCACGTTTCCCAGAAGTCATTTAATGGGGTTTCCGAAATTATTTCACGCGCTATTTCACATTGGATTCTATCCGGTTGTAATCTGATTAGTTGTTTGAACTCGCGTAATTGCTCATCAAGTGCTCTATAATCGGTGTTAATTTCTTCATAATAGTCTACAAAATTCTTTAGCCAATCATGTGGCGATAAACCGACAAATGGTGGTGGTTGGCCATGATCGCCGCACATGACGACTTTTGTATTTGCGTGCAATAACCACTCGATAAACTTTTGTAATACATTTAACGATACCGTGCATATCTCATCCCAAATAACGACTTTAGGAATAAATTTCTCACCCATTCGTTCAGGAGTCCATTCATCGCCTTTCCATCGAAAGAAACTATGATAAGTACAGACATTTACTCCTCGTTGTTTTATCTCTCTGCCGAGTCTGTGTGTTGGTGTTAGTACAATCATATTTGATTTCCCATGAAATAACTCAATCGCACGAGTCGTCTTTTGTGACCCGCCACAGCTGTTTAGGTAGCTGGTTTTGTATCTACATATTGGATCAGATATCTGCGGTGCATTAGATAGTTCTGATATCTGATTATTTTTCAAATATTTATCTTCACTCGTAACATCTGCTGATTTGGAACAGTCACGCAGTATTTCCCGCTTAATTCTCCATGAACCCCAACTTTAGTCGAAATTTGTGAAGTCAGCCACTACTTCGCTGTGTTTCGCGTCTCTATAAAATGAATCAGTGGCTACTCTAACTGCAGTGTCAGGAAATCTATTTATCATCGAACATAAATTGATACAAGCATAAGCTAGCATAGACGCCCTCAAATGTGTATACTGAAGACTGTGTCCATCGTTGTAAGTAACAATTGTACCAAATCTGGTTCCATCGGACAAGAAAGCGTCTTTACGATCCACGTATATACCCTTAGATGTTATATCCGCAATTATAAAATCGTATTCGACGCTATCTATAATCAACCGTGAAGAATATCGTTTATTGTCGTATTTTCCACCTTGTGTGAATTTACCAATTATTCTTCTACCGAGATCCTTTGCGTCTTTGTTTCTGATTTCAAATAACTGTTTGGACCATTTCACGATATTTTCTTCGTCAAGATCGGGAAACTGTTTTCGTTCTTCGCTGATTATACTATCTAGATTGGGTTGTGGTAACCAGACTTCAGTCTGAGCTCGATATGATATAATCGCTTCACTGACAATCAGCGATATCAGCATTCTACAATCAATCATATAGCGTAACAACACTATTGGCATCCAGTGTTTTTCATGTGTACCAATCCAAACATAACAGCACTGATGAAGTCCTGTAGCCATTTCCAAAGATACCACACGAGCGAATCCGGTTAAATCAAAATCAGGCACTTGTCCATTAATCGCAACACGGGTCATCCCGTGTGTGGGATGTCCCATTCGCTTAAAGTATTCAGCGCATTCTCCGTACCCAGTGTTTTTCATGTGTACCAATCCAAACATAACAGCACTGATGAAGTCCTGTAGCCATTTCCAAAGATACCACACGAGCGAATCCGGTTAAATCAAAATCAGGCACTTGTCCATTAATCGCAACACGGGTCATCCCGTGTGTGGGATGTCCCATTCGCTTAAAGTATTCAGCGCATTCTCCGTACCCGAGAAAACTCGCAGGATAACACGCAACCATATCAACCGAAATCATAATTTTACGGTCGTATTTTGTATTAAATAATCCACCGTGGTTAAATTCTATACAACTTGATTTGATGTCTGTGAGAAACTCACCTCGCGTTGGTTTCCACGTGTTTTTCTTTCTCGCAAAATGAGCTGCAACCGACGGAATTGTAAAAAAGTTTGTTAGTAATTGTTCATCGTAGAAACTATTCGAGAAACTACTAGCTAGGTTTTTCATCGCCTCATGGAAGGTTTCAGTGCGGTATAATTCTCCATTGGGTCTTACAAATTGATCGAATCTGCCCTCGGAGTTAAGTAACCACACTGACACGGGATCGTTTTTACTCAACTGGTGAATAAAATCAAATAGTTTCTCTTCTCCGGAAAATTCCTCGGGTATATATTTTATGGTTATATGCCGCGGTAATATTGTTACTGCAGATGTCCATGCGTGTTCATTATGATCAATAATTTTTGATTGGAGCTCCTCTCTATTTATATTTTGGTTCGTATAATATCTCGCCTGTTATCGTTATTACTGATATTGGGAATTTTAGTATTCTTTCTAACGATGCCACATTTTGAATTGTTACCCCACGCTGTTTCACTGTTAGTCCCCACTCGGTTATTTTTTTGCGTCTTAGATCAGTCAATTTATTTCCACGCAGCGCATTTGTGAAGTTTTCTATTATTCGTTCTGCTACACAATTCAACGACGACAGTTTCATCGGTGCTAGTTTTTCAATACTCGGTTTATCATTTAACGGATATATCCCATAAACAACTGCTGTTACGGGATAAGATCTCTCGTAGTATGGTTTGTCAATTCCAGTCAGAATTCCTGGTTTGGAATCTTGACTCACAGTGACTGTTTTTTTATCTTTCAAGATGGGTTCAAATTTATCCCGAATATTTCCAATCTCCAGTGTCTGAACGGATAATGAATTTTATTCTAAAAAAATACCTTTTCCGCGTAAGATGTGAAATTATCACTGCTGCGCTTTTATCGTTCATAGTAGCATCTATCCTACCATCAATTCGAAATGTTGACCAACAGTGAGATGCTCCATCACGCTTGAATTCATTAAAACAATCACGGATTTTACTTATCATGGTTCTATCACGATTTTTACCCTTTGGTGTATCAGAGACTCTATCCAGATTAAATTTAGCATTTTTCGAAGGCGAAGTCTTGGTCCGATCCCTTTTATACGATGTGGGGTAGGGTTGCGTGGTAAATCACAGTTGTGTCTCAGTTGCGGTGGTAAGAGATACAGAGAGTTGAAGCGTTATTACGATAAGAGAGCTAAGAACTCCATCAATGACACTGACAAAATCATAAGAACTCCTCAAGACTACATCGGAAGATTTCTAAATGTAATCATTCGAGCAAACAATAAATTAGAAAAAAAATAACATAGTATATAAATGAACCAAGAATTCCGACCACGTCCCGTGATCAACAACTATGAAGCATCCAGTGATTTTATTGTCAGACACTACAAACTGAAGAAACCAGTTGGGTGGGATAATGGTATGGGGTGTTTGGTATTTAGAGCCGGAGGGAAAACATGTCTTAATCACAGAATAATATACGAGTGTTTCCATGGATTGATCAAGGATGGTTTTGTTATCGATCACATTGATTCCAATCCTAAGAACAACTCTTTGTCAAATCTGCAGGCTGTTACACAAAGCGAAAATTTGAAACGAGGAAAGACTGGACAATACTCGAAAAAAGCGAGACCCGTAAGATCTTTTAATACAACAAATAACGAGGAAATAGTATTTCAATCAATAGCTAAGGCCAGTAGGTATTTCGATATTTGTCCACCTTCTGTTCAATGCGTTGCAGAGGCAATTTATCGATCTGCGATTTCAAGAAAGACCGGACAAAAAATTCAATTCGTTTATGCATAGACGCCCATCTCCGGACGTCAACGAACAGGGTTCATTTTTGAAAAATATATTTTTCATATTAGAAATATATAATTATTATATAATATGAATTTTCAAAATATCAATGATATTATAACCTAAATTTTAATTTTGAAATCTCAGGGGATTTACATATCAGATTGTTTAAACTACGATCAAATTATGTCCGACTTCCAGGACATTGAATACCGCGCTATGAATAACAAATATGTACTACTCAAAAAATATGCGCTGATAAAACGAATTCAGAATTCTGTCCCTGATTCTCTTCTATGCTGTGACGACGTCAGTAAGTTTGTCCCGTTATTTACTATCGTGGAGAAAATAAGAAAGGAATTAGGGAAGGAATATGAAATAAAAATGACGATTAATTCCTAAATCAGAAATATAAGATTGTTAATTGAACGAAACGAAAATCCCCCTTTGAATGGTCTGTTTTAGTCAATATTGGCGTGTAGTATTTTTTTTTAAGATTCAAATTGGAAAATTGTAAACAATTGAAATAATTGTTAATGAGTCATTAACGACTAGATTGGCTCGTGGGCGACTAGATACGATTAAAAGATTTATACCAATCCGCGATTCTGTCAGGAATAAACTGCAAGCTAGACAGAGTTTACAAAAAGATTTTGCTGCTCGATCTGAATAGTTGTTTAAACCAATAACGTCAGCAACGAAGGAGGTAGAGCGTGCTATATGGGATGATGTTCCCGAGACGGGGGAAAAAAGAAAAGAAAAGCCTCTTATTGGTGAACTTGAAAAAATAGCAGCGGAAACTGAACAAATAAAATAAAATCTTTGAAAACACTTCCTGTTGATATAATAACTACTGCAAGACGACAAGAACAACAAGAACGAGAACTTCAGGAAGAAATAGAACGATTAGGTGATATTGATATTAGACCTCTACCGCATGAACGACTTGAACAAGAAGTTAGCGCGCCACCTGAACCACTTGAAGAACAACAAAGCGCTGTTTCAATAAAAGAATATTCACCTGAAAAGATATTTACTGATAATGCGTTAACTGAAATTAGAGGAATCGAATCAGACCCTGAGTTAGTTAAATTTACTAAAAACAATTTTTAAAAAAAATATAAAAAATAATTTTTTAAAAGACAAATCTAGAAAATTTATAAAAGACATAGACAAATGGGAGAATAAAATGTTTTTAGCAAACCGCGGTAAAACTAGAATCACAAAAGAAATAAGTCCTGATTGTAATATTTTTCTAGCTTCAGTAAAGAGTGGCCCACTACCACCAGGGTATACAGCAAACCCAATCCCAGGTGAAATACGAATAATGGCAGAAGCTGATTCTGAAAAAGGTGCAACTGGTATAACTAAAAAATAAGCAGGGAAAGGATATTCCAGTAACCCAAGAGGGATTTCAGGTAGTGGTCTTATTCAATGCCCTGGAAATATTCTCAGCAATATATCACGATTAGAAGTTCTCATCGGAGGGAAATAACTCACCGGAAGTAATTAATGAATCTGATATCTGCAGGCGATTATGGATATTGGTCTATATCGAGATTTCATTGATGAGTTAGTTGAAAATCCTACGGAATATTACAGCGACTAAGTAATCGGTGATGAGTCACTGATTAGATAAATATCATTTAAATAAGATGATCATACACTACAACCATGACAAACCAACCAGCGTCTATGTAGTTAATTCACGGTTTCTAGTTTATAACGCGTACTATGATGATGGTCTCGGTGATACAATTGCAGGGTTATTTGCAAGAATGGCTCCAAAAGTAGCGCCGCTAGTAAAACAATTATGAATGAAAGCCATTGATGTTATTCGTGATAATGGTATTAGTGCTGTTGGAGATCTTGCTAGAAAAGCGTTTTCAGCAGCGAAAGATAAACTAACAGCGCTAGTTCGGCGGCGAAGGAAACCACAATAGGGGCCATTGACATCTACAGCGGAAATGACTGCGAGTGTTAGTAGAATAATAAATAACGCAGTAAATCAAAAACTAGCGTCGCTGATGACTCCGTCATTGGCTACTTCGTTGACAGCAAGTGACCAGGATAACATAACCGCAAATATGATAGCGGGAAGTGGTTTTAAAAAACCACGACGACGTCGACGATTATGATTTAGACGCTGATAAATATAATAAAATGTTCAAACGGTCACCTGATACAGCGTTTGATATGGACGCCCCAGTGCTCAAGGATTATTCCGTACGTGATTATTAATTATATTCTTCTCATGCAATACAAATAGATATGCGATCAAGAATTGAACTTCAAGTTCATGATACCAGTAAATACTTTTTGGCCTTGTGAAGCATTTATCGAAATGGAAGGAGAACTTGTAACAGATGTTGACGCTAATACAGCATACGCAGATAACCCAAATGTCAGAGTTGGTTTTGTCAATAATGGTATCATGGCGCTATTTGAAAGTGCAATATATATCATTGATGGAAGAGAAATTGAATCTATTGAGCGTGATGTTGATGTTGCAACAACAATAATAGGGTTAGCTAGATACTCTGATGCTTATGCAAGATCTGCAAGTCCATCTATGATGTTCTCTAAGGATATCACTGATCACGCTGATCACATTCATTATCCTAAAGTAAAGGCAACACGAGATAGTGCAGTTGATCCAGCACCAGCCGGATATACACGACCAGCTGGTACCTTTGATGTCATAGATACTAATCTCGATTACAATCTAGGATTTGCAACACGCGTATCAACATTGAAGAGGCATCGTCGACAGTTTCATGCGCGATTGCACTACATCATATATTTGGATTCTGTAGAAACGTCCGAAACGTTAGCTATGGAGCAAAGCATACAGCTGTACTCGTGAGAAAAGGCACTGATAATGATGCAATCTGGCGCGATGCTGGTGTTGCCGCCGGTAAAAATATTTTAACAAAACTACCATTGTGGATGCCAGTACTGACTCCATCAATCACAACAGAAGAACGATTACTATCGTTTATGGATCAAGGAGGGAAGTTGTTGCTGAGTTGGCTAACAACGAGTACAGATACCAAGGATTCTGATGTTGATGGTACATTTACGTGGAACCTAGCATCAAAACAGTTCGTTTCAGCTCCGCGTCATATATTTGTTGCGCTACAGAATAGAAATCGATTAGGCTCTCAAGAACACAGCCACATGATATTTGATTAATTAGGCGTTACTGACGTCTCACTGAGAATAAACGGACAGCAGGAACCATCCGAGGATATACAAATGAATTACGATACCAACCATATCGCCCGTGTGCATCATCGGTTGTTGTCGTATATGGGACGCGATGAAGATGTTGATACTGGTGTGCAAATATCACAGTTGGATGTTAAGAGTCTATATCCGACCTATTACTTTTCACTGGAACATCTTGATTTAACAAGACAATCCGCTGTTGATATACACTTTAGAGCTCGTGTAGCCCCTAGCGGTGTTGGTTATAGAGCGGCTGCTGTCATTCTCAGTGATAAGTTAATGCTACTCGAAGGTGTTGGCTTAAGAATGAGAGTAATTGATGCACCAGTGGAAAATATGTAACAATTATATCAATCTGATATTGATTAATGAAATACAGTCATATAAGTGTTGCGTTAACACCCGGTCAATTCAAGAAATTGCAATCGGAATCGGCTAAAAAATGCGGAACTACAATAACACTGAAACCCAACCAGATGACTGGCCGGGCGAATAAATTCTCGCTGACAACTCGTCAAATAAAACACTTCAATGACGCGTTTGATAATAAAAAAGGCATTCAGGTCGCTCTCTCTGCAGCCGCGATCAGCGACATGAACAAATCAGGTGGTATATTTCCGTTGTTAGCTGCGATTCCAGCTTTGATTGCAGCAGCGCCAGCGGTAGCTAAAGCGACGGCGTTAGGAGCCGTTGGTACCGCAGCAGGAATGGCACTATAGAAAGAAACTGGGCGAGGATACAAAAAAAGGGAAAGGGTCTAAGACTACCAGGAACCCCGTATTCATAGTACAGCGGGAAAGGTCTGATAATCCCAGGAACAGTTTACTAGTTGGAGAGTCTTTGACTGAGGAACCTATGGTTCCCATGTCCAATTTTGATTTACTCGATGCTGCTAAAAAATTGGCCATACAAAATTTCAGAGGTGTCTTTATGAAAGATCAGTTGCCGGCACAACCAAACAGCGTTGAAACCGGTATCATTAATCTCGATAACAGCACCGGACCTGGTACTCACTGGGTTGCATAGTTTATTGATCCTAGTGCAATTGTTTATTTCGATTCATATGGATTAGCGCCACCAAAGGAATTCATGCGTTATATAAACCGCTTTAAAACTATTCGTGAAATGAAGACTTGGTATTCTACGCTACCAACACAACAAGTGAATGATCCACCAATATGCGGCAGCGAAGTACTAAATGTACTCAACGCTATTTCAACATCTGGAAAACCACCACACTTTGTCGTAAATAAATAAACTAGCAGTCGCTGGCGGCATAGATGATTTTTCAAAGAAGTGATTTTAGAGAGAGATCATGATTGATATTTGGGGGAGATCTTTATCAGCGTTGAATAAACCAACCACAGAAATGTCTGCAACCGGTGATATAAAAAATAATCAAAGATGAAATAGTTGATACGTTGAACTTAGCAAGTGTTGATCCCAATGAAATAGTTGTATTTGAAGATCGTTAGGGTAAATTGAAAACTAGTAATTTTTCCCTGGATGATATATTAGTTAAACAACGAGACGCAACCGAGAACACCGTTGCGTTATTTTCCGATCAGGGTAAACTCAAACCAGGTGTACTCGTTTCAACGATTACGGATAAATTAAAAACTCTCAACGATGAGTTAAAATTAATACAAAACTTTTTTGGTGATCCAGCGACAACATCACCGAATTTATCATTAATAAAAATCTCTATGGACAGTATAAAAACTGTCAATGACGAATTAAAAATAATTATGGCTTTCTTCGGCGAACCAACGGTGATATCACCGAAGCTCATATAGATAAAAGAGTCTATGTTGGAACTATCAACACTTCAATCTAGAAGATAACGGAAAACAGTTTTCAGTTTTTCGTAAAAAATATTATAGATAAATTTATTGGAACCACGTTGGATAAAATTGATATAAAACTCCTGGATATTAAAAAATTCATCGATGAGACGAAAAACTTTATCGAGGCAATCAAAATTGATTTTCCAAGGACGATAACAATCATTGAAAAAACAAAAATTCCTCATGAGAAAACCAACAACATAGTATACACAATTCAACACGGAACATTTGCTTGGACTCCTACAGACAATATTTTAAGTATCACTGCAACCGTCAAAGGCATGTATCGATTAACACTAGTAAAAGCGACCCAATTTAATATATCATCGTTGAGTTCATCTGGGGTCAATAGTAAGATATCAACAATCATCGACAAGGATACAACTGAACGATTCACAATAACATCCACTGATAACAATTTGATTAGGGTTTCAGTATCATGGTATATGGAATTCGTAGCGGATTTGAGTAACTAACTAAACTGAAATTGTAAACTGATTTGGAAATAAAATGGCATGATCAACGATACCTTCGGTATCTCAATATCGCTATAATCAGGTCAGATAGTTTCAGACTAAACTCAAAACACTCACCGTGGAGTACCGAAAGAAAATGAAAAAATACCGACGAAGAATCACCGCAGTTGATGTTACCGTATACTCTGTGAGTGGTGTAATTACCTGAGCTGGTATTATACTCTCCTCGGTGACAATGATTGCCCCGATAGCTGCTCCAATTTGTATATCCGCAGCGACAACAATAGCGGGAATTATTTCGATAATAACAAAAAAAATATCGTCATGTAGCCAACGCAAACTGCAAGACTACATAAATAAATTTCATGTTGTATCAACCGCGTACTCGCAATTATCCTCGATGATATTGTCGTCACTCGATGATACATTTATATCCGATAGTGAGTTCTCAGCGATGGTAAGTATTTATGATTTCGCGATATCAAAATTAGAAATACAACACGAGTATAATAACAATGACTACACCGCAGGAATTACTTCAACGAATAGTGGAGAACACAAACCCAGTACAAACCAGCATGATCTCAATAACATCAACGAATCCTGAATTCATTGTGAATTTCCCTATCCCAGTCTCCGTGAAGGAAATAGCGTTGGCAAAACTACGAGTGTACCATAGTTGGCCTAATATTAGGCCGGTAGCATTTGGCGGTCAACAACTGAATAATTCTTTAGTGTTCGCGAATAAGAATAAAGAAGACTGGACTCCAGACTGGAACGTTGTTTTGCTGCCATCTGGATCATATCAAATCGAATAAATCAATGCTGAATTAGCGCATAGAATAAAATCCATTACTGGAGCAGAATCGAAAATCACTATAACATTCCAGGAACCGAAACTATCATCTGCCATTAATATCTATCAGAGTTCTATAAGAACAATACTGGGGTGGACTGAAATCCCACCTCGACAAGTTAACATACCACCTGAACCACAAAAATCTGATTATATCACCAACAGGATAAAAACTGATAATCCAGTAAAAAGCTATAGCGGTTACAATAGGTTGAATTTTTTCACTGGAATGATACACGACCGCAACCAAAGATTCTTCACAACTCAACGAGATAAAATCACTGAAAATTTCACAGCGTTCAATAACGATATTTCGCTGTTGTTAATATCTCTTAAATCCGGTACTCTCTCCCGAGATGAATTTATCAGCGTCGTACAAACATGTAACAAAATCATCAATGATATGGAACATTTCATTCGCAAATTATTCAAGAAGCATTAGGTGACAGTAATCCTAAAACAAGAAAGGAGTTTGCGACAGTATATAATATACGCGTAGAAGATATTCCCACGCTCAAACTACACGGATATAATATATCAGAACTACAAAAAATCCACGACGCATGAAAAAAAAAACAGCACCACAACCACAAACAACAATTCTTAAATATAATAATGACCCAGATGGTGGTGGTAGACATATTGCTCCTCAAAATGTGAATATATGAGAGCATTAAATTTTGTATGTGATGTTATCGAAGGAAGATATCAAATAAATCTCGAGCGATCGAATCAAGCTCAGCAGGGATATATTCTATATTAATTTGCACCAACAGTTCCTCCAGGATTTCTAATTATTGAAGACCCAACTTATCTAATCCAGTCTATATGCGATGTCATAATAATTCGTTAATGAGAATTAATTTCAGACTCACTGACCAATCAAATAATCTAATTGATTTACGAAGTGAGGTTCTACAAATTAGTCTGTTTGTGAAATCGTAGTGATTTTCATCGTAATAGAATTGTTAACCCATAGCAGCATAGGGGGGTGGAATTCCAACGACAATGGCGTCCTTTTTTTGCCAAATGGACCCTTACGAGGAACCACATGGACCTTATACTATATATTTACTAGGAAGCCTCAATTTGTCAAATCGACCTTTCTAGTAAATATTAACGAGAAGGAAACCTCATTGACGCCTAAAAAGTTGGTCTGTTCGCCCCCTCTGCTGCTCGACAGATTATCTAACCTGTACGACAAACAGTTTAGCGAAATTAAATAAGGCGTGATTGAAATCATATGGTATTTACAATTAAATATTAAATACATGGAACACGAAGCGTAGCCTCCGAGAGGGAATCTAACTCGTCAAATAACAAATTAGAAACCCAAGAAGGTATGTTTGGTGAATGGACGTCACATTACATATAGATATATAGATATATACATAATTGGTATTTACAAGCATTTACATAATGGTATTTACAATGAAATGATATGGTATTTCCAATGATTTATACAAATAGGACAGCACAAGACAATACAACATGTACCAATGGATTATACGCGGATGCACAGCTCATACACACACGGGGCTGTTCTACATTCAAACAGAAACCACCATACCCCCATTAAAATCACCTCGGGTTAAATGCTAAGACACATTCACACCGTGTGACGGTGTGTGACATATGGTGGTTTCACGATTGGAATTTCGAATGGCTTAAAGCCCCAATTATTATATAGAAAAACCTACCAAAACGGTATCTCCGACAAAAATGCCTGCCACGAGATTCCAATGATGGGCCCCGGGACGAGAATCCAGACACGTATGGAATACACTTATGTTCGAGATGTACGGGTATATAAGTTTGAATGAATATAATATAAGTGTAACACGTGAATTGTTTAACGGATGGTGTATAAACCACACAAAAAATGACAGTCAGTTAGACCATGAGTCATCAAAAAATCCCATTGAGATACGTGACTACAACAAGAGTTATCGTTTTTTCAAAACCGTATACACAAGCCCACACGAGGTATTTCCCTTGGTGTTACATATATATACAATACAAAACAGAATTCAGACATATGTAAATTTAATTATATGTCCGGTTCGCTTTGAAATCGCTGATTGATATATTTGTTCAGCAACATATCGTACTGAGGATCTACAAATATAGAAATACTTTCCAGCTTCATTCAATTATTGAAATACTCTTTCTTCGTTATTTTCTGTATCAAATGATTTTATAAGTCTCGCATTTTTCGAGTGTTTTACAGTCCCTCCCCATTTGGTATTCTGACTTTGTGTGATAGCTCGTAAATTATCTAAAGAAGTATTGGTTTTTATATCATGGATGTGATCAATAACAAAACCATCCTTGATCAATCCATTAAAATACCTCGTAGACGAATCTGTGATTAAGATATTTTTTATTTGCAGCACCAAATATAAGATATCCTTGATTACTCACAAAACCGACTGATTTGTTCATCCAGCGGTGTCTGACAATACCGTCACGAGATGCTTCAGAATTGGTAATCACGGGATGCGCTTGAAATTCTTGGTTCATTTATATACTATAATGTAATTTGTCTAATTTATTATTTGGTTTAATTATTACTTGAGAAACTTTCAATATAGACTTGAGGTGTTCTTATAATTTTATCCTTAACACAGTCAAATTCATTGACGGAATCTTTGATGGAATCCTTGATTCGTTTATCATAATAGCGTTTTAGCTCTCGGTATCGCTTACCACCACAACTGAGATACAACTGCGACTTACCACGCACACCTACCGATATCGTATGCAAGGTAAGGGAATAAGCTCCCACGACGTACACCTTTTAATGATATCCACATAATTCAGTTCTACACAATTTGTTACAAACGGTCACTGATCCTATCATAAGTCATGTGCAATGATTCATTATATAATAATTTTTTTATTTAAATACTTGTTTTAATTAAAATATGGAGGAGTTCGAGAGATTATCGAAAATTACGCCTTGGAAAAATGTTGAATTCAATCTCGATAGAGTCTCCACTGATGTACCAAAGAGTCTAATAAGTGATAGAAGCATATTGGGTAAAATCCGTGATGGTGTTAATGAATTTAAGCGGGATGGAGCATCTCACTGTTGGTCAACATTTCGAATTGATGGTAGAGTTGATGCTACCAAGAACGACGAAAGAGCAGCAGTGATAATCTCGCATCTTCACTAAAAAAAAGTATTTTTTTAGAGTGAAATTCATTATCCGCTCAGAAACGGGGAATTGGATATTACGCGACACATTTGAACCCATCCTGAAAAATAAGAGAACTGTCACTGTGAGTCAGGATAAAAAACCAGGAATTCTGACTGGAATTGACAAATCGTATTACGAGAGATCCTATCCTGTAACAGCAGTTGTTTATGGAATCTATTCGATAAATGATAAACCGAGTATTGAAAAATAAAACCAATGAAATTATCGCCGCTGAATTTGTCAGGGAGAATAAATTGTGTACCAGAACGAATAATAGAACACTTCACAAATGCGTTACGTGGAAACAAATTAACGGATCTAAGACGCAAAAAAAAATATAAACGAATGGGTATTAACAGTGAAGGAGAGTGGAGCAACAAGTCTAGATATAACCAAATTAGAAACATCAAGATTCCCAATAACCGTAATGACGATAACAGGAGAGGTATTACACGAATCAAAATATAAATCAAATGGAGATCCAATCAAAATTATTGACCATAACGAACATGCATGGACACATGCGGTAACAACATTTCCGCGGGATATAACAATACAATATTATACGGGAAATTTAATTGATTTTATTTACGAGTTAAGTAAAAAAAAATTATCCTGTGTCAGTGTTGTTACTTCACAGTTTTTAAGACGAAGAGGGTAAATTCGATCAATTTGTAAGACCCAATGGCGAATTATACCGTACCGAAGCCCTCCACAACGAGATGAAAAAACTAGCTAGTGGTTTGTCAACGGAACACGACGAACAATTATTAACAAACTGTTTTACAATTCCATCAGTTGCAGCTAATTTCACGAGGACGACAAATCTGTGGAAATCAACACGCGCAGATTTTCTCTCAGATATCGAATCAAGCTGCGTGGAATATAACCATGGTGGATTATAAAATACATAATACGGCCCTAAAAGTATTATTTCGGTTGATATGATTGCGTATTATCCAGGGCGTTTTCTTGGGTAAGGAGAGTGCTTTGAGTACTTCAAAATATTTGGACATCCCACACATGAGGCGCCCAGTGTTTCGATTGATGGACCACTGCCTGATTTTGATTTAACCGGATTCGCTCAATTGGTGTCATTTGAATTGGCTAAAGGACTTCATCCGTGTTGTTATGTTTGGTTTGGTAGACACATCTCTGAAAAACACTGGATGCCACTTGTGTTACTACGGTATATAATTGATTCTAAACTGCTGATATGGCTGTGAAGCAATTATATCATATCGAGCGCAGACTGAAGTCTGGTTACCACAACCCGATATCCTAGATAGTATAATCAGCGAAAACGAAAAACAATTACTCAATATTGACGAAGAATATATCGTGAAATGGTCAAAAGAAGTCTTTGAAGTTAGAAATGAACACGCAAAAGATCTCTGTAGAAGAATAATTGGTACGTTCACACAAGGCGGCAAATACGGCCACACACGATATTACTCGCGGTTGATTATAGATGATGTTGGATACGATTTTATAATCGCAGATGTAACATCTAAGGGTATATATGTAAATAATAAAGACGATTTTTTGTCCGATTGAACCAAAATAGGTACAATTGTTATTTGTAACGACGTATAAAATCCACAATATACGTATTTAAGGTCGTATACGACGGCTTATGTATCTATTAATTTACTTTCGATGATAAATATATTTCCTGACACCGCAGTTAGATTCGCCACTGATTCTTTTTATATGGACGTAAAATATAGCGAAGCAGTGGCTGAATACACTAATTAAGTCGAGAGTTGGGGATCATGGAGAATTAAAAGGAAAATACTACGTGATTTCTCCAAATCAGCAGATGTTACAGTTGAAAACAGTTACTTGAAAAATATTCAGATATCAGAACTATATAATGCACCGTCGTGTTCCGATCCAATATGTAGATATAAAACCAGTTACTTAAACGGCTGTGGTGGGTCAGGGAAGACGACTCGTGCGATTGAATTATTTTGAGGGAAATCAAACATGATTGTTCTAACATCAACACACAGACTTGCAAGAGAGATGACACAACACGGAATTAATGCTTGAACTTACCATAGTTTCATTTGTTGGAAAGGAGACGAATGGACTCTTGATCGAATGGGTGAGAAATATATTCCTGAAATCATGATTTGGGATGAGATATGCACAGTGCCGTTAGATGTATAAGAAAAGTTTCTCGAGTGGTTATTGCTAGCGAATACACAAATGATAATGTGTGGTGATCATCGTCAACCACCACGATTTGTCGGTTTGTCTCCACATGATTGGCTGAAGAATTTTGTAGACTATTATGAAGAAATTATTGCTGATCATATAGCACTTGATGAACAATTACGCGAGTTCAAGAAACTAATCAGGTAACAACCGGAATGAACCTAATGTGAAATAGCGCGTGAAATAATTTCAAAGACCCCATTAAATGATTTCTGGGAAGCGTGGAAAACAAACGATTTGATAGTAGCAAGTAGAAAGATAGTCAGAGACACACTTCAGATGAAGTTATTTAACACGCATAAAGAAACATTTGCAACACTTCCAGTGCCGTTGTATTATAGACCCAAGGAAACACGAAGACAAAATATCGAAGTTGATATTCCTGGTTTAACAGAGAAGCAGATTCTCGTGTTAAATGATATTGTGTTAGTTGATATTAATGTCGTCGAAGATGCATTGCGCGCTGATAAATCCCCATGCACGTTAGGATACGTTTTGGTGTTTTCATTCTGAGAAATATACTGTAGATTCGATAAAGAATGCTTCTTAGGATTGGAATCAATGTGGTCGATTACAAATCCATCTGTTATCAATGCATGGAAACACTCGTATACGATTCTGTGACAGTATTAGTTTTTCCCTCCAGCACCAAACATAAGATATCCAAGATTATTTTCCGTCCATAATGGTTTCTTCAGTTGTACGGTGTCTGACACTACCATCACGAGATGCTTCATAATCGATGATCACAGGATGTGGATGAAATTCGTGGTTCATTTATTTACTATAATAATATTTGTCTAATTCATTATTTGGTTTAATTATTACTTGAAACCTATCAATGCAGTCTTGAGGTGTTCTTATGATTTTGTCTTTGGCAAAGTCAGAGTCATTGACGGAATCTTTAATGGAGTTTTTAACGAGATCTTTGATTCATTATCATAATAGCGCTTTAGCTCTCTGTATCGCTTACCACCATCATTGAGACAGAACTGCGAGATACCACCAGCACCTACCCCACATCGTATGCAGGATAAAGGCCCAAACCTTCCACGACGTACGCTTTGTAAATGATATCCACATAATTCATTCCTACATGATGAGTTACAAGCGGTTACTCATCATATCATAAGCCATTTCCAATGATTCATTATATCATAATTTGTTTATTTAAATACTTGTTTTAATTATAATATGGAGGAGTCGAGAGATTATGGAAAATTACGCCTTGGAAAATGTTGAATTCAATCTCGATAGAGTCTCCACTGATATACCAAAGAGTCTAATAAGTGATAGAAGCATGATAGGTAGAATCTGTGATAGTTTTAATGAATTCAAGCGCGATGGAGCATCTCACTATTGGTCAACATTTCGAATTCATGGTAGTGTTGATGCTACCATGAACGACGAAAGAGCAGCAGTGATAATCTTGTCTTGACCAGCAAAAGCATTGGATCATACGCGACAAATTTGAACCCATCCTGAAAGATAAAAAACTGTTACTGTAAGTCAGGATTCCAAACCAAGAATTCTGACTGGAATTGACAAACGGTATTACGAGAGATCATACCCCGTGACCGCGGATGTTTATGGGATCTATCCGTTAAATGATAAACCGAATATTGAGAAATTAAACCCATGAAATTGGCAAGGATAAATTGTGTAGCAGAACGAATAATAGAGCATTTTACAAATGCGTTGCGTTGAAACAAATTGACGGATCTAAAACACAAAATAATAAACGAATGGGGATTAACAGTTAGGGAGAACGGCGCAACAAATCAAGATATAGCCAAATTAGAAACATCATTAAGATTCCCAATAACCGTAATGACGATAACAGGAGAGGTATTACACGAATCGAAATATAAATCAACTAGAGCTCCAATTAAAATTACTGACCATAAAGAACACATGTGGACACTTGTAGTAACAATATTTCCGCGGGATAGAACCATAAAATATCTACCAGTGCAGTTCTTGGGAGGAAACCTCCCCCAGGAGAAATTATTTGATTTTATTTACGAGTTAAGTAAACACGATCCTGTGTCAGGGTGGTTACATCAAAGTTTTGAAGACGAAGAGGGTAAATTCGATCAATTTGTAAGACCAAATGGCAAATTATACCGTACTAATACCCTTCACAACGAAATGAAAAAACTGGCTAGTGGTTTTCCAACTGAACAGGACGAATAATTACTAAGAAACTGTTTTACAATTCCGTCTGTTGCAGCCCATTTCGCGAGAAAGATAAATCTATGGAAACCAGCAAGCACATAATCTCCCTTAGAAATCAAGTCAAGCTGCGTTGAATATGGCCTTGCCGGAATATGGAATACAAAATATGTCCCCAAAAGTATGATATCGGTTGATATGATTGCCTGTTATCCTTGGAGTTTTCTCGGGTACGGAGATTGCTCTCAGTACTTTAAAAAAAAATTGGACATCCAACACACGAAATGACCTGTGTTGCGATTAATGGACTGCCCGATTTTGATCTCACCGGATTCTCTTGTGTGATATCATTTGAATTGGCTAAAGGATTTAATCCGTGCTGTTATGTTTGGTTAGGTTGACACATCTCTGAGAAACACTGGATGACAATAGTGTTATTACGGTATATGATTGATTCTAAAACACTAATATCGCTAATTGTCAGTGAAGCAATTATATCATATCGAGAACAAACTGAAGCATGGTTACCACAACCCGATAGTCTACATAGTATAATCACCGAAAATAAAAACAATTCCCCGATCTCGACGAAGAATATATCGTGAAATGGTCCAAGAAAATCTTTGAAGCTAGAAATAAACACGCAAAAGATCTCGGTAAAGAATAATTGGTAAATTTTCACAAGGTGGACGAAAATACGAGCACAAACGATATTCTTCGCGATTAATTATAGATGATGTTGAATACGATTTTATAATCGCAGATGCAGTATCTAGAGACATATATGCTAATCGTAAAGACGCTTTCTTGTCCGATGGAACAAAATTCGGTACAAGTGTTGCTTACAACGACGGATATAATCTTCAATATACGCACTTAAGGGCGTCTATGCTGGCTTATGCTTCTATTAATTTACTTTTGATGATAAATAGATTTTCTGACACCACGGTTAGAGTCGCCCCTGATTAATTGTATATAAACGTAAAACATTAGGAAACAGTGGCCGAATTCACAAATTCTGACGATTGTTAGGAATCATGGAGAACAAAAAGGAAATACCGTGTAATTACTCCAAATCAGCAGATGTTACGATTGAAAACAATTACTTGAAAAATAATCAGATATCAGAACTATTTAATGCACCGTCGTGATCCGATCCAATATGCAGATATAAAACCAGTTACTTAAACGCCTGTGGTGGGTCAGGGAATACGGCTCGTGCGATTGAATCATTTCGAGGAAAATCATACATGATTGTTCTAACACCAACACACAGACTTGCAAGAGTGATGAAACAACAGAGGTTAATGCTTGCACTTACCTTGTTTTAGACTATAATGACACTTCAATAAGTGATATTGTCAGCAATGATATAATCAAAAAACAATTCACTGGTTATAAACAACAGGACAAAAAAGAATAACAGAAAATTTGACATTGATGCCGAATTTATATTCACACTGAAACAACAGAAGAATCACTATGCGAGTTGCAATTGTATAATAAGTTGGTGTTTGTCGGATAAAGACCCCTACCAATTTACCGTAAATAGCAGTGTTGGTCATACCAGAGATAATGTGATGCTGACTTGTCTTGTGTGCAACAGACGCAGATGTCCTATTTAAGACCACGCGGCGGTAATTGAGTATCTTCAGGTATCACTTGTAATCGTTCACGAGTAGGTCCTCGCTGAGGAGCAGTTGAATCTAACCTATAGACTGGCGGTCTAAACGTGGATCGTGTTATGCTAGATATTTTATGTGCAGTGACACTCCAAATAGGGTCAGTAGCTTTTATTCTGTCACCTTCAAGCTCTCCTGGTTCATATAAATATCTAACAGTGACATTGCCGAACATTGGTTGTTTTGAAAAATCATTGTATGGTTCTACGGGTATATACTTTTTTTAATCGCGTTTTTAGGTTTCATGTTGATTGTTCGAGTAATCTCATTATTTAGCGCGGTAATCACGCCTGATAATCTCTTGACCCATTCAAGAGATCGTTTATCCTGAATAAATTACTTCGAGGATTGATATCCAAATAACCGCTCAGCAAGTGTCCGATTAAATCCTTCAACAATTGCCTGATCGCGATGTAGTGCAGTATGTCCTTATCTGATGGTGACATTATGATGCTTCATTTATTATAACACTGTACCCTAAAATTCCTTGCCAGGATCAACTTGTAATATATTCTGCCAATTCAGAGGACCCCTTCGATACATCCTTTCAAACGCAGAAGCAGCTTCAGGCTTCAGTTGATTATTTTGTTTTTAGAGGTTCTGCTTGTTTGTATCGACTCGCAACATCAACTATAGTTAGAGCGTATTGGTAAACACCATCATGCGGCAGAAATAATATATCAGCCTGATGAACCTCATTATTGACGCTGACACCAAAATGCGAGAAATTCATTTGTTTAGGCGGTGGTAGATAAATTTGCCATATCGCCTGTTTGGATAACCAATCCGCTGCTGTAGTATTTTTCATCTTTGCGGTGCTAGCGAGTTTACTGATTGATGCTTTACCCCTCCAATATCCTCTTGGAGAATAATACATAGATTCCACGATCTTATGAGTTACCAGCACCCATCATCAATTTACTTTTCATCGCCGATTTTATCAACCATGAAGCCAACTTTTCTTTGAAGGATTTATCAGTGATATAATTCAACGCATGAATCAATTTTACATCTGCGATTGTACTCATGTTCACACACTTCCACAACTTCGTATCCTTTATGTTCTAACTTCAAGAATCGCTAGCAAGGCTTCCATGGTATGTTTAAAAAATTGATGTTTAGTATCATGTTGAGAGTAGCACGCTAGGACATCGGATCCATCAGCACCCGTTAAACTCGTATAAAACCGTGGAGTTTCCTATGTCCCACGAATCAACCGAATCAGTTACGACGGTCGTTTTGTCTCGATTTCTTTCGGACATGTTGAAAACAATTGTCTTTCTTCTCCCACACGTAATGTAGACAGCGTAGGCCTTTGACTTAGTATTGACGTTTGCCAACTGGTGTCCATCGTTCCGGAGAAATTGTGAGTCACTACCGAAGTATGGCGATGGCAATATCCGTAACGTTCAATGTCTTCTTCACTCCACATCTCGTCAATGGCGTTTAGGATCCACTGGTCAAATTCGGCAAATTCGGACAACGAATTCTCCCCTCAAATGGTCTTATTTACACATCCTCCAGGAATCTTTTGATGGCAATGACTTAAGATAGGCTCTTGGAGGTACTTCTTGCACGCTTGATGAACCAGACGTAACTTCAGAATGTACTGAATTGCATGGAATCGAAATAGAAAAGATCAAATTTTCTCTCTTCTGGTAATCTTCTTTTATTTGATTGAATGGTAATTTTGAATGTAGCATTTGTGTTTCAAATCCCAATTTGATGACAAATTTGACATCGTTTCTTTCCTGATTATAGTGCGCCTTGGTATGATTTGTACGTATGCCTTGTCCAAAGTAGGGCACATTCTCCGGTGTTCACCAGCACGTTTTCTAATGATATTGGTAACATGTAGGGCTGCTAAAAGAAATTTGACAGGTTCAGCGATGCACTTGTTGTCGTTCGTCCAGACAAGGCCGAGAGGCCAAATATATTGAGCATTTCGATCCATAATACCTTTTTTGTTTTCGAGTGTTATACCCATAGTCACATTTATCGCAATAATAGCCGTATCCAAGGTATCCAGTGATATTGTTGATAGCATGGAAATTTGCAATGTGATGATAGATTTGAATGTACAATGCGTCCTTGAAATATTTGCCTCGAAACAACAGTGGTCTTCGCTCTTTTTGAGGGTGTCTTTTCAAGGAGAAAATTTAAGTCAAGACCTTATGTAATTTTTAAATTTCTTGAAAGCCACATGTTTTCTTCGGATATACCCGATTGCTGTAACAGGAGTCATTCTTCACTTCATTTTTGTTTGCTCAGTTCAAATGTTGAATAGTTTTCCAGGCTTTTTCCAGTCAGCCATCATGTCGTTCTTGTAGGCATACGTAGGACTCACGACGATGGCACGGGCAAACACATATGGTCTTGAGGGTTGTTAATTCGGACGATGCACGTTTTGATGCTGTCGAGGTCGTTCACAAATAACACTTTTTTGCGTCCGTTTTCTTATGGAAGAGACGTGTGGGTCATGAACAATGTCGCTTTTCCATCGATGATGTGAAAATTGTATCACCGAGACCATCACCATAGTATGCTCTATAAACTGGAAATCGTGAGTTTACCATATAGACGCTGGCTGGTTTTTCATGGTTGTAGTGTATGATCATTCTTATTCTGAAATTGCTAGCAAATTCTAAATACTAGTGTTTTCTAATTACTTGTAATTCAAAGGATTTTCGACGTCGTCATTAGATGAAAAATCCAAGGATTTTCAGTCGCTGTAATAATCAGTAGGATTTTCCACTAACTCGTCAATGAAATTTCGATATGTTTTGATATCCATGATACCGCCTTGAAATAAACGCCTGCAGATATCAGCTGCTTCATTAATTATTTCCGGTGAGTTATTTCCAGCTCGTTTTCCTCCGATGAGAACTTCTAATCGTGTTATATCGCTGAGAACATTACCAGGACAGCTAACTAGACCACTACCTGAAATTCCACTTGAAATTGCCGGCAATTTCTGGGAAAATCTTTGATTGGAATCTCTGGAAAATTCTTTGATTTGAATCTCGAAGAGATTCCGATTTAGAAAATCCCTCCCCGCTACTATAACCAGTTGCTGCATCCAGTTTTTCTAAATCCGTTCCTTGTAAATAACTAAGATCTTCATCATCATCATCTCGATTCGAAGCTTGGGGTGGTAGTTGTTGTTGTTTTTTAGGCGAGAAAGGTATTTTCTGTAAAGGTTGCTGTCGCTTTCCTTGTAATTTTTGCGGTTTTTGTTGTTGTTTTAGTTCTTCATATCGTTTATACAATGTACCCACCGCATTGATATATCCTATGTATCATACATTATCGGTATCAATTTGACTTGTTTTAGTTTTGATTTTGTAGAATATATCAGCCCAATGAGTTATACTCCTAACATACTTATGATGTTCTGGTTTCAACATTTTTTTTTCTGTTTTCATAAGTCGTAACAACAAGCGCAGGAATTTCTGCTGGATCAGTTTTATCAATTGCTGCTAACCCTTCCTCGTTAAATCTCACGTGTAAATCATCTACTGTTCTTTTTGATTTAGGTAGTTCATCACCGTGGAGTTTTTGTACTGCTTGTTTTGTTTGTTCAGTTTCCGCTGCTATTTTTTCAAGTTCACCAATAAGAGACTTTTCTTTTCTTGTCCCCGTCTCGGGAACATCTCCGTATATAGCTCGCTCTACAACTTTCGTTGCTGTGGTTATTGGTTTAAACAACTCTTCAGATCCCGCAGTAAAATCCGTTTGTAAACTCTGTCTAGCTTGCAGTTTATTTCTGACAGAGTCGCGAATTGGTATATATTTTTTGATCGCAGCGTGTCTCTCACGAGCCAATCTAGTTGTTAATGCTTCATTGGTAATTATTTAAATCGTTAACAATTTTCCAATTTGAATTTGAAAATCAAAATTTATCCAGTGGAATTAGAAAATCCGTTTTATGTTTGAAAATCAAAGATTTTTCAGAGATTTCAATCTAAATGCAGTGATTTTGTCACCCGAAAATGATTTTCGTGAAAATGTCTACGAGAAATCCCATGCAAAATCGACTATTTGACCCTACTGAAACCAGCCCAGTTTTTAGTGTATTTTTGGTCGCTTTTGTCGTTTTTAAGTAGTTTTTAGTCACTTTTTGTGATTTTTTGTGATTTTTTACTCAAAGTCATTCTTAATTCAAAACGTCTACGAGAATTAACATAGAAAATCGACCATTTGACCGTAAAATGTCTGTCAAATTTTCAACTGAAACCGCTTAAAATCAGTCAAAAACGGCCAAAATCAGTCAAAAAACGGCCAAAATCAGTCAAAAAATGGCCAGAATCAGTCAAAAACTACTAAAAAAAATATTTACTATGAAAATTTATTTCAGTAATAAAAAATATTTTACTATGAAAATTTATTTCAGTAATAAAAAAATATTTTACTATGAAAATTTACTTGTAGTAAAACACTTATGATCGTCCATGGAGTATTTATACATGTTTGTAGTACTCAAAGTCATTCTTAAGTGAAAAAGTCTACGAGAAATCGAGAATTTGACCCTACTGAAACCAAACCAGTTTTTAGTGTATTTTTGACATGATTTTGCTGCTTTTTATGATTTTTTACTCAAAGTCAAATAGTTTACGAGAAACCCCATGCAAAATCGACCATTTGACCGTAACATTTCTTTGAAATTTTCAACTGAAACAAACAGTTATTTTTGGTTGTTGTTGTCGTTTTTTAGTCGTTTTTGGAGTTTTTTGTGATTTGTTTGTGATCTTTTTATGATTTTTTTTACTCAAAGTCATTCTTAAGAGAGAAAGTCTACGAGAACTAACATAGAAAATCGACCATTTAACCGTAAAATTTCTTTGAAATTTTCAACTGAAACCGCTTAAAATCAGTCAAAAAATGGCCAAAATCAGTCAAAAAACGGCCAAAATCAGTCAAAAACTACTAAAAAAAATATTTAATATGAAAATTTATTTCAGTAGTAAAAAAATATTTTACAACTTCGTTGCAGTAAAACACTTATGATAGTCCATGGACACATACATGTTTGTAGTAAGAATTTTACTAACAATTATCCGAAAGAGGTTTTTCATTTTGTGCAATTAACAATCTTATATTTCTGATTTTTGAATTAATCGTCCTTTTTATTTCGTATTCCTTCCCTAATTGTTTTCTTATTTTTTCCACGATAGTAAATAACGGGACAAACTTACTGACGTTGTCACATCATAACAGGGAATCGCGAATTGAATTCTGAATTCGTTTTAGTAGGGCATATTGTTTGGGTAGTACATATTTGTTATTGTTAGCGCCGTATTCAATATCCTGGAAGTCGGACATAATTTGATCGCAGTCTAAACTATCAGATGTATAAATCCCCTGAAATTTTAGATTTAAAATTTCGGTTATAACATCATTGATATTTTGAGAATTCAAATTATTGATGATTATATACTTCTAATATGAAAAATATTTTCCCATGGACGCATCAGACATAAATGAATTGAATTTTTTGCCCGGTCTTTTTTGAAATTGCAGATCGATAAATTCCCTCTGCAACAAATTGAACAGAAGGTGGACAGATATCGAAATATCTACCGGCCTTAGATATTGATTGAAATACTATTTCCTCGTTATTTGTTGTATTAAAAGATCTTACAGGTCTCGCTTTTTTCGAGTATTGTCCAGTCTTTCCTCGTTTCAAATTTTCACTTTGTGAGATAGCCTGCAGATTTTATAAAGAATTGTTCTTAACATTGGAATCAATGTGATCGATAACAAAACCATCTTTGATCAATCCATGGAAACATTCATACACGAAACGATGGCAGTAATATGTATTCTTCCCCACGCCAACATCAAATACCCCTGATTATTCACAGCTCAAGCTGGCTTCTTCAATCTACAGTTTCTGACAATACCATCAATGGATGCGTCATAGTTTGCAATCATGGGATGCGGTCTGAATTCTTGGTTCATTTGTATACTAATACTATTTGTCTAATTCATTGATCAGTCTAATGATTACATTTGGAAATCTATCGATGTAATCTTGAGGAGTTCTTATGACTTTGTCAGTGTCAGCGTCCTTGAATCCGTCAATGTCATTGATGGAGATTTTGTTTCTCTTATCATAATAACGCTTCAACTCTCTGAATCGCTTACCACCACAACTCAGACATAACTGTGATTTTCCTCTAACCCCAACCCCACATCGTATGCAGGACCAAGACTTCCACGTCGAAAGCTTTGCATATGATATCCACAGAAATACATTTTTCATGATTTGTTACACGGGGTTGTTGATCCAATCATGAGCCATTTGCAATGATTCATTATATCAAATCCTTCTATTTAAATACTTGTTTTAATTATAAAATGAAGGAGTTCGAGAGATTATCGAAAATTACACCTTGGAAAAATGCTAAATTCAATCTCGATAGAGTCTCTGATACACCAAAGAGTAAAATTCGTGATAGAACCATGATAACTAAAATTCGTGATTGTTTTAATGATTTCAAGCGTTATGGAGCATCTCACTGTTGGTCGACATTTCGAATCAATGGTGAAGTTGATGCTACAGTGAACGATTAAAACGCAACAGTGATACTATTTCACATCTTACGCGGAAAATGTATTGTTTTAGAATAAAATTCATTATACGTTCAGACACCGGAGATTGGATTATTCGTGATAAATTTGAACCCATCTTGAAGGATAAAAAACTGTCACTGTGAGTCAAGATTCCAAACCAGAAATTTTGACTGGAATTGACAAACCGTACTACGAAAGATCTTATCCTGTAACAGCAGTTGTTTACTGGGTATATCCGTTAAATGATAACCGAGTATTAAAAAACTAAAACCCATGAAACTGTCATTGATGACTTCGTCATCGACTTCGTCATCGTTGAATTGTGTAGCAGAACGAATAATAGAACACTTCACAAATGCATCCCGGGGGAACAAATTGACTGATCTAAGACGGAAGAAAATAAATGAATGGGAATAAACAGTTAGGAAAAACGGAGCATCGATTCAGGATATAGCTGAATCAGAAACATCATTAAGATTTCCAATAACCATAGCGACGATAACCGGCGAGATATTACACGAATCGAAATATAAATCAATAGGAACCACAATACAAATTATTGATCATAACGAACACGCATGGACATCTGCGGTAACAATATTTCCGCGGAAACGAACAATAAAGTATATACCCGTTGAATCCCCTTCAGAATTATCTGAGAAAAAAATTATCGATTTTATTTACCAGTTGAGTAAAAACGATCCTGTATCAGTGTGGTTACTTCACAGCGCTGAAAACCCCGAGGGCGGATTCGATCAGTTTGTAAGACCCAATGGAGAATTATACCGCACTGAAGCCCTCCAACAGGCAATGATAAAACTAGCCAGTAGTTTCTCAGAGAGTTTCGACGACGAACAATTACTAACAAATTGTTTTACAATTCCGTCAGTTGCAGCTCATTTTTCGAGAAAGAGAAACTCGTGGAAACCAACGCGAGCTGAATTTCTCACAGACATCAAATCAGGTTGTATAGAATATAACCACGGTGGATTATGGAATACAAAATACGACCGTGAAAGTATTATTACACTTGATATAGTCGCGTGTTATCCGGCGAGTTTTCTCGGGTACGAATATTGCGATATATATTTTAAACGATTTGGACATCCCACACACGAGATGACCCGTGTTGCTATTAATGGACCACTGCCTGATTTTGATTTAACCGGATTCGCTCGTGTGGTATCATTTGAATTGGCTACAGGGTTACATCCGTGCTGTTATGTTTGGATTGGTAGACACATGTCTGAAAAACATTGGATACCAATAGTGCTAATACGGTATATGATTGATTGTAGCTTGCTGATATCGCTGATTGTCAGTGAAGCGATTATATCATATCGAGCTCAGACTGAGGTCTGGTTACCACTACCTAATCTAGATAGTATAATCAGCGAAGAACGAAATCAGTTGCCCGATCTTGACGAAGAATATATCGTGAAATGGTCCAAACAGCTATTTGAAATCAGAAAGAAAGACGCAAAAGATCTCGGTAGAAGAATAATCGGTAAATTCACTCAAGGTGGAAAATACGACAATGGACGATTATAGATAACGTCGAATACGATTTTATAAATACGGATATAACATCTAAAGGTATATATTTCGATCGTAAAGACGCTTTCTTCTCCGATGGAACAAAATTTGGTACAATTGTTACTTACGCAGACGGAGAAAATCTTCAGTATACACATTTGAGAGCGTCTATGCTGGCTTATGCTTCTATCAATTTATTTTCGATGATAAATAGATATCCTGACACCGCAGTTAGAGTCGACACTGATTCATTTTATATCAACGCGAAATACAGCAGCCAGCACAGTGGCTGAATTCACTAATTCTGACGAGAGTTGGGGATGTTGGAGAATTAAGCAGGAAATACCGTGTGATTATTCCGAATCAGCAGATGTTACGATTGAAGATAAATATTTGAGCGGCGATAAAATATCAGAACTATCTAATGCACCACAGATATCTGATCCAATATGTAGATAAAAACAGTTTATTTAAACGGCTGTGGCGGGTCAGGAAAGACGACTCGTGCGATTGAGTTATTTCGTGGGAAAAATTATACGGATTTAACAAGCATGATTGTACTAACACCAACACACAGACTCGCCAGAGAGATAAAACAATGAGGAGTAAATGGCTGTACTTATCACAGTTTCTTTCGATGGAAAGGCGATGAATGGACTCCTGATCGAATGGGCGAGAAATTTATTCCTGAAGTCATAATTTGGGATGAGATATGCACGGTGTCATTAGATGTATTACAAAATTTTCTTGATTGGTTATTGCACGCGAATACAAAAGTCGTCATGTGCGGCGATCATGGCCAACCACCACCATTTGTCGGTTTATCCCCACATGATTGGCTAAAGAATTTTGTAGACTATTATGAAGAAATTAACACCGACCATAGAGCACTTGATGAACATTTACGAGAGTTTAAGAAACTAATCAGATTACAACCTGATAGAATCCAATGTGAAATAGCGCGTGAAATAATATCAGAAACACCAATAAAAGATTTCTGGGAATCTTGGAGAATAATCGATTTCATAGTGGCAAGTAGGAAGATAGTATGAGACACACTTCAGATGAAGTTATTTGAATTGCAAAAAGACAAATTTACAACACTTTCAGTATCGTTATGTTATAGGCCTTTGGATACACAAAAACAGAATATTGAAGTTGATATTCCAGGCTTGAAAGAGTCGAGAAAGCAGAATTTAGTGTTAAATGATATTGTGCTGGTTAATATTAGCGTCGTCGAAGATGCATTACGCGCTGATAAATCCCCGTGGACGCTAGGTTACGCAGCGACGATACATTCTTCACAGGGATTGACTATATCAGATACGATTGTTTGGACGGTGTATAATCACATCGAGTGGTCAAATTTAGTTTATCTCGCAGTGTCTAGAGTACGGAGAATAAATCAACTTCGAAGAGTTGTCCTGACAGAGTCAGGAGATGATAATGATATTAGTTAACACCACGCGGTGGTAATTGAGTATCCTCGGGTATCACTTGCAGTTGTTGTCGAGTAAACCCACGCTGAGGAGCAGTTGAATCCAGTCTATAGATTGCTGGTCTACCGGTAGATCGTGTTATGCCGGATATTTTATGCGCGGTGACACTCCAAATATTATCAGTAGCCCTTTTTTTGCCACCTTCAAGCTCTCCTGGTTCGTATAAATATCTTACATTGACATTGCCGAGTATTGGTTGTTTTGAAAAATCTTTTTGTGGTTGTACGGGTATAGACTTCTTTTTAATGGCGTTGTTAGGTTTCATATTAATCGTTCGAGTAACCTTATTATTAAGCGCAGTAATTAAAGCTGGTAATCTCTTGACCCATTCTCGGGATTGTTTATCCTGGATGAATTCCTTCGCGTATTGATATCCAAATAACCGCTCAGCAAGTGTGCGATTAAATCGTTGAACAATTGCCTGATCGCGATGTAGTGCAGTATGCCCTCGTCTGATGGTGACATTATGATGCTTCGTTCTTGATAGAACCGCACCCTGCAATTCCTTGCCAGGATCAACTTGTAATAGATTTGGCCAGCGCAGAAGATCTATAAATCCTTTCAAATGCAGAAGCTACTTCAGTGGCCGACTTTGTCTTTAGCGGTTCTGCATGTTTGTATCGACAAGCAACATCAACTACGGTTAACGCGTATTTGTAACCACCATCATGCGGCAGAAATAGTTTATCAGCTTGATGAACTTCATTAGGAACGGTCACATCAAAATGCGAGTAGTTAATTTGTTTAGGTGGTGGTAGATAAACTTGCCATATCGCTTGTTTGGATAACCAATCCGCTGCAGTGGTATTTTTCACCTTTGCGACGCTATCGAGTTTACCGATTGCTGCTTTTACCCTCCAGTATCCAATTGGAGAATAATAAATAGATTCCATGTTGTTATTAATTACCAGCACCTAACATCAATTTACCTTTCATCGCCGATTTTACTAACCATGAAGCCAATTTTTCTTTGAATGATTTATCAATGAAAGAATTCAACGCTTGAACTAATTTCACATCTGCAAGATGTCTGTGTTGCAGATTACTGCTTTTATAAGCAACATCATGAGCATGACACGCCTCATCAATGGCGTTTATTGGATATTCGCCCACCCGATGTTGGTTTTGATCATCGAGTCTGATATCGAGTCTAGTCCCGGGTCCACAATAACTATACCCTGAAAGATGTTTTTTTCCTGGGTATTTTGCCCATGGTGTTCCTGGGAGATTTGCTAGCTTGGCTGCAATATCATAGAAACAAATCAAATTTTTTTGTACTACATTGTACACACTTACCAGAAAGTGCTGATCTGTTATTGCTAATTGTAATCGTCAAGTCATCTGTGCCAGTACGCCTCTTGCATTTCACACAATACAGATCTATAATATATTTATAATAACATGAATGTAATTGATTTTTCGGCGACAAAGGCACGAGAATCAGTTAAGCATCATGCAGCGCTACCAAATTATATTCGTATGATTATAATCGGACCATCTGGAAGTGGCAAGACACAACTGCTACTTAATTTAATAACGAGATGGATGAAATGGGACAAGTTGTATTTAATAGCCTAAAGTGTAGACGATCAGCGATGTTTCGAGGTTTTAAAGGATTACAACGAGAACGCTTCAGAGATTGCCGATTATAATGATATTGAGTTTATAAACGATATCGAGGAAGCGCATAGCATTGATGATATTGATGGAAGTATTAACAATTTAGTCTTATATGAAGATGTGATGTGATGTTAGACAATCAAAAGAATACCGCTAGGATATTTTCCAGAGGCAGGCATAAAAGCACTGACGTGATATATGTTACTCAACGATACACTCAAATACCGAAAGTTATCAGAGATAATTGCAATATTCTGGCTGTATTCAACGGAGTTGATACACATACGCTACGAAATATTTGGCAAACATGGTGCGGCGGTGATATTTATTATAATCTTTTTAGAAATTTCTTTAGTCACCCTCAGTCAATCCCACATGGATTTGTAACGATAAATTTGCATGATCCTAGATCAAGATATCGTATCGGACTTAATCAAATATTCGGTTAACCCCAAAGCAGCAGAGGGGGGCGCGGCAACGACGTTGGCGTCCTTTTTTGTTCGATTCTGTTTGCCCAGCGATACCTTTTTTAACGATTTACGAGGAAGCCTTAGTTTGCCGAAAAGACGCCTCTACAAAGTTGTCTGATTCGCCCCCTCTGCTGCTTTTCCATATTAAAAACGCGTTTGTCAGGGACTGACGTTCTAACGGCCACCAAAAAGAATTTCCAGGAATTCAAGTTAAGAACATTTCAAAATAATTTTAATTGCCGAGTATTGAAGTCATCTCTAATATTCTTCAACAATAACAAGATTTTCAAACTAGCTGTTCATTTAGGACCACCAAGACATGAAAAGAAGTCTTCTGGTGGAAACCTCAATATGACATGACGTACTGTTCTTTTGGATTAATGAAGAGATTTTCAAGATGGCTGCCATGATGGCCATATTTGAAAACAGGTTGGCACCATTTACACTTAGGACAAGTAAACCATTACAAGTCGTTTGGTGAAATAACAATATCGATATGACTAGACATCTGGAAGTAGCAACAATATACTCAAGATGACCATTATGGTATCCATATTGAAAATCGGATCAGCTAACTTGACATGGTAAAAAATTTGTTCAGTGAAAACCCCAATGCCAATATGACCCTTCATTCAGGAGAAGTAGTGATAACAAGTTTTTAAAGATGGTAACTGAAGCAGCCATATCAGATATCTCAGCAGCATTTTCATACAGGCCCAACTAGATATTACAAAAAGTCATTTTGTATAAAGAAAAAACATGCCAAGATGACCAGATTTCAAGATAGCCACTACAGTGGCTTATTGTATGTGAAAGTTACACCATTTTAATTTAGGACCAACTTGTATGTGGGATGAAGGTGTAAAGGATAAAGTTTCGTGGCAATCCTGAAATAGATTAGGAGGCAAAGCGATAACTAGATTCTGCCAATGAATGGACTGATAACATACCATCCCATAAGTATATGGAGAAACAGTGGATATCAATATTTTATATAGCGATCTGTGCTAAGGGCAAGTACAATGTACACTGGATCCCAAGGTCAATTATGTCTGGTTTTTAAAGTCATTTACAAAAGTATAGATATAAAAGTTTTCATATCTGCACCATATTTGGATTTATATGTGATCAAAATTAACAGAAACGTATCTAAAACTTCAGGACAAGTAACATGCACAAAACTCGGTCATTGTAAGAAGACAAAATGCAATAATTTAACAACAAATATTGCAGGAGAGTAGTAATTTGGTGAAATGTGCATCTTCAAATTATCATTCAAAAAAATGAACTGAAAACTTTGACAGTAGTTGTAGTCACAAGATTTAATCATGCAATACATCAGGTTGGAAGAAAAGACAATAATTCAAGCAAATAATGCTGGAATAAAGTAATTTGTTGACATGTGGGTCTTCAGATGAAGACAATAATATGTATCAAGTTTCACAGCGATCCATCAGAAACTAGACTATTTCTATTTACAATATTAAGACATACACTGTATTGAGATAAAGTAATAAAAATGGTACTAACTGAAGAGCCAAGTTTTGTGTTCATGTGCACATGTTGAGCTAATGACTACAACATTTACAATCAACTGAAAAATGTAAGTTAATTGTGATTACAAGACTAACATGGAATTCAGTTGAAAGTAAGAATGAAAACTCTTATAAAAATTGCATCACAAACTAATTTATCTATATAATCATCATTAAGTGATGCCTATAATATTTACCAAATTTCATGGCAATTCATTCAAAACCAACTAGCTGAATTAATATGTGTGTGCCAGATTGATGGATGGAAGCTTGGATGGACTAACATGAGTGTTTCAAGAATGGGTACTTAAAGTACACCAATTTTCTGTGGTTGTTGCTTGGTTTTTTCTTGTTGAAGCCTCTTCATGTTCATTGGTTTTATTCGGACTTTGTTGTAAGGTGCTTTGATTTTGCTTTCAAGTATCCATTGTTCCACTGCTGTTTTACCTGAAAGAGAGACCAGAGACTAATACTGCATCCCAATGCAATGAACTAGACAACAATCTTGCAGGTGTTGGGCCTGTTTTCGCAGTGATTTTACTGAGCTTGTACTCAAAACAGTGTATATATCTTGACATTTCTCTATTTATCTGACTCATTTGGATTCATATTTAAGCAGTTTTCTTTGCAGTCTGCATGCATGTATACTAAATTCTAAATGTTGTGTTAATAAATTACATAGGAAGAATAATATTACTTATATTCCATTATCATTTACGAACAACTTTTTTTAATCCTGTGAAGGCCAGTCGATTAGCAACAAAACTCTTGATACCAATATTCTTTAATTAAATAATTCTGATAATTTCTTTGAAACAACCTTTTCAAAAAGCATGTATTTTCTGCTATTCGTTGAAGTAGTGTTTTCGATGTCGCCATTGTTATTATATTCGTGTTGTCGCTCTAATTTTGACATCGCGGAATCATAAACACGTATCATCGCTAAAAACTCACTATCGGATATTAATGTACTATCGAGTGAGGACGATATCATCGAGGATAATTGTGCGTACGCGGTTGACACAACATGGGATTAACTACGTAATCTTGCAGTTTACGCTGGCTGTATGATGATATTTTTTTTGTTATAATCATAATAATTCCCGCGATCGTTGTCGCCGCTGATATACAAATTGGAACAGCTATTGGATAAACCATTGTCACCGAGGAGAGTAAGCATCAGCAGGGGCGAATCCGACAACTTTTTATAAGCGTCAAATTGGCAAACCAAGGCTTCTTCGAAATCATAAAAAGCGTCAATTTGGCAAATTAAGACTTCATTGTAAATTGTATAAGACGCTACAATTGTTGTCCCCCTCTCCCCTGCTGCTGCTAAAGGTTTAACAATCTTTCTTAACGATAGTACTTTGTTCCTGTTGTAGAAACGCTAGCGTTTCTAACTCAAACAATAGCAAGTATTTTTCATAATTTCCGTGTTTTTTTTTTTAAAATAACTCTGTCTATTTCCGCGCCCTTGCGCCTGATCTAATACAAATCGATAAGGCTTTTGATGTCTCAGTAAAGTCAGCTACGGCCATGACTTTTATCGATTTGCACTCCCACAGACGTTAATATTATGTCTGTTAGTCAGTGGGGATCAATATAAATGCAATTGTTACAGCATTCAAACAGACTTATATATCCTAGTCATTTTGTAGCTTCCAGATCTCGTCTTAATTATTCCTTTTAACCAACTAATGTTGACCCGTGATATAAACGTTGTGACCACAGTTAATGGATTATGAATGTCTGTCTGTTTGTCTCCTTCCGTCAGACTGTCTCTCTATTCACTATAATAAGACTCGTTGTTTATTGTCCATTTAGAACAAATAGAGTTTAAGAAAGGAAGACAATTTAACCATATTTTACTGTTTAAACTGTCATGATTCTCAATGCAAGAAAACGAATCAAATATGTAGTATTACAAACAGTTGTATTAATTTTTTTTTTCAAGTATTCGGTTTGATAGAGATATATTATATTCAAATGCATTTATCTGTAGATATCGAATTTAGCGTATTCGTAAGGCATTGCGGTACCGTCCCGAGGCCCATGGTTTGATTCCCGTAACAGGCAATTTGTCGACGGTACCGATTTGGATGAATTTTTCTATATGATTGGGGGCGCCAGCCCAAATGTACTTCAGTACACCTCCCGTCACGTCAAATACGTGACGGTGTGATTTTTATACACCCCCGGGAAATTAATTCTTGGGGGGGAGGTGTACAAAAAATATATAGACAGTCTTCAGAATATTCTAACATTTCGTTTCGCTTAGAAATTGCACCTGGAGATATGTCTATGGGCGCACCCAAAATATATAATAGCATGGATGCTAAAGCTCTACGTCACACACTAGGGTAACCATCACATGATAATTCAGAATGAACCCAATGAAGTGTGAATGATAACAGCTCATCATCGCTATTTTTTATAAATATATCAATATCAATATATAAATGAATTCAATATCAATTTATCAAATTAGAAACATATATTATTATATATAATATGAATTCTGAAAATATCAATTTTTCAAATTAGAAATATACATTATTATATATAAATGAATTCAATATCAATTTTTCAAATTAGAGATATATATTATTATATATAATGAATTCTGAAAATATCAATGAGATCATAAGTGAGATTTCAAATTTGAAATCAATTATCAGATCGATTAAATTGTGATCAGATTCTTTCTGATTTTCAAGATATTGAATACAGCGCTATGGATAATAAATATGTATTGCCAAAACGATATGCTTTTATAAAGAAAATCCAGAATGCTATGCGCGACTCCCTTGTATTCTGTAACGACGTCAATAAGTTTGTCCCTTTATTCACTGTTGTCGAAAAAATCAGAAAAGAATTGGGACAGCAATATAAATTCAAGCGCACAATTAATTTGAGGGTTAAAACAATAAGAGATATTATCTGTCAAACCGAAAATCCCCCCTTGGTTACCTCAACAGAGTAAGTTCTAACCATAGCAATACTTCAATAATTATTATTATTAAGGAAATCGGAAGTTTCTCCATTATTGATAGAGCTGTTTGTAAAAATTTGTTTTTTATTTATGTTGCATTTTGCATTGATTTATAGTCATTTTTACTACATTTAACAAGACAATCTGTCGTTCTATATAATGGTTAACGCAGCACTAACGACTAAATAAGCACGTGAAAGATTATCTGCAATTAAGAAATTCATACAAATCCGTGATTATGTTAGAGAAAAACTACAAGCGAGACAGAGTTTTTAGACTGATTTTATTACAGGGACTGAAGAATTGCTTAAACCAATAACCACGGCAACAAAAGATGTAAATAAGATATCCTTGAGGAAGGCAAGTGGAGAGAAATGCCTCTTCTTCCTGTACTTGAAAAGATAGCAAAAAGATCTAAACAAACAAAGGAATCTTTAAAAACATTTCCTGGTGATATAATAACTGCTATAAAACATCAGGAACAGGAAGAAGAACGGCCAGGTGATATTGATGAACCACAAGAAGAAGAGGAGGAAGAAGACCAACTACAAGAAAAGGGTGATACTACAAGACGATGGGATTATCCACCCCGAGAGATATTACAACCGCGGCATGGAATAGAATTAAAAGTTTCCCTAACGATTCAGCATTAGCTAAGTTTGCTAGAGAAAAATGTCCACCGGGCATAAGAGAAGCTGCTTTAAATGAAAAGTATAAAGATTTTATAAAAGACATAAATACTTGGTCAAAAAAAATATATTTGGCAAAACACGTTGGAATCCGAATCACAAAAATATTACGCCCTGGTTTTGATGCTTTCTTTGGCATGGTAAATGATGACCTAATCCCGGGGAAAGAAGAAGCTAGTTATTCCAGCGGAGAGTGGTATTCAAGTGGAGTTAAAATCTCTGTTCGAAACTTCGTTCCAAGCTCTGCCTGGGGTAGTGGTTTAATTCGTTGTCCTTGTAATATCCTCCGGATATATCACGATTAGAAGTAATCATCAGAGGAAAAAGAGCTGGAAATAACTCACCAGAAATAATTAATGAAGCAGCTGATAGCTGCAGGCGATTCATCATGGATATTGGTGTATATCGAGAACTCATTGACGAGATAGTGGAAAATCACAAAGACTTTCACGGCTATCGTAGTGACTGATCACCGAAATTGCTAGCAATTTCGACATTAGATAAATATCAATTGAAAATCAAAGATTTTTAATAAGATGGTCATACACAACAACCATGATAAACCAACCACCGTCTATGCAGTAAATTTACGATTGCCTGTTTACAAAGCGTACTATGGTGATGGTCTCGGCAATACCATTGCAGGGTTATTTGCAAGAATGGCTCCAAAAATAGCACAAATCGCAAAAACAATTATCAATGAAAGCTATTGATGTTATTCGTGATAAGGGTATTAGTGCTGTTGGAGATGTTGCCGGGAAAGCATTTTCCGCGGCTAAAGAAAAACTAATATCGTTAGTTAGACGAAGAAAGAAACCACCGCAAAAATCCCTTAGATTTTCGACTTCATCACTGGAGTTACAATCTACACAAGTGATGCCTACAAGTGTTAGTAAAAAAAAAATAATAACGCAGTAGATCAGAAATTAGCATCGTTCGCGTCTCCGTCGTTCGCAGAAAGCGACCAAGATAATATTACCGCAAATATGACAGCGAGAACTGGTTTGAAATCACGACGAGGATGATAAAAAAACGATGATTTAGATCGAGGAATATATAATAAAATGTTCAAACAGACACTTGATCCAGCTTTTGATATGGAAGCCCCAATACGCAAAGATGATTCTGTACAACCTGATCTTCGATCAAGAATCGAACTTCAAGTTCATGATACCAGTAAGTACTTTCTACCCGTTGAAGCATTTATTGAAGTGGAAGGAGAACTTGTCACAAATGTTGCAGCTAATGCATCATACTCAAATGACCAAAATATCCGAGTTGGTTTTGTTAATAATGGTATCATGGCGCTATTTGAAAGTGCAAGATATATGATTGATGGAAGAGAAATTGAATCTATTGAGCGTGAGGTTGATATTGCAACAACAATAGTGGGGTTAGCAAGATATTCTGATGATTATACAAGATCGGCAGGTCCATCTATGATGTTCTCTAAGGATATCACTGATCACGCTGAACACATTCAGTATATTAAATTACGGACACCAGTAGCTACTGGAGTTGCTGATCAACCAGATGATACTTTTGAACACGAACCAAGACCAGGAGCTGCTTTTGATATTATAAAAAGTATAAATCTTAATTACAACCTAGGATTTGCAACACGTGTATCAATGTTGAAAAGACCACGTCGACAATTTTCATGTGCGATTCCACTGTATCATATATTTGGATTCTGTATAAATGTTATAAAAGTTATTTATGGAGCGAAGCATACAGTTGTACTCGTGAGAAAGGGTAATGATAATGATGCAATCTGGCGCACTGGTGTTCCCGAGGGTAAAGTTATTTTAACAAAACTATCATTGTGGATGCCAGTAATGACTCCATCAATCACAAAAGAAGAGCGGCTACTATCATTTATGGATCACGGAGGAAAATCGTTACTGAGTTGGTTATCAGTGACCACAGATACCATGGATTCTGATATTAATGGTACATGTACATGGCACCTGGCATTAAAACAAGGTGTTTCAGCTCCACGTCATATATTTGTTGCGCTACAGAATAGAGCGCGATTTAATTCTCAACAACACAGCCATATGATATTTGATCAATTAGGTGTTAATGAAGTCTCCTTGAGAATAAACGGACAACAGGAACCATCCGAGGACATACTACTTAATTACAATACCAACCAAATAGCACGTGTGTATCATCGTCTGTTATCATATATGGAACGCAATCAAAATGTCGATACTGGTCTTCAAATATCACAGTTGGATTTTGATAAGCTATATCAGATATATTACTTTTCATTGGAACATCTTGACTGAACCAGACATTCTGTTGTTGATATACACTTTAGAGCTCGTGTAAACGATCCTCCTGCTGGTGGTTATAGAGCGGTTGCTGTCATTCTCAGTGACAAATCAATGCTACACGAAGGTGTTGGTGGACGAATGAGAGTAATCGATTTACCGGTGGAAAATATGTAACAATTAGATCAATCTGTTATTTAAACTACTAGTAGTTTTAATAATGTCATATAGTCATATTAGTGTTACGTTAAGATTAAAAAATTACAATCGGAATCAGCTAAAAAAAATGTGGAACCACGATAACGCTGAAACACAATCAGATGTCTGGTGGTAAGCAAAAATTGTCGCGGACAACTCGTCAAATAAAACACTTTAATGATGCTTTCAAAAATAAAAAAGGTGTTCAGATCACTCTCTCTGCAGCTGCGATCAAATACATGATAAAATCAGGTGGCATATTTCCGTTGTTTGCTGCGTTACCAGCGTTGATTGCAGCAGCAGCCCCAGCGGTAGCTAAAGCGGCCGCGTTAGGAGCCGTTGGTACTTCGGCAGGGATGGCACTAAAGAAAGCAACTGGAAAAGGATAGAAAAGAAAGGTAAATAGTCTGACTACCAGGAACCCCGTATTCATGGTACAATGGGAGCGGCTTGAGAATCCCAGGAACGATTTAATGGTTCCAATGTCAAATTTTGATTTACTGGATGCCGCTAAAAAAACTAGCGATACAAAACTGTAGAGGTGTCTTTATGAAAGATCCGTTGCCGGCACAACTAACCAAACAACGCTGAAACCGGTATTATTAATCTCGATAACAGCAGCGGACCTGGAACCCACTGGGTTGCATACGTGATTGATCCGCGTAGAATTGTTTATTTTGATTCATATGGGTTAGCGCCGCCTAAAGAATTCATGCGTTACATACAACAACGAAACACTTTTCCAAAAACCAAAGATTTTCCAAAAATCAAAGATTTTCCAAAAATCAAAGATTTTCTAAAAATGAAGACTTGGTACTCAACGCTACCAAGACAACAAATGAATGACCCAAGAATATGCGGCATAGAAGTATTGAATGTCCTTGACGATATTTCATCATCGAGAAAACCACCTCATCAAGTCGTAAATGAATATACAAGTAGTCGCTGGCAACGACGAAGTAGTCAACGAAGTAATAAGAAAATCAAAAATTTTCACAATAACAATGGTCGATATTTGGGGAAGATATTTATCAATGTTGAAGAAACCCGGTGCCGACACTGCAACCGGTGATGTAAAAAAAATTATCGGAGATGAAATAGCTGAGATGTTGAACTTAGCAATGTTGATCCCAATGAAATAGTTGTTTTTCAAGATCGTCAGGGTAAATTGAAAACTAGTAATATTTCTCTAGATGATATTTTAGTTAAAAAATGTAACGCAGTAGAAGATGCTATCGCGTTGTTTTCCAATCAGGGTCAACTCATACCAGGTGCACTTGTTTCAACAATCACAGAAAAAATATTTACACTCGATAACAATTATATATCCTCGGCGAATTAATGGAAATCACTCAATGATAAGTATGACGATCATATATATTTAATAAATTTACTAGTTTACAAAAATTCATCATCAACAATATTGATAAACCACTATTAGAATTTTTGGACATCCTCCAGTGACCGCACCAAATATTGCAGAGATACAATCTTCTATATAAGAGTTTGTAACGTTTAAATATGAATACCCGGATGTTAAAGAGTATGAAGATCATTTAAATGCATTTAATGAATTTACTAGTTTACAAAACTCCATCATGGACAATAATGATAAATCCGTGTTAGAATTTTTGGTAATCCTCCATTGACCACACCAAAGCTCACAACGATAAAAACTTCTATGTTAGAGTTTGCAACACTTCAATCCAGATATGAAGATCACGTTGAAAAGTTTACATCATTTCGTAAAAATATCATTGATAAATATTTTGCAACCACGTTGGATAAAATTGACATAAAACTTCCTGATATTAAAAAATCCATTGAAGACATGAAAAACTTCATCAAAGCAATCAAAGATGATTTTCCGAGGATAATAGCAATCATTGAAAACATAAAACTCCCTCACGAACAAACATCGAGGATAATTGCGAGTATGCGGTTGACGCAACATGAAATTTAATTATGTAATCTTGCAGTTTGCGCTGGTTACACGATGATATTTTTTTTGTTATTATTTAAATAATTCCTGCAATTGTTGTCGCCGCTGATATACAAATTAGAACAGCTATCGGAGTAATCATTGTAACTGAGGAGAGTATTATACCAGCTCAGGTGATTACACCAACCACCGAGTATACGGTAACGTCAAGTGCAGTGATTCTTCGTCAAAATTATTTTATTTTTACTTGAAAACTCTAAAATGAGTGTTTTGAGTTTAGTTTGAAATTATCTGACTTGATCATAACGTTATTGCTTCTTATCTTATTTTGAAAACACTAGTGTTTTTAAATAGATTTCCATTGAAACCGCTAGTGGTTTAATTCTTAAATCCGCTACGAATTCCACATACCATGTTACTGAAACCCTACCCAAATTATTATCAGTCGTTGTTGTCACGAATATTTCAATTGTTCCTTTGTCACTTGATGACATATTAATATCAGTTGATGAGTTTTCAGCAATGGTACGTGTTTATGATTCCGTCATGTCAAAATTAGATCGACAACATGAGTATAATAATAACAACAATGACAGCGTCAATGTCGTCGCAAGAACTACTTCAACAAATAGCGGAAAATACCAACCCGGTGAAAACAAGTATGATATCAATGACATCAACGAATCCTGAATTCAGTGTGAATTTCCCTATTCCGATTCCCGTTACTGAGATAGCGTTAGCGAAATTACAAGTGTATCACAGTTGGCCTAATATTAGATCGGTAGCATTTGGTGGTCAACAACCGAATAATTCCTTGGTGTTTGCGAATAATAATAAACCCGATGGCACTCCAGACTGGAACGTTGTTTCGATACCATCTGGGTCATACCAAATTGAAAAAATCAATAACGAATTTAAGCGTAGAATAAAATCTATTACTGGAAATGAATCGAAAATCGCTATAGCAGTTCATGAGCCATCATTATCATCCGCGATTGAAATAAACTCACCCAGTTATGTCGTAGATATCTAGGGTTTCTAATCATTGAGGATCCCACTAATCTAGTCTATATGAGATGTCAAAATGATTCGTTAACGAGAATTAATTTCAAACTCACTGACCAGTCCAATAATCTAATTGATTAGCGAGGTGTAGTTTTACAAATTAGTCTGTTTGTGTTCTTATGATTCTGTTGCTGACTCTGTCACAGTCATTGATGGACTTTTTGACGGAATCTTTGACGGAGTTTTTAACTATTATCGTAATAACGCTTGAGCTCTCTGTATTGTTTACAACCGCAACTCAGACACAATTGCGATTTTCCTCTCACACCTACCCCACATTGTATGCAAGGTAAGCGCCCATAACTCCCGTTACGAACGCTTTGTAAATGATATCCACAGAATTCCTTTCTGCACGATTTGTTACGTGCAGTTACTGATCATATCATAAGCCATTTGCAATGGTTCATCATATATAAATTATTTATTTAAATACTTGTTTTAATTATAACATGAATGATTTCGAGAGATTATCGAAAATTAGGCCTTCGAAAAATATTAAATTCAATCTCGATAGAGTCCCCGTAGATGTACCAAAGGGTCTAATAAGTGATAGAAGCGTGATAGGTAAAACCCGCAATTGTTTTAATGACTTCAAACGTGATGGAGCATCTCGCTGTTGGTCAACATTTCGAAATGATGGTGACGTTGTTGCTACCATGAACGATAAAAGAGCAGCACTTATAATCTTACATCTTGACAAGAAAAAGTATTTCTTTAGAGTGAAATTCATTATCCGTTCGGAAACGGGAAATTGGATTATTCGAGATAAATTTCAACCAATATTGAATGATTAAAAACCGTCACTTTGAGTAATGATTCCAAACAAGGAATTCTGACTGGGATTGACAAACCGTATTACGAAAGGTCTTATCCTATAACAGCAGTTGTTTACGGGGTATATTCGTTAAATGATAAACCGAGTATTGAAAAATTAAAACCAATGAAACATTCGTCAAAAATAAATTGTGTAGCAGAACGAATAACAGAGCATTTAACAAATGCGCTGCGTGGAAACAAATTGACTGAAATAAGACGCAAAAAAATAAATGAATGGCAATTAACAGTTAGGAAGAACGGAGCATCAATTCAAGATATAACCAAATTAGAAACATCATTAAGATTTCCAATAACCATAATGACGATAACAGGAGAAATATTACACGAATCAAAATATAAATCAAATGGAGCTCCGATCAAAATTATTGATCATAATGAACACGCGTGGACACCTGCGGTAACAATATTTCCGCGGGATAGAACAATAAAATATTACACGGGAAATTTATTCGAATCTATTTATCAGTTAAGTAAAAACGATCCTGCGTCAGTGTGGTTACTTCACAGTTTTGAAGACGGCGAGGGTAAATTCGATCCATTTGTAAGACCAAACAGATAATTATACCGTTATGAAGCCCTCCACAATGAAATGAAAAAAATAACTAGTGGCTTTTCAACAGAAGACAACGAACAATTGTTAACAAATTGTTTTACTATTCCGTCGGTTGCAGCTCATTTTGCGAGAAAGAAAAACACGTGGAAATCAACAAGAGCAGAATTTATCTCGGATATCAAATCAAGCTGCGTTGAATATAACCATGGTGGATTATGGGATACAAAATACACCTCTTAAAGTATTATTGCAGTTGATATAGTTGCGTGTTAACCCGGGAGTTTTCTCGGGTACCGAGAATGTGCTGAGTATTTTAAACGATTTGGATATCCCACACATGAAATGGCCCGTGTTGCGATTAATCGACCACTAGCCGATTTTGATTTAACCGGATTTGCTCGTGTAGTATCATTTGAATTGGCTACAGGGCTTCATCCGTGTTGTTATATTTGGCTTGGTAGACACATCTCTGAAAAACACTGGATGCCAATAGTGTTATTACGGTATATGATTCATTCTAAAATGTTAATATCGCTGATTGTCAGTGACGCAATTATATCATATCGAACGCAGACTGATGTTCGGTTACAACAACCTGATAGTCTAGATAGTATAATCAGCGACTATAGAAAACAATTTCCTGATCTAGACGAAGAATATATCGTAAAACGGTCAAAATAAATCTTTGAAGTTAGAAATAGACAAGCAAAGGAACTTGGTAGAAACATAATCGGTAAATTCACTCAGGATGGAAAAGATATGACAATAACAGATATTCTTCACGGTTGATTATAGATGATGCTGAGTACGACTTTATAATCGCGGATGTAACATCTAAAGTATGTATGTAAATCGTAAAAACGCTTTCTTGTATGATGGAACCAAATAGGGTACAATTGTTAATTACAACGATGGAAAAAATCTTCAGTATGCACATTTAAGGGCGTCTATGCTAGCTTATGCTTCTATTAATTTTTTTTCAATGATAAATAGATTTCCTGAATGTGCAGTCAGGTTAGCAACTGATTCATTTTATATAAACGCGAAACATAGCAAAGCAGTGGCTGAATTTACAAATTCTGACGAGAGTTGGGGATCATGGAGAATTAAAAAGGAAATGCTGCGTGATTATCCCAAATCAGCAGATGTTACGATTGAAAAAAATCTCTTGAAAAATAATCAGATATCAGAACTCTCTAATGCACCGTGGATATCTGATCCAATATGCAGATATAAAACAGTTTATTTAAACGGCTGTGGTGGGTCAGGAAAGACGACTCGTGCGATTGAATTTTTTCGTAAGAAAACTCCTACTGATTTTCACGCATCAAACATGATTGTGTTAACGCCGACCCATAGACTCGCAAGAGAGATGAAACAACGAGGAACTAATGCTTGCACTTATCACAGTTTCTTTCGATGGAAAGGCGACGAATGGACTCCTGATTGAATGGGCGAGAAATATATTCCTGGTGTCATAATTTGGGGTGAAATATGCACGGTATCGTTAGATGTATTACAAAGATTTATTGAGTGGCAATTGCTAGTGAATACAAAAGTAATAATGTGTGGCGATCATGGTCAACCACCACCATTTGTCGGTTTATACCCACATGATTGGTTGAAGAATTTTGTAGACTATTATGAAGAAATTAATACCGATCATAGAGCACTTGATGAACAATTACGCGAGATCAAAAAACTAATTAGATTACAACCGGATAGAATCCAATGTGAAATAGCACGTGAAATATTTTCGGAAACCCCATTAAATGAATTCAGGGAAGTGTGGAGACGAAACGATTTTTCAGTTGTACCAGTTGCACCTTGCTCGCGAGATAAGTCATCCAGTGATCTACCCATTCTTTCTAAATCATCATCAAGTGAAGTCTTCGATTGGGTTTCTTCTTCATTTTGGTTTTTTTTGTCTCCGTGTTTGTCTTCCTGTTGGTGTTGGGCGCTTTTTTCTTGTTGTCGATCTTCTATTTCCATTTGTCGTTCTTCTATTTGTTGTTTATTATAATCACTAATTCCCTTTTTAAATTCTATATTCCCCAACTCCCCACTTTCTAAACGATCAATCCTCCCCGTATTTATTTTATACAACCCATCAAACCAGTTATCACGTGATATTATCTTATCTTTATAATCGTTTTTTAAAAACACTTTTTTTAATGACAGCTTTTAACAGCAAAATTACTAAAAGCGTGTTAATCTACTTCTTTTATTAATTGAAAATATTTTATTATTGTTTTATCCTCATTGGTAAATTATCCAATAAAGAAACACCCGTTGTTTTACTAACATCACACTGTTTATCTCCAGCTATCTGTTTTTTTTTTGTTCTATCTTCTTCCTCAATAGTCTCTCACAATATAACTCTTTCAGTAGTTGAAGTGACGGGTTTGAATAGTTGTTCAGTGTCCGCCGCAAAGCCGGTTTGAAGGTCCTGTCTCGTTTGGAGCATATTTCGAACGGAATCACGAACTGAAATAAACTTCTTAATCGAAGCTAATCGTTGTGCAAATTTAGTTGTCAGTGCTTCACCCACCATTATAAATAGAATATATGATCTAAATTGTAAGTGAAACAAAAACCCAACAGAAATTCTTTTGTGTGTTATACTACCGCGTAGTGATTAATCACCAGTGACACCTGTCTATATAATTTTGTTCTAGTTGAGTAAGCGCATACCTGTCTATAATACTTCTGTTCCATACCCTGTATTACGCATGTATGGCGTGTTTACTGTGTGAGGAAACCAAAGAGGGATTTTCATTTTGGCGGATAATCTCTTTTATTGTATTGATTTTCGAGTTAATTGTGCGTTTTATTTCATAGTGTTTGTCCAATTTGTTTCTGTCGTTTTCGACAGCAGTGAATAACGGGATGAACTTATTGATGACGTTACAGAATGCAAGGGAGTCATAAATAGCTCGCTGAATTCTCTTTATAAAAGAATAGGATTTTGACAACACATACCTGTTATTCCTGGAGCTATCATCAATATCTTCAAATTCAGAAAGATTTTGATTACAATTTAATTTTTCTGACAATTGAATTCCTTGATGTTTCAAATTTAAAAATTTGGTTATAATCTCATTGATTTTTTCAGAATTCATTTATATAATATATTATGTTTCTAATATATTTTATTTCAAAAACAAAAAATGTGGGTCAATTTTGACCTGTTTTTTGTAAGAACTCAGTTCGCATTAAGGTGTATTCAAATCTTATTACGCCTAGAGATATTATGCAAGTTATATATGATAATGAACTCCGATTACAATAAGGTATTATTCACATCTTATTATGCCTAGAGATATATATGTGAAACCCCATTTGGAACCCCTCAGGTGTTATTCACATCGGAGGGACGCAGAGGTTACATAGATAAGACAACACATTCCCACTGGAACCCCGCAGGTGTTATTCACATCTGACCGGGCCCAGGGGTACCACGAAACATAGTCTCCAAGAGGAGATCTAACTCGTCAAATAACGGGTTAGAACTCCAAGAAGGTATATTTTGTTAGTCGACGTCACTATATACATTGTATTTACATATTTACATATATACATATTGATATTTACAAGTATATACATAATGGTATTTACAATGAAATGATAGGTATGTTATATACAATGAAATGATAGGTATGATATATTCAATGAAATGATATGCACACATCACATACACACACGGGAGCACTTCTACATTCAAACTGAAACCGCCATACCCCACAAAATCACCCCGGGTTGAACGAAAAAACATTCACACCGTGTGACGGTGTGTGTGGTATGGTGGTTTCACGGTTTGATTTTTTCAAATGGATAAAATCCCCCAATTATATAGAAAAACCTCGAAATCGGTACCGTCGACAATAATGCCTGCCACGAGATTCGAATCGATGGGCTCCAATACGAGATTCCATCGGTATATACAATACACTAGTGTCCGTAATCTATAAATCCATAATTTTGAATACGATATATGTGTATCATGTGAAGGGTTTTATCACAGTTATTCTGTATGCCGTGACATATTTTCCAATTTTTGAATCTACTTTGTTATTTTCGACAAATCCGTTATTGTTGTTGTTGTCGCTTTTCTTTCCATGTTAGGGAGAAATTTGGGCAGTACCGTTTTGTTACATCTTATCAGTTTGAGGGTCAAAGATGCCATCGGGTTGCGGTCAAATTGATATAATGATGACAACAAGAGATTGCCTAATGCGGAAAACTTCTACCTGGTGAAACATTAAACCTACAAAAAAACGCCATTATCCCATTGAGATACGTGACAACAACAAAAGAGTTATCGATGTTTCAAACTACAAACACAAGCCCACTCGAGTTTTTCCCCTTGGTGTTACAAAACAGAATTCAGGCGTATGTAAATTTAATTATATTTTTATTTTTTTTTAGAAAAAGCCGATCTAGTTATATTCTCTGCTACTTTTCGTACTGAGGGTTTGCAAATATCGAAATACCTACTGGCATCAGACATTTATTGAAATACTCTTTCCTCGTTATTTTCTGTATTAAATGATTTTATTAGTTTCGCATTTTTCGAGTATTTCCCAGTCCCTCCCCATTTGGTATTCTGACTTTGTGTGATAGCTCGTAAATTATCTAAAGAAGTATCGGTTTTTATATCATGGATGTGATCAATAACAAAACCATCCTTGATCAATCCATTAAAATACCTCGTAGACGAATCTGTGATTAAGATATTTTTTTCTTTCCAGCACCAAATATAAGATATCCTTGATTACTCACAAAACCGACTGATTTGTTCATCCTGCGGTGTCTGACAATACCGTCACGAGATGCTTCAGAATTGGTAATCACGGGATGCGCTTGAAATTCTTGGTTCATTTATATACTATAATGTTATTTGTCTAATTTATTATTTGGTTTAATTAATACTTGAGAAACTTTCAATATAGACTTGAGGTGTTCTTATAATTTTATCCTTAACACAGTCAGATTCATTGACGGAATCTTTGATGGAATCCTTGATTCGTTTATCATAATAGCGTTTTAGCTCTCGGTATCGCTTACCACCACAACTGAGATACAACTGCGACTTACCACGCACACCTACCGACATCGTATGCAAGGTAAGGGAATAAGCTCCCACGACGTACACCTTTTAATGATATCCACATAATTCAGTTCTACACGATTTGTTACAAACGGTTACTGATCATATCATAAGTCATGTGCAATGATTCATTATATAATAAATTTTTTATTTAAATACTTGTTTTAATTAAAATATGGAGGAGTTCGAGAGATTATCGAAAATTACGCCTTGGAAAAATGTTGAATTCAATCTCGATAGAGTCTCCACTGATGTACCAAAGAGTCTAATAAGTGATAGAAGCATATTGGGTAAAATCCGTGGTGGTTTTAATGAATTTAAGCGGGATGGAGCATCTCACTGTTGGTCAACATTTCGAATTGATGGTAGTGTTGATGCTACCAAGAACGACGAAAGAGCAGCAGTGATAATCTCGCATCTTCACTAAAAAAAGTATTTTTTTAGAGTGAAATTCATTATCCGCTCAGAAACGGGGAATTGGATATTACGCGACACATTTGAACCCATCCTGAAATATAAGAGAACTGTCACTGTGAGTCAGGATAACAAACCAGGAATTCTGACTGGAATTGACAAATCGTATTACGAGAGATCCTATCCTGTAACAGCAGTTGTTTATGGAATCTATTCGATAAATGATAAACCGAGTATTGAAAAATAAAACCAATGAAATTATCGCAGCTGAATTTGTCAGGGAGAATAAATTGTGTACCAGAACGAATAATAGAACACTTCACAAATGCGTTACGTGGAAACAACTTAACGGATCTAAGACGCAAAAAAAAAAAAATAAACGAATGGGTATTAACAGTGAAGGAGAGCGGAGCAACAAGTCTAGATATAACCAAATTAGAAACATCAAGATTCCCAATAACCGTAATGACGATAACAGGAGAGGTATTACACGAATCAAAATATAAATCAAATGGAGATCCAATCAAAATTATTGACCATAACGAACATGCATGGACACATGCGGTAACAACATTTCCGCGGGATAGAACAATACAATATTATACGGGAAATTTAATTGATTTTATTTACGAGTTAAGTAAAAACAATTATCCTGTGTCAGTGTTGTTACTGCACAGTTTTTAAGACGAAGAGGGTAAATTCGATCAATTTGTAAGACCCAATGGCGAATTATACCGTACTGAAGCCCTCCACAACGAGATGAAAAAACTAGCTAGTGGTTTGTCACCGGAACACGACGAACAATTATTAACAAACTGTTTTACAATTCCATCAGTTGCAGCTAATTTCACGAGGACGACAAATCTGTGGAAATCAACACGCGCAGATTTTCTCTCAGATATCGAATCAAGCTGCGTGGAATATAACCATGGTGGATTATACACTACATAATACGGCCCTAAAAGTATTATTTCGGTTGATATGATTGCGTATTATCCAGGGAGTTTTCTTGGGTAAGGAGAGTGCTTTGAGTACTTCAAAATATTTGGACATCCCACACATGAGGCGCCCAGTGTTTCGATTAATGGACCACTGCCTGATTTTGATTTAACCGGATTCGCTCATGTGGTGTCATTTGAATTGGCTAAAGGACTTCATCCGTGTTGTTATGTTTGGTTTGGTAGACACATCTCTGAAAAACACTGGATGCCACTTGTGTTATTACGGTATATAATTGATTCTAAACTGCTGATATGGCTGTGAAGCAATTATATCATATCGAGCGCAGACTGAAGTCTGGTTACCACAACCCGATATACTAGATAGTATAATCAGCGAAAACGAAAAACAATTACTCAATATTGACGAAGAATATATCGTGAAATGGTCAAAAGAAGTCTTTGAAGTTAGAAATGAACACGCAAAGATCTCTGTAGAAGAATAATTGGTACGTTCACACAAGGCGGCAAATACGGCCACACAGGATATTACTCGCGGTTGATTATAGATGATGTTGGATACGATTTTATAATCGCAGATGTAACATCTAAGGGTATATATGTAAATAATAAAGACGATTTTTTGTCCGATTGAACCAAAATAGGTACAATTGTTTTTTGTAACGACGTATAAAATCCACAATATACGTATTTAAGGTCGTATACGACGGCTTATGTATCTATTAATTTACTTTCGATGATAAATATATTTCCTGACACCGCAGTTAGAGTCGCCACTGATTCTTTTTATATGGACGTAAAATATAGCGAAGCAGTGGCTGAATACACTAATTAAGTCGAGAGTTGGGGATCATGGAGAATTAAAAAGAAAATACTACTTGATTTCTCCAAATCAACAGATGTTACAGTTGAAAACAGTTACTTGAAAAATATTCAGATATCAGAACTATATAATGCACCGTCGTGTTCCGATCTAATATGTAGATATAAAACCAGTTACTTATATGGCTGTGGTGGGTCAGGGAAGACGACTCGTGCGATTGAATTATTTTGAGGGAAATCAAACATGATTGTTCTAACATCAACACACAGACTTGCAAGAGAGATGACACAACACGGAATTAATGCTTGAACTTATCATAGTTTCATTTGTTGGAAAGGAGATGAATGGACTCTTGATCGAATGGGTGAGAAATATATTCCTGAAATCATGATTTGGGATGAGATATGCACAGTGCCGTTAGATGTATAAGAAAGGTTTCTCGAGTGGATATTGCTAGCGAATACACAAATGTTAATGTGTATTGATCATCGTCAACCACCACGATTTGTCGGTTTGTCTCCACGTGATTGGCTGAAGAATTTTGTAGACTATTATGAAGAAATTATTGCTGATCATATAGCACTTGATGAACAATTACGCGAGTTCAAGAAACTAATCAGGTAACAACCGGAATGAACCCAATGTGAAATAGCGCGTGAAATAATTTCAAAGACCCCATTAAATGATTTCTGGGAAGCGTGGAAAACAAACGATTTGATAGTAGCAAGTAGAAAGATAGTCAGAGACACACTTCAGATGAAGTTATTTAACACGCATAAAGAAACATTTGCAACACTTCCAGTGCCGTTGTATTATAGACCCAAGGAAACACGAAGACAAAATATCGAAGTTGATATTCCTGGTTTAACAGAGAAGCAGATTCTCGTGTTAAATGATATTGTGTTAGTTGATATTAATGTCGTCGAAGATGCATTGCGCGCTGATAAATCCCCATGCACGTTTGGATACGCAGCGACGATACATTCTTCGCAAGGGCTGGCTATATCCGATACAATTGTTTGGATCATAGATGATCACATCGGGTGGTCGAATTTAGTGTATCTTGCGGTGTCCTGAGTACGAACAATAAATCAACTTCGAAGAGTTGTCTTAGACTATAACGACACTACAATAAATGATATTGTGAGCGATGATATAATCACAAAAAAACTCTCTGGTTATAAACAGCAGGATACAAAAAATAATAATCACACTAAAACAAAAGCAGAATAATCACTGCGCGAGTTGCAATTGTATAATGCATTGGTGTTGGTCGGATAAAGACCCTTGCCAATTTAACGTAGACAGAAAAAAATAGCAGTATTGGTCATACCAGAGATAATGTGATGCTGACTTGTATTGAGTGCAACAGACGCAGAGGTGCTAGTTAAGACTACGCGGCGATAATTGACCATCCTCGGGTATCACTTTTAGTTGTTCCCGAGAAAATCCTCGCTGATGAGCAGTTGAATCCAGCCTATAAACAGGCGGTCTACCCATAGATCTCGTTTTGCTAGATATTGTATGTGCAGTAACACTCCAAATAGGATCAGTAGCTTTTTTTTGCCACCTTCGAGCTCTCCTGATTCATATAAATATCTAACAGTGACATTGCCGAGTATTGGATGTTTTGAATACTCATTTTGTGGTTTTACAGGTATATACGTTTATTAATCGCGTTGCTAAGTTTCATGTTTATTGTTCGAATAATCTCATTATTCAGCGCGATAATCATCCCTGGTAATTTCTTGACGCATTCACGGGATCGTTTATCCTGAATAAACTCGTTCGCGTATTGATATCCCAATATCCGCTCAGCAAGTGTGCGATTAAATCGTTCAACAATTGCCTGATTGCGATGTAATGCAGTATGTCCTCGTCTAATGGTGACATTATGATGCTTCATTGTTGATAACACTGCACCTTGAAATTCCTTACTAGGATCAACTTGTAATAACATATTGCCAGTGCAGAGGACCTCGTCGATAAATCCTTTCAAACGCAGAATCCACTTCAGTTCATGACTTCGTTTTAGCGGTTCTGCATGTCTGTATCGACTCGCAACATCAACTACGGTTAGCGCGTATGTGTAAAATCCATCATGCGGCAGAAATAATATATCAGCCTGATCAAATTCATTAGGTGCGCTGACATCAAAATGCGAGAAGTTAATATGTTTAGGCGGTGGTAGATAAATTTGCCATGTCGCCTGTTTGGATAATCAATCCGCTGCTGTGGTATTTTTCACCTTTGCGGCGTTAGCGACTTTACTGATTGCTGCTTTACCCTTGCAGTATCCTCTTGGAGAATAATAAATAGATTCCATGTTATTATTAGCAACCAAATTGTTACCTTTCATCGCCAATTTTATCAATTATGAAGCCAATTTATCATTGATGGATTTATCAGTGATATAATTCAACTCATGAATAAATTTTACATCTGCGTTATGTCTCTGTTGCAGATTGCTACTTTTATAAACAACATCATGAGCATGACACACCTTATCAATAGCGTTTATTGGGTTTTCAACGGGTCGGGGTTGGTTTTGATCATCGAGTCGGATATGGAGTCTGGTCCCGGGTCCACAATAACTATACGCTGGAAGGTGTTTTTCTCCTGGATACATCCCCATGGTGTTCCAGGGAGTTTTAGTAACTTGGCTGCAATATCAGCTCCTCGTTTTTTTTTTTTTATATCATCTGCAGATTTCATGGAAACAAATCTAATTTTTTTGTACCACATTGTACACACTTACCAGCATGTGCTGATCTGTTATTTTTAGTTGTAATCGTCGTCAAGTCATTTGTTCTAGTACGCTTCTTACATTTCACATAATATAGATCCATATTTCTTTTATAATAACATGAATGTAACTGATTATGCGGCGACAAAAAAACTAGAACCAGTTAAACATAATGCAGCGCTAATGAATGATATTCGCATGATTATAATCGGACCATCTGAAAGTGGCAAGACGCAACTGCTACTTGATAATGAGATTGATGAAATGGGATAAACTATATTCTATTGCTCTTAGTGAAGACAATCAGCAATGTTACGAGGTGTTAAAGGATTTTAACGAGAAAGCAAAATCGGAAATCGATGAGGATATTATTGAGTTTATAACCGATATCGAGGAAGCACCGAACATTGATGATATTGATGGAAGTATTAATAATTTAGTCGCATATGATGATGTCATGTTAGACAATCAAAAGATTCCTGCTAGGATATTTTCCATAGGTAGGCATAAAATACCGATGTGATATATATCACTCAACGATACACTCAAATACCAAAAGTGATCAGAGATAACTGCAATATTCTTGCTGTATTCAATGGAGTTGACACATACGCTACTAAATATTTGGCAAACTTGGTGCGGCGGGGATATGCATTATAATCTCTTTAGAAATGTTTTTAGTCATGCTCAGTCAATTCCACATGGATTTGTAACGATAAATGTGCATGATCCGAGATCAAGATATCGTGTCGGACTTGATAAAATATTCGTTTGAAATCCTAAAAAAGATTTGTACCCTCATAGCAGCAGAAGGGATGCGACAACGACTTTGCATCCCCAAAGGAAAAATTTTGTTACGATTTTGGAGGAAGCCTTGGTTTGACAAATGGACGCTTCTACGAAGTTGTCGGATTCACCCTCTCTACTGCTAGAGTACCGTTATGTCAGATGGCCTTGATAGATACAAAGTTTATAAGAGGGGCCGTTGACATTGTAGGACCTATATTCCACATACGCATCGAACAAACCTATACATATTGACTTTGGTATATTAAGCTACTAGATACATCAAAGCCATATATTTGCCATCGATTTAAACCAAACGTGTAGTCGAAGCGCTCGTAGACATGTTCAGCAGGGTAAGAGTGCTCGAAGAGGTTCTTACGGATTGTGGAGCACAATTCACCTCAGAAATCATGACAGAAATTAGTAGGTTGTTGTCCCTTATACAGCTTCGCACAGCACCCTGTCACCGTATGTGCAATGGGCTGGTAGAGATATTCAACGGTACGTTGAAGAAAATGTTGCGACGAAAATGTTGCGACGGATGTGTAGGAAAAGACCTAAGGAATTTGATAGGTACCTAAACACAGTTTTGTGTGTCTATCCTGAGGTTCCTCACGAAAGCTTAGCCTTTCTCATCGTTTGAACTATGTTACGGTGGAACGATTTGTGGTCCTATGCGTGTTCTACGCGAACTGTGGTCAGACGAGGTCGCGAACGAAGAAGTCAAGACCACTTACCAATACGTGATGGATTTACGCGAACAGTTAGAGGATACGTGTCGAATGGCGCAAGACGAACTCGCGAAATCTAGTCGAAAATATGCAATTGTTTTACAACAGATGCCTGCGGAGTAACCGCTTGATGTAGGCAATCAAGTGTTGGTGCTTTACCCTACCAAAAAACAAGCTGATAGTCCATTGGAAAGGGCCAAACGAAGTCAAACACGTGAAAGGCGATATGTACTACACCATCGACGTAGAAGATACGCAAACCGCGATACTCCATCACAAAATAGGCCTGCAAATCTGTGTTGACGCAGTGTGTCAGAAGCAATAGGTACAACAACCAGCACATATTCTCATCTACCGACGCTGAAGGACTCAACTAATAGTGGAATAAATATCGTACTTACTTTGTCACATGTATAACCGTCAGTATCCTTTTGACTTCATTAAAAATGCGGAAATTATTATTTTCAAATGTTGTATTATATTTGTCAAATAAAATTCAACTTCTGGGTAAATATTCATAATTTCAACGCGGAGCGTAATTATAACACATAATAAATAAAACAAATTATGAATGCATCTAACAGTTTGTTTTCCAAAAAAGACTTAAAATTTAGGTCATCATTAACACTTGATCTTTTCTAACAATGTCAGCGCATATTGCATAACGTACTTCTCGCGTAAATAACATTATGCTCAAGGAGAAATCAATGTGTGAAAATGTAAATAAACTACAAAAGCTGTCATTCCAAGATAGAATCAAATTCTAGAAATGGCACCTATTACTAAACTATTCAATTTAAACGGCCGCATGAACTTTCAATTTTGATAGACCGTTTAGTACAATATTTTTATTTGTATTCCTGTTCATATTTATATTTTATATTTGCAGATAGTACTGACGTGTGAAAACGATATATATATATATATATATATATATATATATATATATATATATATATATATATATATATATATATATATTTATAATGTTTCGAATATCTGAGATCAATTAGAACTTACTTCTTCTGCGACATTTTTAGGATCAGTATCAGTATCTCAGTATCTCCAGACTCAATAGGATTCCCAAGACTATGATAACCTCGATAAAGCCATCCGTTCTATATGCCTCTGATGACATTGTTCGACTGGTATCTGTAAAATGAATGAGCTGTACTATTATGACCTACCGAAAATTTTGAAAGTTTCATAACAAATAATCAGCCACTACTGTATTGTTTATAGAATCATAAATCTAAGCTCTAAGATCTTTATATAATTGATAAAAAAAACATGAATGTGTGTGTATTACTTCTCCCACAATGTATGGTGCATATGATGACTAAATATGTGTTATGCTCATTTACTTAATGCCATCAATTCATATTAAACATGTCAGTGTATTTGAAATCGAGTTTAGAAGCAACGTATTGTACAATACCTAAACATATCTTATATGTTTAATCTAACACAGCCACCGTCCGGCGAGGTTCCTTAGTTAATTTAAATTATCACTCCATTGCATACTGGCCAGGCTACACACAATTCTCGTTGAGGTGAACCCAACAATTAATCTTCCTCAGCTAGGCAATTAATAAAATAAACTAGAGTCAAACAGTCATGCATATAATTATATTGATATGCATAATATGCAATTTAGCAATTTAAATTATACAGTTTTATATAATGCAATGGAATTAAGTCCATTAGGAAACAAAGTATCTAACTTATGAATCTAACTTATGAATCCAATAAGATTCATTTTTTTGGGCTGGACGAAAAGACATGTCCCACTCTCAATTCCACATCCGCGTGCGAGGGTTATTTGAGAAAGAGATGAAAATGGCCGACGTCGAACGATCGTACGACGGGCTACGCGACATACTCATACTCAAGAAGCATGTACTACGTACGTAGTTGACAGTCTTTCTAGCAGAGAGAAAACACCGGACGCTCGAAGAAATATCTAGCATAGCGGAGAGGTACGAGCAGGCACACTCGAAGATTGGAGGTTCTGGGGGCGCGGACTTACCCCGACCCACTGAGTCGTGATGTGTAGGGAAGGGAGAACCGGCTGTCAATAACCGTCAGGGCGACGGCAAGGTCGGAGGAGGATCCTCAGGTAAGGGTGCCACATATAGATCCGTCAGGTCTCATCCACGAAAACCGGACTTGGAGGTCCGCCGACGTGTTTCAACTGCAAGCGCCCAGAGCACGTTGCCAGGGACTGTCCCAAGGGCAGGCAGACCCAGAAAATGCCGTTGCTAGAAAGGTATGCGAGCCGAAGGCAAGCTGTAAAGCAGCAAACCTTGCGTCCGCAACCGTCAACGGAGAAGGTGCCACCATCTTGTACGACACTGGGTGTAGCGCTTCAGTGCTTGTCGACAAGAAATACGACTACACAGGGGAGGTAATTGAGGTCCCGTACGTGTACAGTACGTGTGACTAATTGCCAGTGGCTGTCATTGACCTCGATTCACCTTACGTGATGGGGAAAATTGAAGATACATGCTTGGCTGGACTGTCACATGACGTAATATTCGGATGTCGTTATGAGTTGCCACAACCGAACCCCGAAACCTGCACACCGAACGATGCTGGTGAGTGCTGCGGAAACTGGACCCACGAGTCGATAGACTAAACCGACTCCGATGGAATAATGTGTATACGCGTTAATCTTTTAAATAAATTACATGGATTAACAAATACCAGTCAATGTTAACTTTGTGACACACATTTTAGATTCTTGATTTAACATCCCGACTATTATAATAAATATAGAGGATATTACCTGAAAAAGTAAATACGCAATACTACTACTACTAATACTGCTGCTACTAATACTACTACTACTACTAATAATAATGAGATTAATAATAGCAGTTATAATATAATGATGAAGACGAACAAAAGATTGATTGATTGATTGATTTGTAAAGGCGCACCAGCACTTTTAGGCTATTTAGCGCCATACAATAGGTTGCATGTAAACATTGTTAAACATACTAAAGGTTTTTTTTTATCGACAAGCGATATAAAAAGCCAAATAGTTCAATATGAAATGATACGTTGTTAAAAACAGTAAAATATGAAGCTTTCCAATCAACGCGAGATGTAAATGGTGCATGTTGATGAAAAGATATTGAAACATAATGGGCGGTATTTCCATTAGATAAAATTGCTCTAGGTGATGACATACAAGTTAATGTTTAAAATTAAAATTACTTCCTCCAGAAATCTAAAAGGAACAAAAGTAAACGACGACTCATATGGTGACGATGAAAGAAAAGTGGGTTAAACAATCTGAAGGGTCAAAAAATGATGAACAAAGTTGAAGTAATCTGATTTTGATTATAGTTATATATGTTTTAACCACCTGAATTACACACACACACACACACACACACACACACACACACATATATATATATATATATATATATATATATATATATATATATATATATATATATATATATGGCATCCTCTTATCTTTTTAAAATGTGCTGCTGGTCCCTTTTATACAAGGAAACTTAGCAAACGTAACTGCTGATTAGTCAGTAAGTACCTTTGATGGTAGATGTTGATTGCTGGCTTTGACATTTCACCAGCCATCATCCCCCTCATAAAAGTTTCTCAGAACGGACCAATATAGCATTGAAAACTTTAACAAATTTATTTTAAGAAGAGCGCCTTTCAATTTCTTTTAATTTCCAGGTGTAAATATCGTGGCATAACTATGTCTTATAACATAAATAAATGTCTTACTTCCTTCTATAATGAAGGGCGAACAGTTCTCCGCTGACATTTGGTTTTTCGCACATTGTAGAGCCGGACCTTGAATGCAGGCATAATATGTACGAGATTCATTTCCTGGGGTTATCTGTAACTTTGCTTTGTTCTGTAAAATAGCATGTTAGTAACCATTATTTTCCTAATCATAATTGTTGAGGAAATGTTTGGGATTTTCTAGTGAACTAGATTTTGTACAGATAATTCAATACGTACCTGCGACTACTTCATTTGTCTACATTAAAACTAGGTGAAAGCATACATATTAGACAAGCACAGGTATGTTATTGTCAATTGGTTTTTCATACCTATTTAGTTGTTTCAAATATGAATATGTGCGGAAATGGCCTGTCTGGATATTCCTCTTTTTGTAAAGTTTATAACCTTTGTACAGATTAGGATCAGATACATTCATTATTGCTGCAATTTATGAAGTAGTTATATTTATGATTCTAAACAGATAATGAAAAATGACCTTCTTAATTTAAATGAGGAATATTTTGAATTTAGGCAACGATACAATATACCACATGTAAGGTCTCAAACTCTTTGTTTTATCGGTTGTTTCGGTCTTATTTCTCTGGAATGTTTAAAAAGTATTCGATTGTGTCTAGTAACTATTTGCATTCTCTAGAATGCCCACGGATCTCCGTCACATATGTCACCAATTGCTATGCCTATGTTTATTAAACAGTTCGTCTGAAGGAGCGTCACAGCGGATCATTGCTGTGCAGACAGTGTCTTTTCATTTCTTCGGTACTGTAAATAGGGACATCAAACTTTAAATTTTAACCCATTGTGGATTTTCTGTCTATGTTGATTGTCCTACGTTGTATACGCATCTATGGTCTAGTTTAGCTAAATCAGCATCGAAACTGCCAAGCTATGAATAAAACGTTGTGATCAAAGATATCTGAGATGTAAAGACTTGCCTATCCAGCAGAGTGTATTGAAAACCAAAACAAAAAAGTATTTTCACGAACATGTATGCAATAAATGTAAAACTTTGTTGCAAATTATACTGTTTCTTTCTTTTTAGAAAAGGTGATACGTTCTTGAAGAGTTTTGGTGTCATAAAATTAACTCCAACGATTGTATTCCTGTCTGTGGATAATTGGAATTAAGACCTCTAGCGAAAAAAAGGAACAATTCCATCCGATGACTGTGAAAGTTGATTCTTTGCGTAATTTTAAAGAAATAATGATCTCACTCTCCAATAATGAAAACATGGAAACAGAATCGAGAAGTGCACATTTAACAAAGGACATAGTGTAACCCATAAGAAGGTGATACAGTGAGTGACGAAACTTCTATTTATATTTCTAAACACATTGAATACAGATTTCTACAAATAAATAAATAAAGAATAAGGATTATACAAATTTACATATTAATAATGAAATTTCCAAAGGTAATTGCGTATAACTCCACTAAATATAGATGTTCTCAGACAACCTGAGAAATATCTTACTGGGGCTATGACTTTTCGCAATGAAACATATAATTGTTATAATCTAAGGAAGTCAAAAACACTTCCTCTAGTTATATTACAAGTTGCCGTGTCTATTACACAAAATGTTCTGAATGGGCTACTTAAAACAAAAAGATGATAAAGTAACGATTAAATAGCTTGAATAAAATAAACACGTACGCATCCGTTTCAATGTATTTGATATATATCGCTATTTATGTTCACAACCACAAGATGTCATTCAAACAATGATGTCAATCAAAATGTGACCAGCAGAAATAACACATATTTAATAATATGATTTATAAAAAGTATGTTTCGTATCATTTGCTACGGATTGGTGATTACACATTTTGCACCATACGAGAAACGTGTACTAACCGATTGTACGGGACAGTTTGTAACACAATATGTTTTATGTGTAATACGTCATTCCTCGCAATGTTGATTTTAGCTGACACCGTGCAAAATAATTCAGGACATATAATGCATTCTGATAATCAGATGACCTGTCAATTGTTGTTAATATTGACTTTGAAATTCTGCCAAATATACAGCATCATTCTTAGAATATATTCATACATTCATGTGACCCTGGGTCAACGCATCCAAAACGAGGCTAAGATAGGCACCAGTTTCGTTTTACCGCGCAACCATAGCTGCTACAGTTGATATCGGTAACATAAAAATGTCGTGACAGTTATTGTTTTGTTCCCTTGGGAATGCTAGAATTCACATAATTTAAGCTTCCACCATATTCCATCAGTGAAAAAGATGGAGCTCCAGAGAAATTGGATTATTGCAATACGTGGCTATGAGGAACCGAATTTTAAGGTAGTATACTGGATGAATGTTGGTTTGTTTGTATTTACTTGCAACTGAATGATATAAGAAAAAGAGAGATTATTTCGATGAAGCAAATGATTGTATGTGTTTGTATTTTATAATGATAGATTTCTAAAAATGTTACCCCTAGTCCCATTGCACATAACGGGGTCAAAGAAAACTGGGCGTACCTCCACGCAGCGCATTTAAATAAGAAATTTTGAATTCACGTACGAGTTGTAAGTACAGAACAAGGGAACATTATTACCTCGTTAAATAAAAAGAAAGTATGAGATGGCACTAATATTGAATCAAACCATAGCTTCGTAACTTGTGTTTTACACATTTCATATTGTGTATGAGAGAGAGAGAGAGAGAGAGAGAGAGAGAGAGAGAGAGAGAGAGAGAGAGAGGGAGAGAGAGAGAGAGAGAGCATACAATCAGTGGAAAGCAACTACTGTTAAAACTATTGCATAATTTTAAATTATTTTGAAGCTGGTAACTTCGCTAGTTATATTTTTGGGTCTCCATTATAGTTAAAAATGTTGATGAAAAGATACACTAATATTTTATCCTCATCAGATCCTGTGAGTTGCATATAGCATGGAAAAGTAAAATTACAGATCTGGAGGAAAACCTCAGGAAAACAGAAACAGAATTGGAAGAAAAAGAAAGAAAACTGCAAGATTTAAATTTTAAAAAAATGAACATGGATTATGGAGAAATTTGAATTGAACAGATTTACAGATGACGATGAAATGATATACTTTTACACTTGTTTTTCCACAATATGTTTTTATAACCTTCTTTAAGATCATCAAACATACTGCCATTAGAATGAAGAGCTTCTAATAGAGCACCAGGAATGACATCAACATCAGGGGACGGCAAAAAGCAATGGACCCAGTGGATCAACTTTTTATGGTTTTGTGTAGATGCGATTTCCGATTGAAGACATGTCTATTCGATTGAATATTCACAGGTCTTCTGTAAGTCGGAAAATAATAATGTGGACAAAGTATTTGTATTTCTTGGGAAGTATAAATATTTGGCCAAGTCATGAACGGGTTCAAGCAAATATGCTTCTCGAGTTTCAACTGTCCTACCCAGAAACCAGAATTATTATTTGACTGCACCTGGAAAGGTTTGGTATGGATAGCTGTATATGGTGCAATTATATTTGTGTATTTCGTATACTCGGGATGCATGAGTGATGTGGAGATCACAAAACTGTCAAACCTTGAAGATTTGTTAGAACCAGGGGACAAAATTATGGCAGATAAAGGTTTTGTATTACATAACGTTTTCGTAGGTACTGGTGTTTCCATTGCAACACCACATATTATGTGAATCGATTTGCAGTTCACAGCTTCCCTGGTGGAGGACAACCTAAACATTGCAATCCTGAGGATACTTGTGGAAAGACACATTAAGAGGACGAATTAATACAAGTTATTACAGTCTGTGGTGCCTTTGACACTTTCTAGGTCAATAAATTAGTTATGGACACAGGATATGTACTGACTTTCTTCAAATGACCACTAATTAGACAAAAGAAATGACATTTTGTGACCTGGAAGTATCATGTAGAACTTGTAATTGAAAACAAAGATACCAAGATTTACATTGTTATTCATTCTCTAGAAGAAAAAATAAATTTAAAATAAAAAAAACATACATCACAATCATTTAAAAGGTGGTTTTGTTTCTTCTTTAAATAAAATCATCTTACACACTGGGGTGTAACTTATGCAATACAAATTAATTTCCTTGATTTCTTGAGCAGGTTTTGCAAATTTTGGTGGCGCAATTTCTTATAAGAAAGTATACAAATCTGACCAGTTTCTTTTTCTTATTTATTCTGCAGCATACTTATTTTGGATTCTAAAAAGCAATCATAATTTAGAAAAATAAACAGCCATGGATAGTTTATTTGATAAAATATGATATGGACAACTTGTTATATAGACAGTATGTATGCAAGATCTGATTTTCAAAGTCTCTACTGTTGGGGGGGGGGCAGATTGTGTCACTATGCAAGTTTTGTAAATGTTTTATTCTGACCGCGTGTTTGGACCACACTTTTGATTGCTCATAGCTGTACATTTAAATCATACCTAATCAAAAACAAAAGTCGTGCTTTACATACTTTAATTTCTCTATCGTTAACATGTGTTGTGTGTGCTGTAGAGAAAAATGACACTGAAGATAGGACGTAAATGAACTTACGTTAAAGAGAATGGACATAACTCTCACTGTAATACTCGAATCTTTTTGTCATCTGTTCATTCCCTGAACTGCTGGAGACACCCGGGATGAAATTCTCAACGAATGCAAAAGAAATATCTGGCAAACACCTGAGATCGTTACTCGGTGTACTGTATGACGCCATATTTATTTATCAATATGCCTATCTTAGCCTCGTTTTCACGGAACATAAATATTCATAAAGATCTCATTAAAAATGGTCTATTGCATCAACGCACTCAATCGGACAAAGATGCATAGTGGAATGATTCGTCGTTCCACGTCATATGGTACAGGTGTGGTTTGAACTGGGAATCAGAACAAATCAAACTTGTTTCGTTTCGTTTGGCCAACAAATACGTGTAATGCTCTTTAAGCGTCAACTAATACAGTATTTCACTTTTTAGTGTTGGTCAATCAGCGATTTTTCTTTACAGAGTATCCATGAATACATTAAAATGGCAAATATATTTAAATATTATAAGAAGGAAACTGCATATTTCCGCTTATCAAACGAAGGTGGTTTCGCTGACTAAACAGAAGCATAGGCGAGGAATGAGTCGGTTTACTTACTGTGCCGGAAACACCTCCATTGCCCTTCCAGTACAGAGTGGCTACAGGTGTGCCACAGTCGTCATCTTTTAGACTGGCAAAGAGTTCGTTTCCCAATCTCTCTATTATCGGCTTGCAATCCTTACTTGGTGCGACTGTAGTGTTAGACATACAATATTCTAGTTATTACATTACTACATGCATGTGTAAAGATCCATGCACATATTTATGTTATGTCCTTCAAAGAATCACTTTTAATGTGCTAGTATCAGATGGTCATCAATTAGAATAGCTACATTTAATCATCAGTCTATTTGATATATACATCAATTGATATAGAAATGTTAATACGAATATCTTGCAAATATATACATACTTTCATACGAGTTCATACATATATGCCCCTCGAATTTCACATCATCAGTTTGTGCGGTTTTATATCATTGATTAAAAATTTAATACAATTACAAACATGATCGCACATGAAATTAAAATTATTAAGATATGTGTTGCGTGATATATTCAAACTAAATCACTCTTAATTTCTAATATACTCTATGCTCGGGCAGCACATTTATTGAAATGTAATGTACAACCCACTCACAAGCATACTAATTATTTACACTTGACCGTATATAATAGGCGACAAAACTAAGATTAAGATATAAAGATATATATATATATGTGTGTGTGTTAGTCATGTTGCCATTTTTAAGTTCAGGTACTGAGTAATGATGTTCTTGATTTAAAAGATATCAATACAACGCTCAATTTAGGACCTTGCTAGAGCAATTGTCATTACACAATCTTTATGTAGCAAATTATGCCATAGTTTGCAAAAATTGAACTTGAACAATGCAATAAATGTTCAAAGATCTAATATTGTACGAGAACAAGAATAAATAAGTTTATAAACCTTCTGTTTTCCAGCAAAAGGTTGCAAATATATTAAGTCCACGTGTACGATATATGTTGTTTTCATAGCCCGAAATTCCTGTAGGAATTTTGCTTACGAATTTGACGGAATTTTTATGAACCATATTGCCTTTCGGGAATGGATGTGTTTTGGGACGCAGTTAAATTCGGGTTTTGAAGCTTATAGGATGTTCCAATTGAGAATCGTCTCACATACCTATACGTATGGAATATTGATATAGTCATGTCTCCATGCCGAGCAAAACGTCATTAATCACAGTACAGGAACACACTCATAAAGCAAATATATGAAACAATGTATTCTTGGAAAAATCAACGTATATTGAATTTTTTAAAAATTCTGCAGGCATGAAATTATACGAGGCTACTCGAATATGATTGAATACTCACCCATTACATTTATTTGTACTTCTTTTATCAATGACACATGATGCGTATGCGTTATTGAGTAAACACCATACCTTCCCTCGTCGAAATAATGAAAGTTGTTTATCCATATAGCTCCATTTTGGTCCAGAAACACCCGATCTTTATACTCATCTATACTCCTTACATGTAGTATGCTGTGCCGCCAAAACCACCTGGCAATCTCTTTATATGGCTTACCAAATATATGAATGGAAACAAATCCATTACTACGATCGAAGTCAATGTTTTGAAACGCCTGGACAGAATCCCCTGGGCAAACATAGTTCAAAATATTTTCTGTTCCTGAAACTGAGATGTACACAATATAAAATTGGTATAGTTAATCCGATATTAGTCGTCTATCTCTCCGATAGCACCATTACCACCACTGCTATAACTGGCACCATTACTAATGTTAATACTAATACTACTACTATTACTACTAGTACTACTACTACTACTACTACTACGAAAGGAGTCGCACTTTGAAACTTGAAAAACATAGCCCGACAGGTTTTGTATAACAGTGTCCACTTTTCGCCATTTCAATTATGATACAGGGCACACAAGATATGGGTTATATATAATCATATTTAGTGGATAGTAAATAACATGCTGAAAAGACATGCAAAGTACCTGCAAACTACCAGACATTTTGTCCACGAAATTCATATGGCAGAAAACGAGAAATGAACTGTTAATCAATATCAAGGTGATCATACATTGTCATAAATGTTACTAATACTTGGCAGACGTGGACTGACTATTAAAAAGACGATGGCACATAGCAACCCTTTTGAGTATTTATAAATTCTCAGTCGAGAATAAACAGAACTAAACATAGATTCCTCGAGCATTGCATTTTGGAGAACGTAAATTACTACCCAAGGTAGTATACTGGAAGTTTTCAGAACCGAAGGAGGTATATTCCAGCAATAGTTACTGTCATCAAACATTTGTTAATTGTGTGGATACACCAAAGACATGGTTACGACAGCACAAAACAGGATACCGTCCAATAAACGACTCCGATGAAATAAAAAAATATTTACTGATGATTGATGATTCAAAAATTATTGTCGGAAATAATGTGAGATAGACCTTTTTGTACACGCAGTAAATTGTGTGGCCTATGACACTAAAATGAATTCACATTGATATAAACTCGATTTTAAATCAGTGCCGTAAAAAACAGTCAGAATGACCATATACTATGTTACGTGCTTAGGCTCCAATAAACAGTAACATAGAAAGAGTGAAAATAACAAGCTTGTAAAATCTTCATAAATAATTTATTGAGCACAGATATTTTCTAGAAAAAAAAATAAACTTACGGTTTTAAGAATCAATTCCAAAATTATTCCAAAAATAATTTAAAATATAATCCACTAGAGAAATTGCAAACGTCCTGGTAATAAAATGTCATAATACTTCCAAATTCGAATCCCAGCGAAGTATCCAAGATTTAAAACGATGTCACTTGATGAAGTCAGTTCTTGGTAATAAAATTATATGAGCACAATTATTTTCCAGATAAATCACAAAATATTTCCTCTTGATCCAAACGAATTGAAATAATTTCCTATACAAGGTAATTTAAAATAACTCAAAACGTCACAACTTAATATTCTAGCAGCCCAAGTTATTCTAAATAGTTCGCTCCAAACAAAAGTTAGATGCCTGTTTTTTACGTAAACAAGGAAGGGGTCATGTCATCTTCTAGAATCTTCTAAAACAAATTTTCGTTCAAAAAATCATGCACACACCGTATGACCAGTCTAAAATTAGAACGATGTTTATAACAAAGCTCATAATGTTCTTTGAATCAACCAATCATTTTAAAAACTTGTTTACAACTCTGAAGTCAGGTCAGAAATTAAGTCAACACGTGGTGTTCATTTTGTAAAGTACAGGTCATCTGCAAATGAATGAATCTCAAACTTAAAATGTCAAATTTGGATATGTCAAACAAACAATAAAAATAAATATAAATGACATATCAAATATACGTAACAAATGTAATAAGCGTCATAATCTCAGACTAGTTATGGTAGTTATACAGAGTAAATAGCCGGAATCGAAGACTTAAAACTTCACCAAAACAAAAAAAAAGATACCAATATGTACTCCTCCAAACGGTAATGCAAACATATTGTACCTGCCGGGAAAGAGATGGTAAAGTAGCCTTGATCAAGAAAGAATACCACCTCCAAGCCATTGAAGGCAGAATGAGTAGCAAGAAAAAAATATCCGGACAAAATGGAATAACATGGGAATTAGAAAGGCAAATCATGGGAAGTTTATAAGAGAAACCAGGAATATTTTAGCTCGTGAAATAGACCGACTAAATATACCGAATGATGATGACAGACTAATAACAATAGCTCATGCTCAAGAATGTAATGACAAGATACAGCTTATTATATCTACCTGATGTCCATAATGCAGAAGAGTAAAGATACGTCAGAGAGTCAATTACTCAGTGTGTACTAAACACATTCTCAGGTATATGGAACGAAAATATTACACACACTTGCAATAATACTTTACAAACACATAGGTCTAATCATATCCAGGTGTATGCAGAAAGAGGCACATAAGGACAAACGCAGATAATACTACTCGATGGTAGTGAGTTATCGGTTTCTGTGGATATTTAGTTTCCATGGCAATTACCTTAGTAATAGCATATGCTTTCCCATGACAATTTGCTTTCCATGAATGCTCATATATATATATATATATATATATATATATATATATATATATATATATATATATATATATATATGTGTGTGTGTGTGTGTGTGTGTGTGTGTGTGATTGTCACAAAATATGCATTTTAAAAATTAGTACAACGTACGTATACTATTGCGTACCTGATAACAATCCTGCAGCTGCATTTACCAAGAGCAATATAGGTCTGAATTCGGCCATCGTGCTTTATCTGAAAAACAAAACAATTTTTGACGAAACCAAGCATATCCGTACTCCTATTGATTGTAATAACAATGAGTAAATTGTCAAATTAATGAATATATCTGAATTTAGGCCATAACCTCAAACATATTCAGTAGTGGTAGTAGTAGCAATGTTGGTAAAGCTGGCATTAGTAGTAGTCAGTAATGCGCAGTATTGAATCAATAGCAGAAGCACATTTCATTATCATTAAATGCCGTACAAACGTAGGGTCAAGCCTTTTGCTGCTTTCTCCTTCAAGACACCAACCTGATTCAGTGTCTACGTACCTAATGTGATGAATAGAGTTATAGCCGATCAACCGTAGCACCTACCGCTGCATCCCCGCTGAGCCATGGAAGGTCGAAACGTTTGAGTCAGGTTTGAGGGTTGTGGACAAAACCTTCAATTACAGATCCACTATAGCAATATTTGACGCTGTAATAAGTGCCGCCATATCTTCTGTCTTTAATGTGTTTGCATGCTAGAAGATTCCTGACAGCCCTACCACATCGTCGATTACTGTACCTGTCTCGTGGCCTAAATTGTTAAATTCCGTAGGGTTGATGGCAGTAAGCCCTGAGATCCTTGCCTGATGGTGTTTTCAAAGTCTACCGCAAAACAATTTAAGTCAACGTACCTCAAAGGAGCCAGATTTTAGGACTTGGGCTAACACCTGGGGTAGAGACAGTCTACCACTGAATCTACCCGTAACTGATTGTTTATAGTGCGGATTTCCAATACCATTAATAGTTCACTTTTCACGTGTATCTTCAGATTACTTTCTTTGCAACACATTTTAGAATATCATCCTTTTCCATTCCTTTTCCACCTCATGAATACCTCCTTAATAATAAACTTTATTTGAAGGAAACATGTTCTTCTGTCGTCAAACATAGCAGAAAGAATTGCTGCACATGCATCGGTTGTTTTGCTATTTAAGATTATAACTTGTTATTGCAAGCATAACGGCAAGGTCTTAAAGGCTAAATGGGTCTTTTCTCTTTGAAGCGATGCATGAAACATAGGACACACACTATCATTTCACAGCCTTTAGATTATAGCTGCATATGAAACACGTTCATACAATGTAAGTCATTATTGCTAGATATCTTAGATTATACAGTTTCAAATTCATTCAACAATCGTCACGTTATTTAGTTATAAAGTTCTACAGGCACAACATCTATGTATCATTTCAATTCCAGAATGTTCATATTCAGCCTTAAGGCATTGTCATGCCTGTTCTCAAGTTTTCCTTCATTATCTAATCACTTTTAATTATTCTAATACCGGCATGAGGTCGCGTGATGTTACTGTTGTGGGTGTATCTTTCATTATTAACAGAAGTTACATGTTAATGTTAATTGTTTAGTATGGTGGGATTTAAACTTTTCACTTATTTACCTAATCAAGTTATCATCTTCACAGAGATTGGGGATATTTCCAATCAGCGACCATAGCATTTAGCGCTCCTTTATATCAGAACAATAATACCACTCTTAGATTGATAATTCTAAAATATGTATTGTATTGAGGAATGAGACTTTATATTGTCAGATAAAAATGTTATATCGACGTCTTCTTCCTGACAGAACCATAGTTAAAACCATCAGTCGATTAACGCAAGTGTGTGGGTTTAACTCCCATCGATTACTCCATCAAGTCGTTTTCCCGCAAGTCTCGCGGAGGTGTTAATTGCTGTAATTACAAAGAATTCCATTAACAAATGCCTTAAGTACAACACAACCTTCAATTTATGCCACACATCGTTTGAACCAGTCCAAACACCACTCACACAGAAACAAAGGTCAGTTCATTTTTTCTGCCTCGACCGCCTTCTTCCTAGTAGAAAAAGTAAGCTGACTGATTCTCGTTGGAGCAGTTTCCAAATTTTCTGGAATGTGGAAATTCGTTAGGTAGCAACCTAATTATTCTTGGAGATTTCACCTTTTACTTCAACTGACTTGGAAACCCATGCACGTCGCAACTCCAAGATTCTATTCATATTTTCCATGTTAAACAGTCAGTTAACCAACCGACCCATACACTTGGTCACATGTTAGACTGTTTGCTTTATAGACCTGATGATAATATTATGCAATCCAACATGGTATCCCACGAACTTATATATATATATATATATATATATATATATATATATATATATATATATATATATATATATATATATATATATATATATATACATATATATATTAGTCGTATTTGTGCATCGGTATTAGGTTTGTTTCGCTGACTAGATATGTTTGGACTTCATTCATGATAAATAAAGCTGTGATAAACACACTGGGTAGATCCGACAGTAGTGAGATATTGATAGAGAAAAATGACATTAACTGGAGCTATAATTTAATTTAATATTAGCTGTTTCTATTAAGAAAGATGATATAAGATTATGAATATTTCATACCAATGCTTGGATCATTGCTTAATTAGTCAAACATCTCTAATAGTATGCCTTATATAGAAATCAGAATATGTGTTCATATCTATTGTAGTGTATGAAACTTTTCCCATTTTCAATCAATGTTTGTATACAGTGTACATACTGACTATGATGAGTATAGACTCTCCTCTGGTGTGACAATACAAACTCGGCATCCATTATTACGTTACATCCAACCCTTTGCATGCACACACACACACACGCACACACACACAGATCTAGGGTGGAGCAATCTTAGTAAAAGTTCATTATCACAAAACTAAAGTTATATTTTTTATGAAGCTGATCATAATGTGTTTATACTCTCCTCTGGTGTGATAATACAATCTCGGCATTCATTCTCACCTCCAACCCTTTATATATATATACGTACACACACACACACACACACACACACAAACACACACACACACACACACACACACACACACATCTAGGGTAAAGCAAGTTATATATTTTATGAAGCTGATAATAATGTGTTTCCATTCCTGTCTTTATTACTCTAATTTATAACCAGGATTGTTTAAGACCTAGTGGGAAAAAAACGTGCGTTCAGGTATTTGAAACTTTAACAAAATGATCGTGCACATGCATATTATGAGACCGCACTTATTGTATAGTTTTGTGTTTGAAAAGTAACAACACATGAGGCCCTGGCTATTTGGTACCAACAATTCTCAGTGACCTCCACCGCTGGAAAATGTATGTAGTTTTAATATAAAGTATATGTGCAGGAAATATTATATATATATATATATATATATATATATATATATATATATATATATATATATATATATATATATATATATATATATATAACTAATGCCTGACAATTTGATCAACCATTCAATGTATATCTGCACAACTTTGAGTTATGAGAGTGAATGGAAAAAATAAAATATTTTGGTAAAATAACTATTGACCGCTTGATTACGTCATTAATATGCATCTTTGTCGTTCAATGTGTAATACATCTACAAACTTAGTGGAGTCACTCAGTGGAAAAGTGAAATGTTTATTAATAAACTATTTACATTTTTAAGCCCAAAACGACTTTTATCTTGAACCATCTAACAACCCTCTATATAATTATGCTCCTGCCTGACAAATGAGTTCTTCTTTTGGTAACAATGATAATGAATCCGATACCCAAAACAATATACTGTCCTTCTATCATAATTCTAACCTATTTATAAAGATGATTAATGTGAGTTGGCTCGGTTAGATAGAGTTATTGTTCTAAAATTAAAAGTAAATAATTACAACTTTGTAAAACTATCACCCCCCCCCCATCCCGCGTAAGCAACACTGACAAAACCTATTCAGATATATTCAAAGGCATCTTTACCACTCTTTGATATTTGTTTAAGTTGCTTTTTGATAATCATAAAAGGGTAAACAATACCAGATATATAAACTGGTATAGTAGTTCGCATTTAAATATTAGTTAATGAAAACTATATTTAGTCCCTGCGGGGACAAATATTGGTGTCATGCAGTCGATCGTGTATTGAAATCATTTTGCGCAATGACACAAACGCTAACATATCCAATATTCACGTAAGCTCAAGTGTCTAAGAATAAACGAGGTAGACTAAACTAATACCATACTCCTCAATTTAAATTTTATTAAGAAATGATTTTTCTTTTATAAACAATAATGAAAATTTGTTTTTCATAGCATGAAATAACAATGATAATAGCGGTTTTCTCCCGTTGAAACCGGACTGCATAATTTATACGTTTATCGTTCGATCTGTGGAAAACGTCTATTTTGCAGGACACTAGTTCATCTCCACGTTTAACTATGAAACTAATGGAGTATTGCTTATATTGATTAATGTAAATAAATACGGAATTGGAATCAAGGGGAGATAATACTACTTTATGTACACTATGATCACATTGCAAGTCATGTGACGAATCACATCAGTAACGTAATAAAATTCGGAGATAATTCCTCATCGTTGATCCACACTTGAAAAGAGTGTCCTACAAATTTTATAATGTAACACATTTGTATTTTTTTTAACATTAGTGTTTTATATTCTGTCTTTTATTTGCATATAAGCGAAAATACCCGATTTGAAATCAGCAGGGCAGTTATGTAACAAACATTATGCTCTAAATGGCCCACTTGCTGCAATTTTTCATTTGTGTTCGTTCCGGTAAATATTGAGATTAGAGATCCAGCTATATTTAACGCAAGACCTTACCAGCTCTCTTTAACTCAAGTTATCTTTCCAACTGTCCATAAAATCCCCTTGTTCTGGTTGCTTTTATCTCGTACATTATTCATTCACGCTAGCATTCTGATTTGTTTATATAGCGTAGTATTGAGTAGTATAGAGTATTCGTTCACTGGATGTCGCCCACCCCGCCTCTTTATTAATTTAAAAAACAGAAAGCTCAAATGACATAAATGTTCTTTTAAAAAAACTTGCATTGTTTAAATAATAAATTTTAATTTATCACTTGATTTTCGCCAGGGGCCCCATTCAGTAGTCGTGCCCACTTTTCAAAGCAAGCATATATCATGCAAACAAAGCAACCATTCTCAATTAATGTTTGAGATGCCATGGATTAAACATGCATGAAATAAACATATGTTTCGTATGCATACATTTTTTGCAATTTTAATTGTAATATATCTAAAAACAGTTGAAGAAGACAAAAGAGGACAATTGTATGTAAATTGGGTGACAGTGTAGTAATAAAGAGAGATTACAGTGTTAGTTACCCCCTGGTTATTCATGTTAGAAAGTATACATTCATGAACTAAATGCTGTTTTTGGCATTTTGTATAGGGGTGGGTGGGGACAATTGGTTTGAGAAGTAGGTAAACATTTTCATTTATTCATTAACATTATGCACATTACAGTCTTTAGTTGTCCATTAATGTGATTTTAAGTCACAACTCCATTACTTTACCGGATCCTCTCTAACCTAATTAACTCTTTCTCTCTCTCTCTCTCTCTCTCTCTCTCTCTCTCTCTCTCTCTCTCTCTCTCTCTCTGCGGATCTACCTTTTCCCTTTGGTGTGTATCCTGAAGATATCATGACATTTTAATATGTACTCGTATTACATATGCAAGTACGGTGAACGTAATCAAACAATATTAACCTGTAAACCCACTGTGCAACGTTGTGTACATAAACGGTCAGACCACCTGTACGTGCAATGTTAACGGTTACCCAAATCTATTTAGGTAAAACAGCTGTCTATAAAGACCCTCTTGAACAAAAGAGCCATCATGCCATAAGAATACTTACGTTGTTATAGATTGCGTGGTATACTTTAAAAGCTATGTAGTATATACCAGTATGAAAGTTTATTACGTGTATATATCATATTAGACTCGGCAACCCAATATTTAACATAATTTAATTAGGAAACAAAATGCTTCGTAATATTTTTTCTTATGACAACTTTTTTGTCCGAAATCACTAATAATCAATCATCCTGATATTAATATTTGTTCTTTAAATAGTGATACCATACATAACGTGTACAGGAAGGTAACCGTTGGGATCATACAATGTTTGTTATAAATATGTTGCACTATATTGGGTGAACAGATCAAAAGATCTCTTATAGAGGAAGTAGCAAACTTATCCCATTTTCTATCAAAACTGGAAATGTCGAGTTAATTCAGAGTAGATTATGCGATGTTGATTATAAACGTTATATATATATATATATATATATATATATATATATATATATATATATATATATATATATATATATATATATATATATATATATATTATAAAAATAGAGAGAATTATAAAATAAAAATGCACTAGAAATACCAAAAAGTGCAATCCTTGGATTATATAGAAGAATGCTGTTAATAGTAGGCAGAATTTAATATTTAATGGAAATAATGCTATCATACAGTCTAAAAAGAATTTAATTCGTAAATTACGAAGAATGCAACCCAGGTCCGTGAGTAAACGGTACCATCTCCTTGCCTGTACACTCGAACCCATATTCCCTCACGACTAAGCACACATCACCAAAAAAATGAAGTTACTCAATCAGTGTTACATGTAGTCGTGTGTAACAAACATACATGACAGCCTAGTAATTAGTTCATATATACATATAGACATATATATATATATATATATATATATATATATATATATATATATATATATATATATATATATGTATATATATATATATGTATATATATATATATATGTATATATATATATATATATATATATATATATATATATATATATATATATATATATATATATATATATATATATATATATGTATATATATATATATATAGATACATGTTTACCAGTTTATAACAATATTTTCCCAGATGGTAAGTTAGTACCGTTCTTTCCCACTGCACAATGTCGGCCGTTTCCGTCACTAAGAAACGTATGGAAATTACCAAGTATTCATTTTAAGAATTTATTGATTAGACATATCTTATGAAAAGAAATTTTAACAAATATTTTCTTACAAAATAGTTACATTTTTTAAAGATCGAATTCGAATATTACAGATATAATGTATGAAAAATAAAGTTCCCCTGCCTATATTATAAATAGTTTATAAAGTATCGTATAATCTTGTCAACAAGATCTCATATTATCACAGTGCATTCCACAGGGTGTGAGCTATATTTTCAGCATTAAAGACCGACTTACTTTCTTCAAGGTCAATGGCGCTAAGATTTACATTGTTGGTTACTAATATGATTGTAGCATACCATGGTACGTTTCAGAAATATAATGGCAGAAAGTTTTTATGTGGTACCCAACACACACACACACACACACACACACACACACACACACATATATATATATATATATATATATATTTGGATAATTGACTAAGCCCATTTTAGTATTGTGTTTTACTGGAACATATCATATATAATCAATGAAGTGATTAATTTGGATGCTTTATGAAACTAAGAAGTGCCCTGTATAAAAATTGACAGACTCATGTTTGACATGCGAATATACTGGTAGGGGTGGGGAATATATGATAGACTTTAATCCATTCACAACATGATTAAACATGTTTGCTTTCTTTTTGTTCGCTTTCTCTGGTTGGATCTGCAATAAATATTCAAAAAACATTGAAATACAACCAAACGTCTAATATGTTGCATTTCATTTGAACTTTAAAAACTCTTTACTTTACAAACAAACGCCAATACTCTATGCATATATAGATAAAATCGAATGCAGAAGTCTTCCATACATTATCTGGCAGATACATTCCCTTAATTGTTTAAAAAAAAAGAAGAATTTTTTTCTAGCAAGTATAAAACACTACTTATATGGGGCCTAAAAACTTTCCAAATATTAATATGAACAGGTTGGCATTATTCCTTATCTAAAATATCAGACAATATCTATATGGGCAATTGTTGTACAGTAAAGTAATGTCCGATCCGACCCATTTGATCCGGGGCTAATAAATAGCATATCCATTTGTACCACAGAGGGAGATTAAAGGTTGCTGGATAAACGAGAAATTGTAAAATAACATGACTTGTATGGTGATGCTATGAATGGATTCATCAATGACACATTACAATTGAATATGGTGGCGTTAATATACACAACTAGTTGGTGCAGTTAGAATACAAAAACATGTATCAAATACGTACCAATTGGAACGTCAGTTCCAATTTTCAAGAAAAATTCACTCATATGAATATGATGAAAGCATATTCATGAATTAGCACATGTACACCGCAGGTAAATGTTCGAATTATCTTATGTTGTGATAGCCTCTTTAATAATCTACTGTAATCGGCAATACTACTTTACCAGACGTTTAAATTTAGTATACGTAAACCTAGGCAGACCCGTATGTATAAAACGGATGTACATGATGTCAATAAAACACAAAATATCTACCCATGTCTATTTAAATGTCACAAGAAAATTTTGCAAATAGTCAAATGTGAATTGAATGACATTGCACGTTCACGTCTTTTCAAGTAAGAGATTGAGATTGAAACATGCAAATATAACCCTATGTATTTAGATACTTGCTCTATATTAACACCGTTTTGGCTGTGTTTCGTTGGCGCAGTAGGTACGGACATCAACACGATGGGTAAAAATGACGTGGGTACGCAGGCTAGAATCAAACTAGCAGAATATGGATACATAAAAATGACCAGAACCAGAGTTACTATGTAATGCAAAATCCTCTGTTATATTAATACAACAACATAAACGTAACAAAATCTAACATGCTTCAAAACTTGATAATGACCAGGATGTCATTTAGAACAATCTATGATTCTTATGAAATACCCTTATCTGCGTTGGCTCGTTAAAATATGTTCAGGTCAAGTGTTCAAAGAAGTTGAAAATACAAGTGACAGTCTAGAGAAAAGCAAACATGTCAGAAAAAGCTTTTGGATGGATGGATAGATAGATAGATAGATAGATAGATAGATAGATAGATAGATAGATAGATAGATAGATAGATAGATAGATAGATAGATAGATAGATGGATGGATGGATGGATGGATGGATGGATGGATGGATAGATATGTAGATGCTAAATAATCCGAATGTTTTGATGGCATGTTTGAATCGACAATATGAATATTGGGAATATTGTTTTCTATTTCATATTTGACCACCAGTTTCTTGCACAAGAAAGCAGTCTCCTTATTTCAAAACATTTCGAGAACTACAAAATTTCAGAGGATATTTCGTTTTTAATTTCCTGACTATTTTCATTGCGTGCAATAGTCACAACATATATTCATTTGTCTTTATTCGTGTCTTTCTCTCTACTTCATCATAGTGAAATTATTTGCCCTCTGCTAGATGCTAGGCAGTTTTAATAGACTGTTGTTTTGTACAGAGATGCTTAATCATTTATATGTCTTTTATTTATGTAATACTGGATTAGGATGTAAACAGATCTTAGATAATATTTGATAGCATATTTGAAAGGATCGACGATATTTTCTTTGTCTTTAAGTTGTTAATAGCTAATATTGTATTCCTTTTTAATAGCTGCTTCTCATGCTTATCTATATATTATTTTCATAAAACTAAATATATTATCCAAAGATCATTTGTAGTTTGAATTGTGGATAACGTATCAATAGATCATTGGTAGAATGCAGACAACAATCCAACATTTACATCATCGTCCTACACGGGTTGTAATTAAATTGTTAGATACCTAATATATGATCTTGCTAAATTCCAAACTACTTAAACGAGAGTCTCGTAAGCAACCAAAAGCAAAACATAAATGTCACTTTTCTGATGACATTAGATGATGACATTTGTTGTTGCTATTGTTTTCGTTATTCTTAATTCTGTTCTGGATATCAATAGTCAAAGGATTAATGCACATACTGCTTGGTATTTTGACCATCAGCAAAAGTATCGTGTACATAGTATAGGTCCGGTATTGAAAAAAATGTCTATGATTTAGTAGGCTATGATTGACTCAGAACTACACGGAATTATGATTATAAGTGACCTTGACTTTTAGTTTAGGTATGTAGTCTTGGACTAAAGTTGCTGTGCCACAAATCACTGTTTCCATATAGGCATACCTTTAATGTGATTTCTAACCTTTGGACCCCAACGTCTATACATTTGGTCAAAGAGCGTAATCAAGCACAAGTTTGACTGAACATCACATTTTCTTTTTTTAATCAATATGACCTTGAGCACTGACAATATTTTGTTAGCTTCCATCGTACCCAATGTGAATTACATCCGCAGCCTGTGGTCGAGAACTGAAATCTTTGTACATAATATATTGTGTTACGTATAAACTAAAGGGAACCCTCCCCCCCTTCCCCCATCAATATGTTTCTTGCATAAAGTACAAGTGAAACACAACGTTTGGTACATGTCTGTGATGTTTAAATATTGCTAACTGTGTCTATGGAATCCTATTGCGGACACTCTTACCTTGATATATGACATTTCTACCTCAAAATCGATAGACGGCATTCCTATAATAATTGCTAACTATTATTGGTGATTCATGGTAGTAAATCGAAGGGTGAGGTAAGGTTATGATTTTGAAATGAAATCCTAACAGAATGCCAATACTGGATTTTATGAGTCTCGACCAAAACGTGAACTCAGGCCGCTAGGTAAGCACAATGAACCTCGCTAGCTTCTACCCACGTTACCACCTGAATATTGAATACCTCAATCTAATCAATATTTTGTTGAAGGTTTGGTCTACATGGCCCACGTCACGGTAAATACAGTTCACAATTACATGGATATTGCCACAATCGTCTAAAAGATAGCACTGGTGATTGACGACGTGGGTGGCAGGTGACGCTTGATTAAAGATCTAGTAGAAACCGTAATTTAAACGACACACAATTATACGTGCGTTCGCAACACGACTACAAGCCAAACAGAAAACAAAAAGTGTGCCTCCATCTAGAGGGGACGCCCTCCTTAAACTAACAACCACCCAGGCAGACAACATCGACGCGGCCATATGTCCAAATGCATTGTAGATCTTGCACTTTCAAAAGCCATGACTAAAACGGTAGCATTTCTGCTCCTGCTCGCCCTTGCTATTCCGGCGTGTGTAGCCGCCGGCAAGGCAGCAAAATTCAGGGCGGTTGACAGTAAAGCTCTCTCTAACGTTGAAATTATGCCGCTGGCCAAATCCTTAAGGCAGGTCGGCTTAGCATGTAACATCAACGTCGACAAAGGATAATAGCCAGCGATCAGAGCGATGCCATACTGCGATTTTACATTGACTCGTATGTATCTGCACCACACTCTACTCTAATTTTGTATTTTTGCAGAATAACAGTTGTCACTGTCGCTAACAGGCTCCACGCCCTAACCTTGTCTTTTAAACGCGACTGACGGTCATTTTTCAGGCCACCTCTATGTTGCTTTGTCTACATCGCTTCAATATAATATAGCACTTCAGATATGTTTGAGGTGGAGTTGCCAGGATGCAGCATCTGCTTCGGCGTCTTCCGTTTTGAGAACAAGCAACGTCAGAAAAGATATTCGGACCTTAACACATGGACCTCATCCCACATATCTGACCAAAGATACGACTAAAACCATCTTCATGGCTTGTATCAGCTGCTATGTCAATACAGATCAAAATCAGTTGGTGGTAATCACCCTTTTTATAAACACATGTATTTAGACATTTATGCGCTCTGCCTTTTAAAACGTCGATGCCACACACAGCGATTTATCTCAGTACGTAACCAATGGCGACCTTGCGGCCTGTAGCAACCGCGCCATGAACGAAAACCTAAATGCCGCTAAGTTTCTTACAACGTCGAGTTTTGACGTACCTGCGCTCCTCACCAAACCAGCCAGCGAGTAGCTACTGGCGTTATGGTGGTCCTTGAAGCCCAAGGAACAATGAATGACTACGGTATGTCGTTGAAATTTTTTAAAAGTAAGTCGACACCAATGTCGCATCGATAGTTTGATAATTGGCGATACAAAGAAAGGCGAGCTGGAGTTTATAAACTCAGTAGTTATCAAGATACAGATACAATAAATATTGTCCCAAGCCAGTTATCATGCCTACCACCACATCCTGCAGACATTTCGTACATTTTAGCATCTTAGTTTTTCCGTCGACTGTTTCTTTTCGACATCGATATACATGGGTTGTTGGATGACCACCGTTACGTCTCACAGGTTGGAACTGATGAGTGGGTACCGGGTAACGCTGATGTGTGCTTAAAAGGCAGCAGAATAACGTCGGACGATGAGATTACTGTATATAGGTGGTAGGTAGTTTCGAAAAGTTGCTTGTGTTACACTCAGGAACTGCAACAACATCATCATCATCCCATTTTCCCGCTATGACTTCGTTAACCTTCATTGCTGTCTGAGTCCGTATAAACGGGTATTAGACCAACATAATTCTCAGCTACTCTGACAAAATTCGTTTTGGAACTTTGGACTCACATAGCCTGAAACAAAGCCAGTGTTGACCAGACATAAAAATACTACGAATCATTGGTGAAGCCTGACAATACTGACGACGGAGTGTTAGCCATTTACCAGTACAATAAGGTGTGTCCACTCCACTCCAAACATTAAAAAAACATATTACAATTTGAATAGATGAATTATACTATTATCACCCAAAGCTCCAGGAGTCATACGATTTTCACCTACAATGTATTTACGAGCCTGAAACGTCGTTACAAGCAAATGTTGAACAGCGGCGCATTATGCACAAAAAGTGCATGCGCACAATAGAAATCGTGTTGACACTAAAATCTTTGTCAGTGAGCAAATGTGTGGGTATGTAATGGTGCCAGCAATTATTACTGTCCCCATTACTATTACCATTGATATGACTACTTTACAACATGGTCTGAATACCATTAAAAACATTGTATTAACCACCTACGGAACAAAGAAGTACAAAAGCACGACGAAAACTGCATGTTGAGTAAGACAAAGCTAAACATACTGTAAGACCACACATCTAAAGCCCTGCGCGACAACTCCGCCTCCATGGAAGAGTTTAAGCACACCCTCCATGAAGTTGAACAATAAACAGCCAAGAAGAATGAACAAGGCATACAATACTGTTGGAATAGATGAAGGGAAAACGAATTAGTTAATAACCAGTGGAAGTGCCGCACATCAAGAGTAGATCACGAAAGCCTCGCTGGAAATTCATAATAGTCATTTCGTCATCTACCAAAACAATTAGAAGTATATCCGTTGAAGCAACATCGTTGATGCCGAAGGCCTACCCACAATTTAGCCTAGTCGTACGATGTGTTCTTTCACTAACGGGTGGACAAAAAGATTAAATTGTAAAGAAGCATACTTCTGCGCTTCCATTTGTGCAAATCTAAATCAATTGTAGCTGCCTCACATGCTATCAGGTTTATTTTTGATAAAGTTATGAAGTTAGCAAAAACGTTCATTAATATGTATAATGACACCGCATTGCGTCACAAACGACATAAACGTCATGAAAGGAAATGCATAACAACTGATGCATCTGAATGCATTTCTAATTTAATACATGCGGAATTTATAAAAGTTACATTTTGCACCTGTCAAATAATTTCACGAATGGTATATTAAATTAATTGAGCACTACTATAATATAATTTAACTGCTGCAGTTACTTTATGAGTATTCACATATCTGTGGAAGAACTTGCAAGTATTTACGAAATTGGAATAAATGACCATTTAGAGGAAATGGTAATGTTAGGTTGTTTAAATACATGCATCTCCTTTATGTAGCAGTAAGAGATACAAACACAAATTTGTAGTTTTCCTAGACTAAGTATCAATGTAGTTTTATCTTTTTACATGCCCTTTACTAAGTTTTCCACGTACAGTACGAAATGAAATTCAAAATAAATTTTAATTTGATTGATGCTCCGTTCTTATAAATCTAAGAACATTGACGCGCGAAAGTATGTGAAATCATCTGAATAGTTCTTAGGGGTTTCTGTTTGGGTCGGGGAATACTGAAATATTTATTGAACATATGCTTTGAACACCAGGTTAACAATGTCAGATCGAGTGAGTATGTAGTTATTAGATTTACCCTCACAAACATAGTACTCAACACGATGTGCAACATGTTTGAAGGAATGCATTCATTGGGTTAAACATTAAATGACATTATGAAATCATGTAATGATTCTCAGTCCGACGAAATATGTTTCAACGGTCTAAAAAGAAAAGCAAACCTATTTAGCTCTCAAGTAAAATAAAACCCACGAACAAAGAAACAATGTAGCAGTGGTACGGAAGATATATTAACTTTAAATTAATCGTAGTGTAGTAGTCATTATACATAGTTTTATATATTATAATGATTAATCTATAAGTGCAATGTCGACATTTATGATTTTTTCCCATGACATTTGGTTGTCGTTGTAAGGTTATTATTATTACGTTGCATTCGGGTACTCTGTCACTTCTATTCATTCGATTCATAAAAGGTAGTGATATCAACAAGCAAGTCAAAAAGACAGTCTCCAAGAATAGTATTTGACCAGGACTGAATTTGGCCCTCTCATTAGCAATACACTAATAATAATAATAATAATAATAATAATGAGGACTTTCTCTAGCGCCTAATCTTTAGATGCTCTAAGCGCTTTACAACATATATAATGATATGACTACAAAAAAAAAACAAAAAAAAAAACCCATGAAACTGGAAAACATAATATAATGCTAACATTATTTTTAAGGTACGAAACATTATTAGATCTTGAGGTTTGTTCTTGCAGTCGTACAAGGTGAGTTTTAAGAGCATTCTTGAAAGAGATCAATGTGTTTTTGTGTCTAATTTCAATGCGCAATTCGTTTCAAAAGTGTTCGGCCCTCGTATGCAAAAGAACGTTGTCCAAATGACTTCGTTTTTATAGTGGGATCCACACGCATCGATAGAAAGAAAACTTTGCTGATGATTCAAGATAAACTTTGTCAAAAATAATTTCCTCACTGATGATGATCGACTAGAAATTCTGACTGGTGGTAAATATGCCGGTGTAGTATTATATTTTGACTCCTTTAAAGTCTGAACTTGTTGCTTTTAATTTTAAAATGTGACCCAAAATAAGTTCGTAACGTTGAATTGTGATTTTTACAGTCATTGAAAAATGATCTCATTATTGATTTTTGGTCCAATTTATGGTTCAATCTTTTATCTGATATTGTGTAAGTTCCTCATACAAAGGTTTATGAATCCTCCAAACTTAAATGCATATTATGCTAATATGAACAAAATTAATATAATGTAGTACACGTGGTAATTTTACTTAAATAGATATACTGTAATTTAGCTTGTATGTCGCCTGTTGCATTACATCAAACATATCAGACAGAGGTACGTAGTTTTCTAAGCTTTACAAAGTATCTTGGATGATTTAACCCTTTTGTTCAACGGCCTTATTCAAATAAAATTAACCATGGAAATATCATGAAAAACACGATAAAAGGTTTGAAAAATTCAAATAAGATTTAAGAAGTAAACCAATATTAGAGTATTTCAATCCTAATATTGAAACGCAGTTAATTGTAGATTCAACTTATGTCGGTCGAGGCGCATTATTAACTCAGAAATGTGAATGCTATTGCTTACGCCAGTAGGACATTTTCAGTTGTGGAAAAGTGGTATTAACAGGCGGAACGTGAAGCACGAAAAATAGTTAGGAGTTGCGAGCACTTCCTGTTTGGTCATACATTTAAGCTTATCAGTGACCAAAAGCCCCTGGAAATCTTTTTCAACAAAATAATATCACCACCACCACCCACCACCCCGCAGGAATCGATAGCTCCCAATTGCGATTATAAGTGTACGATTTCAAACTAGTTTGCAAGCCAGGTAAAACAAATGCAGCTAATCACATTTGAAACATCGAAAGGCTGGCAATTAATGCTGGAAAACATTCTGAAGTTGCAGAACCTTATGTTCAGTTCATATATTTTAATGCTGTAGGTATCATGATACCAACTGTTTTTCTAGAAACCTGAATTCTAATGTTTCGTGAATTCAGTATGCCTTCTATCCTACCTCAGCATGCATGTCTATTTGGCAAGAACAGAATCAGATACGTCACTGTAATTAAGAGAAATACCTTTGCATGGACGAAACAGGTTAAAGAGTTATCAAGTTTAACCAGAAGCTTTTGCAATGATGTATGGTATTTTTAAAAAGATAATGATAAATACCAAATATGATCTTGATATGAATTAACACAATATCGCGTGTTACTAAGAGACTCAACATTGTTTAAAGCCTGAAAAAGTCTAGAACTCTTACATAATGCACCACTCATACGTAGTTATGTTGCTTATGATCACAATGTTCCCAACATTATACACTCTGCCAACCTGAGTATTATAGTAAAGTTTGGGACATGAACCTCTTTGTCAGGGGTGTCACTCAGTCGCAGAAAAAGTGGCGAGTTTGTGCCGCTGTTCCATGGATTGTCAGTCAGTCATGCCATATCGCTGATTTAGCTAGAAACTCCTAGATTATATCAGTAAAAACATATATTCGGTGACCCAGACATTGGCAAATACATGCCATATCGCTGATTTAGCTAGAAACTCCTAGGTTATCTCAGTAAAAATATGTATTATGTAACTGAGACATTGGCGAATTACCAATTCGGTTAATAAAAGTGGAATAACCTTTCACTAAAGAACTTCTGTTAGTGACATAAAACAAAATGGTTCTTATCTAATGATGAACAGACGTCGCTGCTGGCTTAGTATATTAAGGGATTGCCATATTTGGTCCTGACTTGCGCCAAACGAGTATAAGTAAGAGGCGTATATCGCACAGGTCAGTCCCTCATACTTAGAAGTTAGCAGGATGTTCGTTTTTTCATTACAGGTAAGAACTGTATATGTCGTAACTTCTTTTACAAATAGGTATTTTTAATGTTTGAAATTTTAATGGCAAGATTGATATGTTTGCAACATTGCTACTGAATTCTTTTATTTATAATATATTGTAATAGAATGTTTAATGTGTTAAAGAATTCATATTTAATTATATTTATGTAATTGTTATGGTAAAAGTTGAATTCGCTACCAACTTCTTGTTTAGATTTAATGTTGAAATAAAGTATTCTTTAAGCAAGAAAGAATAATATCTAGCAACATATTCTAAATCAATATTCTATTTTAAAATGAGCAAAATGCATTTCTTTAAATTAATTGTTGCATTAATTACAGTTATTACATTTTATACTTTGGCTATCTTGAAATTGATCGGGAATTAACTGTATAATATTCTAAAATGCAGAAGTTATACGAACGAATGAAGTTGGAAAGCTTAATAAGGAAAATATAATATATATTTCATGAACTTTTATTATAAAGTTTATAGAAGTGTTTCTAGAATGTAGTAATATATATATATATGTGTGTGTGTGTGTGTGTGTGTGTGTTGATTATGTAAATAAAGTCCCTTAAACTTAGAAACTAGCAGGATGTTCGTTTTTTCATTACAGATGTAGCTGTGTCTCAACACCGTGGCGACACTCTTTTAAGAGAGCCTGAACTCTATTTTCTCTCTTTATTTCTCAGCATGGACATTGATGCTCCTCAAATTACGAATAATTCCGTCTCATAGCAAGAAATACAAGAAAACTTTTTCATAACAGTATCATTTATCATTAAAGCTGAGTACACCTTTTTGTCTGACTTTAACGTTTTGATGGTGTAATAATGAAGACATCATTAATATAACAGTTTTATAGTAATCTAAAGTTTAAGAAATACTACCCTTGCAGGACATACATCACAATTAATTTTACTATATGTTCTCTACATATATTTATCGATACTGACCATTCCACTGTGTGGCAATCAATACAAATTATATGTTATTCTAAAATACTTCCAAGGATGACTTCACGGTGAAGTTCTTGTCAACGGTTCACCGGCAATTGTTTGAGAGGCTGCACTCTAAACAAAGCAGACAGCATATAAATATAACACAGATTTAATTTCCGGATCATCACCACGGCTTTATTAATCAATGTGCACTGTCGCCGAAATACATACAGACAACCACCCTATGCACCCATACTCTCAAGAATAAACAATTATATTTAAATCCCTACCAAATATGCATAACTATAACTCTTCTATCACTACCAAAATGAGAAAGGAAAATGTTCTAGAAATCGACTAGAACTTTATTCGTACTGAAAATACTAACTGATGCGATTCTATATACTTTAGTCTAGTTTATAAGAGAATCTATAACACACTATAAGCACAGTTAAATAAAAGTCAAATATCAGTAGCATGACTATTCTTTAAATATTGTTATACAGGGATTAAATAAAGATCGAATGCATAATTTTACCAAAATATCGCGGTCTTCCGGGTCGCATTTAGCAGTTGGTCGCTCACAACAGAGCGTTTATATAATAAAATCAATCTGTGCAGTACGATTATCGTCGGAAATAGAATGTGGTCGCTCATAACAGTTTCTACTGTATTGTTCAGGAACGGAAAATGATTACACATGCGGGTGTTGTACGAGAGCTACAGAATGTATTACAATGCATTCATAGCACACCATACGGAGGCCATATGGGCATTATCAAAAGATACGTAACATTTATTACATACTTAAACATCATTTGGATTATTCAAGGAGTATCACTATTGCAAATGACGCCTAGTAATTTTGTTTTATATATTTATGTATTTATTTATTTATTTATTTGGGTGGGGGGAGGGGAGGGCCGTATTTTTGCATTCTTGAACTACTGTGTATTATTGTCTTGAGTACAAGTTGACTAAAAGATTTCAGTCAGTTTCTATGCTTTGTGCGATGATCCATCATTCTAGACTTAAGTTACTACATCATCTGCTCCAGATGCTTTGCAATCTAACATAATATTAATTGCTCTCTCAGTTTTAATGTCGGTAGAACTGCAAGAGATATGTTGGGTTCTAATTGTGTCAGTCTATTAATTGCCAATTTATATAGAGATCATTTTGTTTATTGATCAATTGTTGTAACAATCTTAACAGTATGTATTATTTGTTTAGTGCATGCATTCAGTAGGTGGCGTCAGTTGTTGCTGTGTTCCCAATCACATTATTGCCCATGGTGCACGGTCATGCGTACGTATTTGTCTCAACAGTTGCATTTAAATAAACATGATTGATGAGCCTCTCTGTTTTCAGTAAATCTGCATGAAAAGATTCCAGGTCTTCAAATCATTTTTCCTTCATCTCATCTGGGTTGGTCATGGTGGGTACATTAGTATGTTTTTTCCAGTAGATAGTGCAGTCCTCATTCACGTCCGTTGGGACGATTGCCGACTGGGTGTGATACGATAGCAAACAAATCACCCGGCGCCCCCCCAAAAAAAAAAAAAAAAAAATCATTTTCTCTCGTTTATTTATCAATTATCTAATTGAATCTTCATAAACTATAGGTTTTTGTGAATTATTTCAGCTTATAAGTCATTAGTAACATTCACAAAATTATAGACACTCTGCACTTGTGTGCCTTTAATATCGCTCCTCATAACTTGTGATACTGCAGTAACGATAGAGCTACGATGATATTTTGAACTATTCTGAACATTGGCTTTTGACAATGAAGCGAAACAACATCCCCATTTGTACGTATCTATGTATTCCGTCCTTTCTGTATGTTATCATCTTGTCTCTTTATTTGTTACTCACCAAAAACTCTAGTCTCCAATATAAATTTTTTAAACTATATGCAACTTTTCGCGATGATTGAATATAATATTGATCAGTTAAATTGATTTTCTTAACAACACAAATCTATTCTAGTGATTTATGATCCTATAGTTTGTTCTCTTACGTCTGTCCTTGGGCGTAAAATGTTATATGTAACGATCTCACATTCAGTAAGAAAGAAACAACCACGATGATTAGGTATATATGAAAGCGAAATGATGCACTGACTTTCTTATGAGTCTTCTAGCATACCAAAGTCCGAATGCTTTGATCATCAGCACAATAAGCCCTACGTTTAAGATCTACACAAATAAATGCCCAGGTGGGTATCGCTGCACCACGTCACATGCTTGATGCCTTCAAGGTTGAAACATGGCTAATTAAACATGAGCCCAATCAGCTGGTAGCTTATAAACTCTGAGTTACTGAGGTAACCTGCGTCTCAACAACCGCCCACAGAACGCTGACCAAATACATTTCTACTATACCAAGAAGCACTTGAAACGAACTTTAGACCAGCATGTGCCGCAATCAAAAAACGAACTTACAAAAGCTTCAGATAAGCGAATTAGACCTTGCCGACTTCCACGCAATATACGCTCAGCCTAGATCTATTTTTTTTATTTCGTTGAGAAGATGTATTTCAGGCCAATATCACGAAGATTGAATTTGCCAATTAAAGGGCTACCGGTTCAAGCAAGGTAACAGCGCTTTTCGCGGTTTTCACAGCTGGTTGCACTGTCCAGAAAGAGACACAGACGCCGTCACAAAACACGAAATTGGTTTAGAAAACAAAACGATAAACGATAGTGTTTGTACCTGCTGGATTGATGGAAAAGACACTCGCCAATTTTCAAATTCTCTTTTTGGCACAACCCTTATTAAATGTCTCGAGCGTCTTCATCCTCAGTAACTAAACACACCTACCAGGTCGCAACGGAATCAAACCATTAACATTAACCTAGATACCTCATACACCGCGGGACATACTGGGGAGGGTCTAGGGCCACTGCGTTTAACATTCTACATACTGCCATGTACCCATTGTCCTACTACTGAACATTTTTGTATCTTTGCAATAGGCTACAACAAGTTCCACGATCAGCATATACACTGAATGTGCCTATCCCTGCAAGAAATCATTGGAATGCTAAATCGTAACTTGCAAACCTGAAGTTGACAGTCCCATAAGTAGGGTGCGTTTGTGCTGTGAGACACAGACAGACTAAATCTTAGAGAGAGGCAGAGATTAATTGTATTTCTCAATTAACAACAAAATTATAAATATATTCAGTCTGTTTGATTTTTTTAAAATAAAGATACCAAAAATAACAAGAACGATTCCTTCTTGATTTTATGTAAATATTCAAAAGTTCTTCTACTTGGCATAATATTTAAACTTAAATAACTAACTTATACAGCCAAACGTTTATTATGGTATGCATATCTAGAGCACTTATGTCAAATTCAAACAATGAATGTAGATAAGTTCTTACTGAAAAGCTTAAACATGTATGTGTTTGGAGCTTATGAAGTGTTTACCAATTCTCAGATAATTATTCGTATTTCAGAACAGCAAACGCAGCATATATGTATTCTGTTTTCTCTCAGACTGACCGCTCTTTCCCAAACTCAAGAAACTGTGTATAAGCAATTTAATATAAATAACATAACTGTTGGTACCATAGATTCGGTTTACCTATTACCGGAATATCGAAAACATAAGAAGGGGCCCCTAGTGACTGAGTGGTCTAAAGCGCTCTCCGTTACAGATGACTGCCATCTGACCTCTGTCTGCATGGGTTCGAGTATTAGATTCGGCCAATGTGGGTATGAAAGAAAGCTTACCAGTAGCTTATCGTGCGTCGGTGCTTCTTTCTGGGGGTTTTTCAGGTTCTTTCTAGACCATTAATACTGGCCGCCATATATAGCCTATCGTTTGCTGAAAAATAGCATTAAACCCTACAACAACAAAATACGAGTACATTATAAAGATTCACTCTTTTCTTCACGGTGATTTTGAAAGCGTGTTTACTAGCACTATACACATTTACAGGTATGAATCAAACAAAATGGTGATATAGTACATACCAAAATCACGCTCCTGTCATATTTCCATGTCACTCACTTTTGTACAGGAAGGAAAGTCATCCACTTGTTTGTGTACTGAATAGTCAAATGTCCGTTTATTTACATTGTGATAGCTTGGCTACTTTATATCTTCTACTGCTGTAGTGCTGCTCTGATAAAAACTAAATTCTAGTACATGTAATGACAAACAAGCCCTTTACATGTTATATCATCTTGGCAGATGTCCAAACATTAAGTAAATACCAGTTCAAACTACTTATTATAATAGGTAAGATATATGCGGGTACATGCATGTACCTATGTTTTGATATTACTGTTAAATAATCAACAGTTATAAGGTTTGTTTCGTTGTCGCTGTCGGCACGGACATTTTTCATTGAACATCTCAAGTCGACATATAGGTTAGGATCCAATAAGCACATTAGAAAGCTATATGTTGATATGAATGAGATGAATTATAGTAATGAAAGAAAAACATAACATGATCTGTCACGAATTAGAGATATGTTATAAATGTTACGAGGTTTCATACACCTTTGAATTGTTTGGGACATTTGTTCTAAATAACTGCTGGTCATTTAAAGTTTAGATACCTCTCTCTCTCTCTCTCTCTCTCTCTCTCTCTCAGTTATTTATGTATTTTTATCCTTTCCTTGTGACTGTTTATATTTACAGAGAAGTTCAGTCACTTTCTTCTAAGGAATAACAAGGAACATAGCACAGTGTGATTAGAAAAACTGAGGAACAATATTCATTATAGGTTAAGTAAAATTTGTGATCATTTTTACGAAGACTGTTCCTAGATAAAATACGCCCAGCCTCTCCCCAACTTTGCAGATAGCTTTAATAGATTATATGCTTACATAATTTTAAAAACACTATTCATTTATTTTGAATTAGGCATTACAACATATATCCGCTTCATTGGATACGTACAATCACCACGGAGTAATGATTTGTTTCGTTGTAATACTAGTAGATGGTATACTACTTGTATCTGATGTCACTAGTGATAGTGTTGTGGCTGGAAGAGTTTTTGTATTTATTGTTGTAACTTCTTGTTATTGGTATATTTGTAGCTGTAGCAGGTATCTGACTTAATAAATTGTTCATTATGTTAGCAATCAATGGACGTATCCGGGAAGGAATCTCTAGCATAAAATAATAATAGTACTTACCGTTATCTCACCACTGTTGCGATGTAGAAGTGGTAACAATAACTGTACTATCAATCAATAATAAGCTGATTGTATTGTAAGTGTCTACATATTTTGTAATAGTAGTAAGATATATTAACATATTATGTTGCAATGGCTGATATAACATGATGTTAGCATGGTTTATTTTTATATCAATACAATACATTTCACGTATATCTAATTGTTTTTCAAATTAGCAATAAATTCAAATTGAGGCTGAAAAGGCATGTCTTTTCTTCAACATAATATTGCCTGGTTTTATCTGGCCCCAGTAAGATCTTAACAATAATTAAAATTTCGAATTCCTCAAAGAGTATTTGAACCGCACTACTTTAGGGTTACCAACGCAATATGAATCAAGCAAAATATTCTTCTCGCATATGTTGCTCTCACTACTCAACATTCTTTGTCCTTAAGGCCTAATATAAAAAAGAAGGAAGCAAACTTGTTCAATGTTATTTTTATATATTCTTCATTTTTGTAGTTTTAAATCAATTATTTGCTTTCTTTGCTTATTTAGATAAACAAGTGAATCTTCTAATATGAAATTTGAAATTGTGTTGGGAGAGGTATTTGCATTCTACAATCTGTCATTAAATGTAACACCCATCAACAGACAAAATAAAATTCTGTGCAACGTGCAAGGTGCCATAAACGTGAGAGGTAGTATACGTTAATGACTATGATAATGGAATATTATAATAATTATGCTCTAAGCAAAGATCATATTGTATAATCCAGAAGATCTTATTGTACTCGCTGACATGTATCATTGCCCAACTGAATATAGTTTACGGATAAAGTTATATGTCTACATTTTTCACGATGTTTCATCGAATGACGCAACTTTCATATGATCGCTCTATGTTATTAAGCGGACATTTGCTGATATGAAGGAGAAATCGATACACAGTGAAAACAAGTAATATATTAAAGGCCAGTGGCGTCGCTCGAAGGGTGCGTGGGGTGCGGACTGCACCGAGTGACACCATCTCAGAGGGGTGACACCAAATTTAAAACAAAAAAAATAAAGTAAGTTTAATGTAAAAATAACAACAACTTAACGTTGTTATAGTTCTTTAATACTTTTACCTTCTTACATTCAAATAAGTTGTTTTTGTTCTTGTCATTTTTATATTGTGGACTTATTTTAAGAAGAAGAAATCAATGCTGGAAGTCTGGAGGGGTAACACCAAGAGTTTACCGCACTGGGTGACACCAACAATAGCGACGCCACTGTTAAAGGTGATAATTAGTCTGCTGCTTTAATCCTGATGAAGAATAATTTAATGTTCTGAAAAGTTTTTTCTTGGGTGATGCGCATTTGTTCATTGCTAATATAAAACGGACATGGTTGAAATTAACAAAAACATATATCCAGATATGAAACGGGAAACCAGCCACGCTAGAATGTGAGCACGCGTGACTAAACACGAATTTCATTTTCTAAACCTGACTAAAGAAAAGATAATAAAGATCTAAACTCTGCATGCGTTCGCATCTCAATTTCGCCCAATGTTTGCATGTGAGAAAGCTTGCATGTAGGCCATCGTAGGTTGGTGGTTGCTTCCAGGGTTTACTTAGGTTACAGTTTTGATGGATTAACGTGAAACTTGTTATATACATACACAAGTGACCCATTACACGTCGCAACCAAGACTTAAACACTACAGGTAAATGTTAGAATTAGCAGGTTAGGCACAAGTAATGTTTTATAATATATACTAAGATTGGTAGACATAGAATAACCTATATACAACCTATTTCATAGTACGTCATTCGGAACAGACGTTTGTACACATGTCCCTTCAAATGCCAAATAAACAGTTGGCAAATATTCAGACATGAACTCATTATAATTGTAAATCGCGTCTCAGGTACGAAAAAGAGGGTGAGCGTAGACATAACAATTTTGGGTACAGTGATTAGATTCCAACTCGAGCAATGCATACATACATACATACATACATACATACATACATACATACATACATACATACATACATACATACATACATATATATATATATATATATATATATATATATATATATATATATATATATATATATATATATATATATATATATATATATATATATATATATATATTGTTACGTGCTTAGGATGGAATAAACAGTAACATAGAAAGAGTGAAAATAACAAGCTTGTAAAAACTTAATAAACTATTTATTGAGCACAAATATTTTCCAGAAAAGAAAAATAAACTTACGTTTCAAGAATCAATTCCAAAATTAATCCAAAAAATAATTCAAAATATAATCCACTAGTGAAATTGCAAACGTCCTGATAATAAAATGTCCTAATAATTCCCAGTTCGAATCATAGTGAAGCATCCAAGATGGAAGACGATATCACGTGATGAAGTCAGTTTTGGTGTTATCAATTTCAATGAGCACAATTATTTTCCAGATAAATAACAAAATAAATCCTCTTGATCCAAACGAATTTAAATAATTTCCAGTAGAAGGTAATTTAAAATAACTCAAAACGACACACAACGTAGTATTCTAACAGCCCAAATTCTACTAAATAGTTCGCTCCAAAACATATTTTATATACTTGTTTTATGTAAACAAGAAAGTGGTCACTTGATCTTCTAGAATCTTTTAGAACAAATTTACGTTCAAAAAAATCACGTACACACCATATGACCCAACTAAAATAGAAAGATGTTTATACAAAGCTCCATAATGTCCTTGGAACCAACCAATCATTTTAAAAGCTTGCTTACAACTCTGAAGCCAGGTCAGAAATGAGGTCAACACCTGGTGTTTATTTGTAAAGTACAGATCATCCCCCCAATGAACGAATCTAAAACTTAAAATGCCAAATTTTGATCTGACAAACAGAGAAATTTAAAAATAAATATAAATGACTTATATCAAATATACGTAACAATATATATATATATATATATATATATATATATATATATAGAGAGAGAGAGAGAGAGAGAGAGAGAGAGAGAGAGAGAGAGAGAGAGAGAGAGAGAGAGAGTTGGAGCGAGGGAGGGACAGACGGAGAGGAAATACTAAACTGGAAAACGGACAATATTTTCCAAATAACAATGTATGTTTCACGTGAAATATTCGTTTCCAAAGAAGACGAAAGACTCTCGAGAAAAGGCACATATGTGTAACAAAATATCAATATATTGATTAATCATCTGATTGTTTTCAGGTCATTTACTTACTTGTGTTGGCTGTCGATTAGATTGGTAATTTGAAAGAACATCTTTGTCCATTATTGACCACCGACCTCTTTGTACATTTAGCAGTACATTTATTTCAGAATATTTCAAGAGCAATACAAAGTTATATTTTATTCTCCAACAAGTTCATTTCGATAAATATTGCGAAGAACTATTTGCATTTGTATATCATAATCTCTGTTTTTCTCTTGATGTGATATTCTCTTTGTTTATATACCCTTTTTCAGATATCTGGTAGCTCCAATATTTATGTTTCGTAGAAAGGACTGTTTTGACTTTTCTCGCAGGGGTAGGGTGGTGGTGGCATAACATTGTGTCTTGATTTCTAACTACGAAAGTTCACTATAACCGGGAACATATCTTAGTTGAATTGTTTTTCACAATAGATTAAGCTTCCCGTGGCGAATCTCGATCATTGATTTTTCTTCCATTTGCATTTGGACAAAAGGTGATTTAGCTAAAATATGATAGCAAGTTAGAAAGAAACAAAAGAAATGTATACGTTTGTTGGACAGTTATTTGACACACCGATTTTCTTATGACAGTCTTCAAACAACATTGGCAACTGTATTATATGTTTGCGCGAATGTTTTGGAATAACCCGTTCGTTTAGTTGAAGTGGGAAACGTTGTCTTTGTTTAAATGGCTCTAAGCTTATATTTAAACACTAAATTCATCACCGACGTTAAAATGTTCTTATAATATTCAATTTATGTTAGGTGGTTAGAAGTGTTTAATTTACAATAGTGGACACACTTTACCAGCGCTTCTGTTGTAATTTACAAGTCTTATAAGCACGGCTTACCTAAACGTACCGGCCTATCCTCAGCACTGATTATTATACCGATAATTATAGTGTCATTATTGTAAAGTGTGTGCTAAACTCTTGCAAACCCAAACTTAATTTACATCCATAGCAAATGCATTTAATTTATTTCAGCCAAACAATATGTATTATGTCCACAGGCGCACATTATTGTAACCGTGTATGCCAACATATTCGGTTACTCCGCCATTTTTTAATTTTAAACAATGTCTGTATTGGAGCTCTCTTACAAATATGTCTTTTAGAAAAGATATGGAAGATCACGTATCAATCAGCCTGTCACTGCAACATATTTTCTAAAGATATTTATTTCGTCATTAAGTAGTAAATAATTAATTTTTTGTTTCCTTTTTGAGTCAAAACCTGGCCAGCTGATAAGACATATAACCTGCCCGAACACTAGATTTGTTTGGTCAAATAATCGTATTTTGAATTGAGGGTAAGTCTCATTACATTTTTGTTGTTGTTGATGGTTATAACGCCATGTTTCAGCACACGATTAGCTATACATGGCGGCCAGTATTAATTGTGGAGGAAGCACCTGGGACACCCATGAAAAGCTACTGGCATGCTTTCTCATATACCCACATTGACCGATTCTGAGACTCGAACCCACGCCTACAGAGGTGAAATGGTATTGATCCGTAACGGAGTGCTCTTTATACCGCTCGGCCATACAGCGTTGTAAAAATGCAAACAATAATGTATTACTACCCTGGCCATTATCTCCCGCAGGCTGTAACTAAAGAGTTGGCGGTTAGAAAACTATGTATATTACTGTAGCATTTATTTAGTTTTGTCGTCAACATAGGGCCTTTTACGTCTACGTGTTATTCTCATGGCGTTGATGATTTTCTCAATACAAGATGCATAAGTTTTCTAACTCAATCAGGGACTCAGTTATTAGCATACACATGTATTTGTACACGAATGATGAACACTTATTCCGCCAAGGAGCTCAAGCGGCAAAACAATTAAGGAATTCTCATACTTGCTTTCCTGTCTGCATGCATATATACATATACTATCTCCCAAAGGCTCCGATAATACTTATTACGTTCATGTTAAGCAAAGTGAAAAAACAAAAATAATTTCTCCCTTGTTTTCTGGGTTTCATTGATCTATGTGTGGTACGAATTAAAACTGTTGCAAACGTTTACAAATCTGTAAAAGGGTATGGATATTAAATTATATGATAATTCGATACAAAACAAAGGCAATTAAAAACAAAACATACTTTGAAATGTTAAGTGTGGTATTATTATTAATATTACTAGTAGTAGTGGTAGTAGTAGCAGTAGCAGTAGTAATATAATTTCAACAGTTAATTGTGTATGTTGTGAAAGCTGCAGTAGCAGTTAAAGTAGTAGCTGAATTCATAGGAGAAGATTTTCTGTTTTAGTTACGTTTTACACAGACACACATATAAAGCAAATGGTCGACTTGGTTTTAATTGTATCTGTATATAATCCCTTTTGGTAATTGAGCAGTATATCAAACGCAAATCCCACATCTATATTTCAATATTACCAATTTAATTATGTATCACATTATAAAGTACATGCATCCGTAATGGTATGGGAGAAATAAGCGATTGCCGAATGCAGGCGCGGACAGAAAATTTTAATATTTCAGGATTTCCATTCTGGAAAATCGCATAAATTAGTTTGCGTGTATTCAGACTTTCGTTATAACAACTGTTCAACCAGTTGTAGGGTTTGAGAGGGAGGGATAACACCCCAATATTCTGGCAAACGACTCATACTCTTCTAATAAAATATAAATACCTGATGTATAATGGTAATCTAAGCATCATTCGATATATATATATATATATATATATATATATATATATATATATATATATATATATATATATATATATATATATATATATATATATAATTCGCATACCGTTTTGATGCTGAAAATATGTAAAACAAAATCATAATCAATCAATTATTTTTCTCACTTTTGGACATAATTTCAATAACTTTCACTGGCTGTGGAAATCATACAAATTTGGGTACGTGCTCATGCGTAGATCTCAAACTGTAACTGGACGTACTGACGACAACTATGCCAATCAAGGTTTAGGTGTTTCGTAACGCATCTAGTGGAGCTGCTTCATAAGATGAATGGGGGCTTTATCTTTCTAGCCATGGTGGACAAAGTCAAGTCTCCATCTCCTGAACTGTTGTTTCAAGCCGTGCTAACTCTGCGCTTGTCTCTTGCTGCCCGGCTGGAGTTCGAGTCCATTTGTATTTGTCTTCTTGTTGCGCCTATTTGATTTGTGTATGCCATTATCTTTATTTGTATTAAATCCATTTTTGTATTCGGTATTACAATATCCTTAGAAAATAGTACAGTAAGTACACACACGTTTCTTAATGGGAGTATATATATATATATATATATATATATATATATATATATATATATATATTTATATATATGTGTGTGTGTGTGTGTGTGTGTGTGTTTTATCTCATTCACTTCCGCAGCTGTAAGTGGATACATACTATGATTGTAGCTTTGATACAGTGCCTTCTCATCTTCTTATATGACCTCTCTATCTTGTCTTAAGGGAGCAACTACGCTAGTAAATAGTTTAAAATCTGGCCCTGAACAGTACTGCGTTTCAAGCATAATTACATCCGACATTTTCTTTCAAACTATTATGTTTCATGCATGATTAATTGCTGCGTAGTATAGTCCTTGCAAACATTATTGAAAATTTATTAAGGATACATGCTATACTAAAAACTGTCTTAGCAAATTATCCTTTTAGTTATAGAAAACAGAGATTAAATTTAAATATTCGCATGATAAAAGATTTTTCAGATTACTTCTATCCATTTGAACAATGAGAAGTCATTGTTAAAGTACCAATCATTGATAGTTACATAAAGTTCCATTAATACCAAGATTTTTTTATATTTACAAGTACAAAGTTGGTGTTAAGATGTGAAAGCTATATCTCCTTGTGTACAATGAAAAATGTAAGACTTTTAGAGTACAAGTGGCGCAGTCGTGAAACAGGATATAACACAATCACTGTACACCCCTGCAAGTGTGCGAACATGAGCGTATATGGAGTTTCCAAACTTCCATCAAAAGGTAATAATTGGGTCCAGTTTAAAGAAAGGTAATATTGATTCACATAGCAACTGATATATATATATATATATATATATATATATATATATATATATATATATATATATATATATATATATATATGTGTGTGTGTGTGTGTGTGTGTGTGTGTGTGTGTGTGTGTGTGTGTAGCGGTGTTTGGTGGTGATTGATTGTACCTTCTTACAATACCGTATATACTACGGTAGGTAATTTACTCTTGTTCATTCAAGATTTGACTCGCCTTTGCGGCTAAATTGTTTCCGTCGACCATTTAGACATCTGGTCCCTTGGACACAATAATTACAGAGATAATTTTCTCGAAATTCCTCTCGAAGTATGTTACTTCCACTCTTTCAGGAAAAACTTTGACTAACTAGATTAGCAAATGGGTCGTATTTACAACGAAGAAGTTTAGGTAGGGAAAGACGCCCTTTTTTAGCAAAAGCTATCTAGATTAAATAAATATATATATATATATATATATATATATATATATATATATATATATATATATATATATATATATATGTGTGTGTGTGTGTGTGTGTGTGTGTGTGTGTGTGAGAGAGAGAGAGAGAGAGAGAGAGAGAGAGAGAGAGAGAGAGAGAGAGAGAGAGAGTATACTAACCAAATTTCAGTTCTCGAAACAAGAAGATATCCCACACCTCATAAACCATTGTATTTCTTGTTAGCAATCCTTTACTGCACCTTTATGGCATTATGGCATTATTATGTCGTTTATACTAAACGATTCCTTATATATTAAATGCCCTCGACTAAATAGTGTGTGACATGGAACGGGGTGCTACAACTGGGGAACATATGCACGATTTGTCTCATAATTAGACATCTGATGGCTTGAATTAACAACGCGATTAATTTTTAAACGTGGTAGATCAGTGAGACTATGTACTGCTATTTATAAATGAATGCACCTTTTTATGTCCATATTTCTGTCAGTAAGAATATTTGGGAAATTCGGAGAACGATATTAAATATTTAGGCATATGCTAATGTGTCGGAAAATGCCACCTCACGATATAAATATATCACGTGACAAAATAGAATCATAAGAGCTGATACAGACTGCAGTTCCATGTATTTATTGATTAATCGTCTGGCTACTCTCCATGGTAGACGATCAGACCATCGAATGAACACGACTCACATAACAAATCAGGATGATGATATAAGATATGAGGTCTACAAACATCTTAAACGTAACAAAAAAGCATTAAGAGCATTGCTAAACTACGAGTTCAATTATTGTAATACATAAACAGCTGTTCTGTACTGCAAACCATACAACTAACATACATACATTAGAAATAGTTATGGGGCTAACGGCAGTGGATATTGTACACAAACAATAAAAAACACAGATAGCTAATAATTAAAATCCTTTACAAAGCTATAAACAACCAATAACCAAAAATCAATTTAATACATCTGACACGCACAGTGTTAAAACGTGACAAGTTTCTGCAAACAATTTTGCATAACATTTCACTTTTAAAGTTTATCATGTATCCTTGTTTGTCTATACAGATTAAATTTACGTATCGTACTGCTAATGTATGCGACAAAGCGATAACTCTTGTTGTTGATGTTGCTTTCATGCCGTTTTTGAGCACATAATATGCTATATATGGTGGCCAATATTATCGGTAGAGAAAGAATAAAAGGAAAAAAACCCGGAAAAAGCCACCGACCCACGAGAAGCTACTGGCAAGCTTTCCCACATACATACTTTGGCCGAATTTGAGACTTTGACCCACGCAGAGAGACAGGTGATATGGCCGTAATCCGTAACGGAGAGCACTTTAGACCACACGACCACTAGGTGCCCCGATACATCTTGTAAGTAGGCTCTTTTCTGTACGGATTATATTGTATACGATGATATGGCTGAACTAAGCATGTAATATGAAACTATACTTGAAAAGACAGCGCACATGACAAATTTCAAGGTATAAAAATCAATATCACACGTCATGGCAAGTATAACATTCCGAACTGACTAGTTTTTATTTCTTTAGTCATATACCGTACCTGAACAAACGGTTGTCAGAAAAAAAGGAAACATTATAGCACTTTGGAATAATATATTATAACAAATGATTCCTTCTTAAACCTAAATACAATTTTCTCGAAACATATATGGTAATGATAAACTGGTTTTACACGATGGGAATAGGGTGCACAAGTGCTTAAAGTACGGCATTCACTAACTGTATTATGCAATTTATTAATAGGTCTATCTATCTATCTATCTATCTATCTATCTATCTATCTATCTATCTATCTATCTATCTATCTATCTATCTATCTATATATCTATCTGTGTGTCTGTCTGTCTGTATATCTATATGTATGTCTGCCTGGCTGTATGTCTTCAATCTGTCTATCTTTTTGTCTGTCCGTTTCTGTTTGTTTGGTTTGTCTATCTATCTATCTATCTATCTATCTATCTATCTATCTATCTATCTATCTAGTGTGTCTATCTCTCTTTCTGACCTACGCAGAGAGAGAGAGAGAGATAAAGAGAGAGAGAGAAAGAAGAGAGAGAGAGAGAGAGAGAGAGAGAGAGAGAGAGAGAGAGAGAGATTATAGACATCAGTTAGTGAAGGCAGTATTGGGTCTAAGCACTCAAGCAGTTGGACTGCAATGACGTTCACATGACTTGGTGCACTCTTCATCACGAGAGAGATGTGAGATGGCAGTTGTCCCTAACGGAGAGCACTTTAGACCACTCGGCCACTCGTGGCCCCGATAAATCTTGTAAGTAGGCTCTTTTCTGTACGGATTATATTGTATACGATGATATGGCTGAACTAAGCATGTAATATGAAACTATACTTGAAAAGACAGCGCACATGACAAATTTCAAGGTATACAAATCAATATCACACGTAACGGCCAGTATAACATTCCGAACTGACTATTTTTAGTTTTTTTCTTCACTCATATATCCTACTTGAACAAACAATTGTAAAAATAAAATGAAACAAAATAGCACTTTGGAATAATATATTATAACAAAGGATTCCTTCTTCAACCGAAATACAATTTTCTTAAAACAGATAAGCTAGTGATCAAGTGGTTCGAAGATAATGGGTTTGGGTGCAAAAGTGTTTAAAGTACGGCATTCAATAACTGTAATATGGCATTTATTAATCTCTGTCTCTCTCTCTCTCTCTTTCTCTCTCTCTCTCTCTCTCTCTCTCTCTCTCTCTAAATATATATATATGTCTGTCTATCTCTTTCTGTCTCTCTCTGTCTGTATGTATGTCCGTCCGTCTATCTATCTATCTATCTATCTATCTATCTATCTATCTATCTATCTACCTACCTACCTACCTACCTACCTACCTACCTACCTATCTATCTATCTATCTATCTACCTACCTACCTACCTACCTACATATCTATCTATCTATCTATTTATCTATCTATCTATCTATCTATCTATCTATCTATCTATCTATCTATCTATCTATCTATCTATCTATCTATCTATCTATATATCTATCTATCTATCTATCTATCTATCTATCTATCTATCTACCTACCTACCTACCTACCTACCTACCTACCTATCTATCTGTCTATCTACCTACCTACCTACCTACCTACCTACCTACCTATCTATCTATCTATCTATCTATCTATCTATCTATCTATCTATCTATCTATCTATCTATCTATCTATCTATCTATCTATCTATCTATGTAAAATGTTCTTGATTAGATAAGTTAGCTATAAACTGGCGTGGCATTATGGGGGTGGGGTGCACTTGAAATGCCCCCAAGAACAAATATGGGTGTGAGAAGACAGCCGTGAAGACATTGGATAGCTTCTTAATTTATGTTCAGAATTATAAAATGATAATTGTCTGCATACCTAAGTACGTATAACATTTCACTTTTAACGTGCCTATATGTTTCCATGTTTGTCCGTACACATAACAGTTACATATCATTCTGTAAACATATCAAAAAACAAGTTATTTCAACATTTCCTACGAATGTTGATGAGTAAAAGTACAAGTTAATGTCAAACAATGGCCTTACATTTCCATTACAGTGTTGTTATTTTGTAGGAGAGAGACAGAGCCATACTATATTGAATGCTGTCTTATGTCAATACTTCTTATATTGTACACGATCATTTGACTGAATTGAGCATGTTAGATAAAACTATACTTGAAAAGCCAGTGCACATGACGAAACTATCAAGGTATATTAATCAATATCACACGTCATGGCATGTATAACATTCCGACCAGACGTGCTGTTTTTTCAAATTTCTTTAGTCACATACCCGACATCAATACTTAATGAACAAACGGTTGGCAAAAAGAAAGAATATATTTGCAATAGAATAATATATTAAAAACAAAATTCCTTCTGCAAAATAAATAAAATTTTCTTGAAACATATAAGCTAATGATAAACTGGTTTTACATACTATCTATATGTATATATATACATGTTTACCAGTTTATAACAATATTTTCCCAGGTGGTAAGTTAGTACAGTTCTTTTCCACTGCACATATAAGTCGGCCGTTTCCGTCACTTAGGAATATACAGAAATTGCCGAGTAGTCACTTTACGAATGTATTGATTAGTCATATCTTATGAGGAAAAAAAAAATATAATATTTTCTTAAAGATCGAATTCGAATATTACATATATAATGTATGAACAACAACGTTCCCCTGCCTATATTATAAATAGTTTATAAAGTATCGTATAATCTTGTCAACAAGATCTCTTATATCATCACAGTGCATTCCATAGGGTGTGAGCTATATTTTCAGCATAAAAGACCAACTTACTTTCTTCCAGGTCAATGGCGCTGAGATTTACATTGTTGGTTAATAATATGATTGTAGCATACCATGGTACGCTTCAGAAATATAATGGCACAAAGTTTTTATGTGGTACCCAACACTAATACACACACACACACACACACACACACACACACACACATATATATATATATATATATATATATATATATATATATATATATATATATATATATATATATATATATATATATATATATATATATATCTATATATATATTTAGATAATTGACTAAGCCCATTTTAGTATTGTGTTTTACTGGAACATATCATAAATAATCAATGAAGTGATTATTTTGGATGCTTTATGAATGTGGCGTTGCCCGACCCAAATATTAAATTAGAACCATGAGTTATCAAGTAAGTCGGACAAGCCACTGTTTATTGTTACACATGACCGCAGGCTAACACCATCCCTTACGTAAGTTGGCCATAGTTAAGAGAGGAATCTGACCAAAGCCCGTCAGATGTGTAATTAGCACCTTGGGCTGGAAGGATGTTTTGTACATCAAAGAAGGTGCCAGAAGGAGTGGGCGTGCCTTATCTTCTGGATACGCTGACGGACCGCCAGATTGAATAAGTCGAGTGGATAGGGTCCCAGCGCTACCCAATCAGAATCGAGATAGGGTGTGACCCTGACTTATTCTAAAATATATATTTTTAACCCGGCCATCGAGCGTTAGTTGCAATAGTCGTTACCCGTGAATTGGAACTCCGTGCGGCCATACGTTAATTGGCGGGAAAAAAACTTAGGACAGAATTCTAAGTGTAGCTTCTAAAAAGGTCAGTGAGCTATTTGTTCGATCTTTGCTGTCTGCGACTGCATTTAATTGTAGATAGGGTATATACGTATTATTACTAAAATCGTAGTAGGAATAATTATTTTGTGATGTTGATATGTTTGTATATTTTGAAGAATGGGTTCCTATTTGTAAAAAAGAATCGTATTGCTTGCTAGCCGTCGTAAGAATTAATACTATTATAATTCGCTATGTGGTTATTTTATAGTACAATAGCACATTATCCATGTAATTATAGAAATTGAATTGTATCTTTGAAATGATTTCACTGTGAGAAATTAATAATATGAATATTTGAATATTTGTGTATGCTTGTGGAAGTGTAGTGTACAGACATACGTCTGGTTGTCGTAATATTGTAAGTACAATGAGATTAAATATATATTAGATATACTTATGTGATATGATGTATGGATATATGTATGATATCGTGCTATTACGCCATTGTTTCCCTGTAAGAGTGTGTGGGAATTTCGATGTGTATGTATGCGTGTCCTAAAAGGTAATAGCCTTATCTGATGGTTAATTGATGATTTAGTGTGAGGTAAGATGTGATAAACCCTATGTTAACGCCTTGTGATTTTCACAGGAAGCTTCGAGGGACAGACTAGTGAGTGGTCCCAGTGTCTCCGTTATAGACGGAAGGAAAAGAAGGAAAGAGGGAAATTTGGAGAGGAAGTTCGGGGAACAGACCAGGGAAAGTGGTCCCAATAGTAGTGATAAAGAACGGAAGGAAAGTGAAGGGAGGAGAGGAGTCGGGAGAGGTGGAAACCAGGAGGAGTGGAAGGATAGAATAAATAGATGAGTACAACCAAAGGCCAGGTGGAAAATAGAACTCACACTGAAAATCATAAGATGAAATAGGCTATCACTTAAAGGACAAGTGATTGTGTGACATTTAAATTTATAGGCTTCATTAAATTGTTATTGTTGAATTTCATCTTCGTGTTATATATCTATATGTATATAATTTAACCGTCGGCAGTGCTGACTGGCGGCTCAGAGCCGTATACCTATTGGGTCTTTAATTTAAATTTAAATTCACGAGCCAGGTGGAACTTTCATAATATTTTAATTAATAATTTGGAAGTACCCCACCCCAACCTTTGCAGAACGCTACAATGAATCTAAGATGTGTCCTGTATTAAAATTGACAGACGCATGTTCGACATGTGAATATACTGGTAGGGGTGGGGAATATATGATAGACTTTTATCCATTCACAACATGATTCAACATGTTTGCTTTCTTTTTGTTCGCTTTCTCTGGATGGATTTGCAATAAATTTCATGCCAATATCACGAAGATTGAATTTGCCAATTAAAGGGCTACCGGTCCACGCAAGGTAACAGCGCTTTTCGCGGTTTTCACAGCTGGTTGCACTGTCCAGAAAGAGACACAGACGCCGTCACAAAACACGAAATTGGTTTAGAAAAAAAAAGGATAAAAGATAGTGTTTGTACCTGCTGGATTGATGGAAAAGACACTCGCCAATTTTCAAATTCTCTTTTTGGCACAACCCTTCATAAATGTCTCGAGCGTCTTTATCCTCAGTAACTAAACACACCTACCAGGTCATACACCGTGGGACATACTGGGGAGGGTCTAGGGCCACTGCGTTTAACATTATACATACTGCCATGTACCCATTTTCCTACTCCTGAACATTTTTGTATATTTGCAATAGGCTACAAGTTCCACGAGCAGAATATATACTGAATGTGCCTATCCCTGCAAGAAATCATTGGAATGCTAAATCGTAACTTGCAAACCTGAAGTTGACAGTCCCATAAGTAGGGCGTGTTTGTGCTGTGAGAGACAGACAGACTAAGACTTAGAGAAAAGCAGAGATTAATTGTATTTCTCAATTAACAAACAAAATTATAAATATATTCAGTCTGTTTGATTTTTTAAAATAAAGATTCCAAAAATAACAAGAACGATTCCTTCTTGATTTTATGTAAATATTCAAAAGTTCTTCTACTTGGCATAATATTTAAACTTAAATAACTAACTTATACAGCCAAACGTTTATTATGGTATGTGTTAGGATTGAAATTTTAGTAAAATTAATAAGATTGATATTTTCTTTGAATTGTATTAAAGTAATGTTTTATTTGTTTATATTCTAAAAGATATTAAAGGTAATTTCACTTGTTTTTGAAGTACAACTATACAGAATAGAAAGGGTTGCTTAGCAAGTGGAAATTAGGCAATGTATATCGATGTGTTGTGTAGAAGCAGCAAGATACTAAAGCTTGCCAATGTATAAGCTGTGTGGAAACATATAACAAAAATACATAATACATGAATTTTGCCTAGCTACAGTTCTAAGTACCAACAGTAAAAATATGTTTTTGACCTAGAATTGGCATAGGTTCAATTCGGTTAATGAAGGTGGAGTAACCTTTCTCTGGGAGGCTTCTATACGTCACAAAACAAAATGGCTTCCAACTAACGAGTATCCACATTTGGTCTGACGTCGTTAAAACAAATACACGGACATTTTTCATTGTACATCTCAAGTCGACATATAGGTTAGGATCCAATAAGCACATTAGAAAGCTATATTTTGATATGAATGAGGGGAATTAAAGTAATGAAAGAAAAACATAACATGATCTGTCACGAATTAGAGATATGTCATAAATGTTACGAGGTTTCATACACCTTTGAATTGTTTGAGACATTTGTTCTAAAAACTGCTGGTCATATAAAGTTTAGATACCTCTCTCTCTCTCTCTCTCTCTCTCTCTCTCTCTCTCTCTCTCTCTCAGTTATTTATGTATTTTTATCCTTTCCTTGTGACTGTTTATATTTACAGAGAAGTTCAGTCACATTTTTCTAAGGAATAACAAGGGACATAGCACAGTGTGATTAGAAAAACTGAGGAACAATATTCATTATAGGTTAAGTAAAATTTATGATCATTTTTACGAAGACTGTTCCTAGATAAAATACGCCCAGCCTCTCCTCAACTTTGCAGATAGCTTTAATAGATTATATGTTTACATAATTTTAAAAACACTATTCATTTATTTTGAATTAGGCATTACAACATATATCCGCTTTACTGGATACGTACAATCACCACTGAGTAATGATTTGTTTCGTTGTGATACTAGTAGATGGTATACTACTTGTATCTAATGTCACTATTGATAGTATTGTGGCTGGAAGAGTTTTTGTATTTATTGTTGTAACTTCTTGTTATTGGTATATTTGTTGCTGTAGCAGGTATCTGACTTAATAAATTGTTCATTATGTTAGCAATCAATGGACGTAGCCGGGAAGGAATCTCTAGCATAAAATAATAATATTACTTACCGTTATCTAACCTCATTTGCGACGTAGAAGTGGTAATAATAACTGTACTATCAATCAATAATAAGCTGATTGTATTTTAAGTGTCTACATATTTTGTAATAGTAGTAAGATATATTAACATATTATGTTGCAATGGCTGATATAACATGATGTTAGCATGGTTTATTTCTATAACAATACAATAAATTTCACGTATATCTAATTGTTTTTCAAATTAGCAATATATTCAAATTGAGGCTGAAAAGGCATGTCTTTTCTTCAACATAATATTACCTGGTTTTATCTGGCTCCAGTAAGATCTTAACAATAATTAAAATTTCGAATTCCTCAAAGAGTATTTGAACCGCACTACTTTAGGGTTACCAACGCAATATGAATCAAGCAAAATATTCTTCTCGCATATGTTGCTCTCACTACTCAACATTCTTTGTCCTTAAGGCCTAATATAAAAAAGAAGGAAGCAAACTTGTTCAATGTTATATTTATAAATTGTTCATTTTTGTAGTTTTAAATTATTTATTTGCTTTCTTTGCTTATTTAGATAAACAAGTGAATCTTCTAATATGAAATTTGAAATTGTGTTGGGAGAGGTATTTGCATTGTACAATCTGTCATTAAATGTAGCACCCATCAACAGACAAAATAAAATTCTGTGCAACGTGCAAGGTGCCATAAACGTGAGGTAGCATAAGTTAATGACTATGACAATGGAATATTATAATAATTATGCTCTAAGCAAAGATCATATTGTAAAATCCGGAGGATCTTTTTGTACTCGCTGACATGTATCATTGCTCAGCTGATTATAGATACGGATAAAATTATCTGTCTACATTTTTCACGATGTTTCATCGAATGACGCAACTTTCATAAGATCGCTCTATGTTATTAAGTGGACATTTGCTGATATGAAGGAGAAATCGATACACAGTAAAAACAATTAATATATTAAAGGCCAGTGGCGTCGCTCGAGGGGTGCGTGGGGTGCGGACTGCACCAAGTGATACCATCTCAGAGGGGTGACACCAAATTTAAAACAAAAAAAATAAAGTAAGTTTACTGTAAAAATAACATCAACTTAACGTTGTTACAGTTCTTAAATACTTTTACCTTCTGACATTCAAATAAGTTGTTTTTGTTCTTGTCATTTTTATATTGTGGACTTATTTTAAGAAGAAGAAATCAATGCTTGAAGTCTGGAGGGGTAACACCAAGAGTTTACCGCACTGGGTGACACCAACAATAGCGACGCCACTGTTAAAGGTGATAATTAGTCTGCTGCTTTAATCCTGATGAAGAATAATTTAATGTTCTGAAAAGTTTGTTCTTGGGTGATGATGAAACGGGAAACCAGCCACGCTAGAATGTGATCACGGGTGACTAAACACGAATTTCATTTTCTAAACCTAACTAAAGAAAAGATAATAAAGATCTAAACTCTGCATGCGTTCGCATCTCAATTTCGGCCAATGTGGGCATGTGAGAAAGCTTGCAAGTAGGCCATCGTAGGTTGGTGGTTGCTTCCAGGGTTTACTTAGGTTACAGTTTGATGAATTAACGTGAAACGTGTTATATACATACACAAGTGACCCATTTCAAGTCGCAACCAAGACTTAAACACTTCAGGTAAATGTTCGAATTAGCAGGTTAGGCACAAGTAATGTTTTATAATATATACTAAGATTGGTAGACATAGAATAACCTATATACAACCTATTTCAAAGTACGTCATTCGGAACAAACGTTTGTACACATGTTCCTTCAAATGCCAAATAAACAGTTGGCAAACATTCAAACATTAACTCATTATAATTGTAAATCGCGTCTCAGGTACGAAAAAGAGGGTGAGCGTAGACATAACAATTTTTGTTACAGTGATTAGATTACAACTCGAGCAATACATACATACATACATACATACATACATACATACATACATACATACATACATACATACATACATACATACATACATACATACATACATACATACATACATACATAAAAACATACACACACATACACACACACACACATACATACATACATACATACATACATATATATATATATATATATATATAGTGTTACGTACTTAGGCTGGAATAAACAGTAACATAGAAAGAGTGAAAATAACAAGCTTGGAAAAACTTAATAAACTATTTATTGAGCACAAATATTTTCCAAAAAAGAAAAAAAACATACGGTTTTTAGAATCAGTTCCAAAATTAATCCAAAAAATAATTCAAAATATAATCCACTAGTGAAATTGCAAAAGTCCTGCTAATAAAATGTCCTAATAATTCCCAGTTCGAATCATAGTGAAGCATCCAAGATGGAAGACGATGTCACGTGATGAAGTCAGTTTTTTTTGTTTTCAATTTCAATGAGCACAAATATTTTCCAGATAAATAACAAAATAAATCCTCTTTATCCAAACGAATTTAAATAATTTCCAGTACAAGGTAATTTAAAATAACTCAAAATGACACACAACTTAGTATTCTAACAGCCCAAATTCTACTAAATAGTTCGCTCCAAAACATATTTATTATACTTGGTTTTATGTAAAGAAGAAAAGGGTCACTTGATCTTCTAGAATCTTTTAGAACTAATTTACGTTAAAAAAATCACGTACACACCATATGACCCAACTAAAATAGAAAGATGTTTATACAAAGCTCCATAATGTCCTTGGAACCAACCAATCATTTTAAAAGCTTGTTTACAACTCTGAAGCCAGGTCAGAAATGAGGTAAACACCTGGTGTTTATTTGTAAAGTACAGATCATCCCCCCAATGAACGAATCTAAAACTTAAAATGCCAAATTTTGATCTGACAAACAAACAAATTTAAAAATAAATATAAATGTCTTATATCAAATATACGTAACAATATATATATATATATATATATATATATATATATATATATATATATATATATATATATAGAGAGAGAGAGAGAGAGAGAGAGAGAGAGAGAGAGAGAGAGAGAGAGAGAGAGAGAGAGAGAATGAGTTGGAGCGAGGGAGGGACAGACGGAGAGAAAATACTAAACTGGAAAACGGACAATATTTTCCAAAATAACAATGTATGTTTCTCGTGAAATATTCGTTTCCTAAGAAGACGAAAGACTCTCGAGAAAAGGCAAATATGTGTAACAAAATATCTATATATTGCTTAATCATCTGATTGTTTTCAGGTCATTTATTTAGTAGTGTAGGCTATCGATTAGATTGGTAATTTGAAAGAACATCTTTGTCCATTATTGACCACCGACCTCTTGCTAAATTTAGCAGTACATTTATTTCAGAATATTTTAAGAGCAATACAAAGTTATATTTTATTCTCCAACAAGTTCATTTCGATAAATATTGCGACGAACTATTTGCCTTTGTATATCATAATCTCTGTTTTTCTCTTGATGTGATATTCTCTTTGTTTATATACCCTTTTTCAGATATCTGGTAGCTCCAATATTTATGTTTCGTAGAAAGGACTGTTTTGACTTTTCTCGCAGGGGTAGGGTGGTGGTGGCATAACATTGTGTCTTGATTTCTAACTACGAACGTTCACTATAACCGAGAACATATCTTAGTTGAATTGTTTTTCACAATAGATTAAGCTTCCCGTGGCGAATCTCGATCATTGATTTTTCTTCCATTTGCATTTGGACAAAAGGTGATTTAGCTAAAATATGATAGCAAGTTAGAAAGAAACAACAGAAATGTATACATTTGTCGGACAGTTATTTGACACACCGAGATTCTTATGACAGTCTTCAAACAACACTGGCAACTGTATTATATATTTGCGCGATATAAATGTTTTGGAATAACCCGTTCGTTTAGTTGAAGTGGGAAACATTGTCTTTGTTTAAATGGCTCTAAGCTTATATTTAAACACTAAATTCATCATTGACATTAACATGTTCTTATAATATTAAATTTCCGTTAGGTGGTTAGAAGTGTTTCATGTGCAATAGTGGAAACATTTGCCCAGCACTTCTGTTGTAATTTACAAGTCTTATAAGCACGGCTTACCTAAACGTCCCGGCCTACCCTCAGTACTGATTATTATACCGATACTTATAATGTCATTATTGTAAAGTGTGTGCTAAACTCTTGCAAACCCAAACTTAATTTACATCCATAGCAAATGCATTTAATTTATTTCAGCCAAACAATATGTGTTATGTCCACAGGCGCACATTATTGTAACCGTGTATGCCAACATACCCGGTAACTCCGCCATTTTTTAAAAAATTTCAACAATGTCTGTATTGGAGCTCTCTTACAAATATGTCTTTTAGAAAAGATATGGAAGATCACGAATCAATCAGCCTGTCACTGCAACATATTTTCTAAAGATATTTATTTCGTCATTAAGTAGTAAATAATTAATTTTTTGTTTCCTTTCTGAGTCAAAACCTGGCCAGCTGATAAGACATATGACCTGCCCGAACACTAGATTTGTTTGGTCAAATAATCGTATTTTGAATTGAGGGTAAGTCTCATTACATCTTTGTTGTTGTTGATGGTTATAACGCCATGTTTCAGCACACGATTGGCTATACATGGCGGCCAGTATTAATTGTGGAGGAAGCACCTGGGAGACCCATGAAAAGCTACTGGCATGCTTTCTCATATACCCACATTGACCGATTCTGAGGCTCGAACCCACGCCTACAGAGGTGAGATGTTATTGATCCGTAACGGAGTCTCTTTATACCGCTCGGCCATCCATCGTTGTAAAAATGCAAACAATAATGTACTACTAGCCTGGCCATTATCTCCCGCAGGCTCTAACTAAAGAGTTGGCGGTTAGAAAACTATGTATATTACTGTAGTATTTATTTAGTTTAGTCGTCCACATAGAGCATTTTACGTCTACGTGTTATTCTGATGGCGTTGATGATTTTCTCAATACAAAATGCATAGGTTTTCTAACTCAATCCGGCACTCAATTATTAGCATACACATGTATTTGTACGCGAATGATGAACACTTATTCCGCCAAGGAGCTCAAGCGGCAAAACAATTAAGGAATTCTCATACTTGCTTTCCTGTCTGCATGCATATATACATATACTATCTCCCAAAGGCTCCGATAATACTTATTACGTTCATGTTAAGCAATGTGAAAAAACAAAAATAATTTCTCCCTTGTTTTCTGGGTTTCATTGATCTATGTGTGGTACGAATTAAAACTGTTTCAAACGTTTACAAATCTGTATAAGGGTATGGATATTAAATTATATGATAATTCGAAACAAAACAAAGACAATTTAAAACAAAACATACTTTGAAATGTTAAGTGTGGTATTATTATTAATATTAGTAGTAGTAGTGGTAGTAGTAGCAGTAGCAGTAGTAATATCATTTCTACAGTTAATTGTGTATGTTGTGAAAGCTGCAGTAGCAATTAAAGTAGTAGCTGAATTCATAGAAGATTTTCTGTTTTAGTTACGTTGTACACAGACACACATATAAAGCAAATGGTCGACTTGGTTTTAATTGTATCTGTATATAATCCCTTTTGGTAATTGAGCAGTATATCAAACGCAAATCCCACATCTATATTTCAATATTACCAATTTAATTATGTATCACATTATAAAGTACATGCATCCGTAATGGTATGGGAGAAATAAGCGATTGCCGAATGAAGAAAATTTTAATATTTCATGATTTCCATTCTGGAAAATCGCATGAATTAGTTTGCGTGTATTCAGACTTTCGTTATAACAACTGTTCAACCAATTGTAGGGTTTGAGGGAGGGATAACACCGCAATATTCTGGCAAACGACTCATACTCTTGTAATAAAATATAAATACCTGATTTATAATGGTAATCTAAGCATCTTTCGATATATATATATATATATATATATATATATATATATATATATATATATATATATATATATATATATATATATATATATATATATATAAATATATATATATATATATATATATATATATATATATAAATATATATATATATATATATATATATATATATATATATATATATATATATATATATATATATATATATATATATATATATATCATTCGCATACCGTTTTGATGCTGAAAATATGTAAAACAAAATCATAATCAATCAATTATTTTTCTCACTTTTGGACATAATTTCAATAACTTTCACTGGCTGTGGAAATCATACAAATTTGCGTACGTGCTCATGCGTAGACGACAACTATGCCAATCAAGGTTTAGGTGTTTTTCGTAACGCATCTAGTGGAGCTGCTTCATAAGATGAATGGGGGCTTTATCTTTCTAGCCATGGTGGACAAAGTCAAGTCTCCATCTCCTGAACTGTTGTTTCAAGCCGTGCTAACTCTGCGCTTGTCTCTTACTGCCCGGCTGGAGTTCGAGTCCATTTGCATTTGTCTCTTTGTTGCGCCTATTTGATTTGTGTATGCCATTATCTTTATTTGTATTAAATCCATTTTTGTATTCGGTATTACAATATCCTTAGAAAATAGTACAGTAAGTACACACACGTTTCTTAATGGAAGCATATATATATATATATATATATATATATATATATATATATATATATATATATATATATATATATATATATATTTATATATATGTGTGTGTGTGTGTGTGTGTGTTTTATCTCATTCACTTCCGCAGCTGTAAGTGGATACATACTATGATTGTAGCTTTGATACAGTGCCTTCTCATCTTCTTATATGACCTCTCTATCTTGTCTTAAGGGAGCAACTACGCTAGCAAATAGTTTAAAATCTGGCCCTGAACAGTACTGCGTTTCAAGCATAAATAAATCCGACATTTTCTTTCAAACTATTATGTTTCATGCATGATTAATTGCTGCGTAGTATAGTCCTTGCAAACATTATTGAAAATTTATTAAGGATACATGCTATACTAAAAACTGTCTTAGCAAATTATCCTTTTAGTTATAGAAAACAGAGATTAAATTTAAATATTCGCATGATAAAAGATTTTTCAGATTACTTCTATCCATTTGAACAATGAGAAGTCATTGTTAAAGTACCAATCATTGATAGTTACATAAAGTTCCATTAATACCAAGATTTTTTTATATTTACAAGTACAAAGTTGGTGTTAAGATGTGAAAGCTATATCTCTTTGTGTACAATGAAAAATATAAGACTTTTAGAGTACAAGTGGCGCAGTCATGAAACAGGATATCAACACAATCACTGTACACCCCTGCAAGTGTGCGAACATGAGCGTATATGGAGTTTGCAAAACTTCCATCAAAAGGTAATAATTGGGTCCAGTTTAAAGAAAGGTAATATTGATTCACATAGCAACTGATATATATATATATGTGTGTGTGTGTGTGTGTGTAGCGGTGTTTGGTGGTGATTGATTGTACCTTCTTACAATACCGTATATACTACGGTAGGTAATTTACTCTTGTTCATTCAAAATTTGACTCGCCTTTGCGGCTAAATTGTTTCCGTCGACCATTTAGACATCTGGTCCCTTGGACACAATAATTACAGAGATAATTTTCTCGAAATTCCTCTCGAAGTATGTTACTTCCACTCTTTCAGGAAAAACTTTGACTAACTAGATTAGCAAATGGGTCGTATTTACAACGAAGAAGTTTAGGTAGGGAAAGACGCCCTTTTTTAGCAAAAGCTATCTAGATTAAATATATATATATATATATATATATATATATATATATATATATATATATATATATATGTGTGTGTGTGTGTGTGTGTGTGAGAGAGAGAGAGAGAGAGAGAGAGAATGAGAGAGTGAGAGAGAGAGAGAGAGAGAGAGAGAGAGAGAGAGTATACTAACCAAATTTCAGTTCTCGAAACAAGAAGATATCCCACACCTCATAAACCATTGCATTTCTTGTTAGCAATCCTTTACTGCACCTTTATGGCATTATGGCATTTTTATGTCGTTTGTACTAAAAGATTCCTTATATATTAAATGCGCTCGACTAAATAGTGTGTGACATGGAACGGGGGGCTACAACTGGGGAACATATGCACGATTTGTCTCATAACTAGACATCTGATGGCTTGAATTAACAACGCGATTAATTTTTAAAAGTGGTAGATCAGTGAGACTATGTACTGCTATTTATAATTCAATGCACCTTTTTATGTCCATATTTCTGTCAGTAAGAATATTTGGGAAATTCGGAGAACGATATTAAATATTTAGGCATATGCTAATGTGTGGGAAAATGCCACCTCTCGATATAAATATATCACGTGACTAAATAGAATCATAACAGCTGATACAGACTGCAGTTCCATGTATTTATTGATTAATCGTCTGGCTACTCTCCATGGGAGACGATCAGACCATCGAATGAACACGACTCACATAACAACTCAGGATGATGATATAAGATATGAGGTCTACAAACATCTTAAACGTAACAAAAAAGCATTAAGAGCATTGCTAAACTACCAGTTCAATTATTGTAATACATAAACAGCTGTTCTGTACTGCAAACCATACAACTAACATACATACATTAGAAATAGTTATGGGGCTAACGGCAGTGGATATTGTACACAAACAATAAAAAACACAGATAGCTAATAATTAAAATCCTTTATACAGCTATAAACAACCAATAACCAAAAATCAATTTAATACATCTGAAACGCACAGTGTTAAAACGTGACAAGTTTCTGCAAACAATTTTGCATAACATTTCACTTTTAAAGTTTATCATGTATCCTTGTTTGTCTATACAGATTAAATTTACGTATCGTACTGCTAATGTATGCGACAAAGCTATAACTCTTGTTGTTGATTTTGCTTTCATGCCGTTTTTTAGCACATAATATGCTATATATGGTGGCCTATATTATCGGTAGAGAAAGAATAAAAGGAAAAAACCCGGAAAAAGCCACCGACCCACGAGCAGCCACTGGCAAGCTTTCCCACATACATACTTTGGCCGAATTTGAGACTTTGACCCACGCAGAGAGACAGGTGATATGGCCGTAATCCGTAACGGAGAGCACTTTAGACCACACGACCACTATGTGCCCCGATACATCTTGTAAGTAGTCTCTTTTCTGTACGGATTATATTGTATACGATGATATGGCTGAACTAAGCATGTAATATGAAACTATACTTGAAAAGACAGCGCACATGACAAATTTCAAGGTATAAAAATCAATATCACACGTCATGGCAAGTATAACATTCCGAACTGACTAGTTTTTATTTCTTTAGTCATATACCGTACCTGAACAAACGGTTGTCAGAAAAAAAGGAAACATAATAGCACTTTGGAATAATATATTATAACAAATGATTCCTTCTTAAACCTAAATACAATTTTCTTGAAACATATATGGTAATGATAAACTGGTTTTACACGATGGGAATAGGGTGCACAAGTGCTTAAAGTACGGCATTCACTAACTGTATTATGCAATTTATTAATAGGTCTATCTATATATCTATATATCTATCTATCTATTTATCTATCTATATATCTATCGGTGTGTCTGTCTGTCTGTATATCTATATGTATGTCTGCCTGGCTGTATGTCTTCCTATCTGTCTATCTTTTTGTTTGTCCGTTTCTGTTTGTTTGGTTTGTCTATCTATCTATCTATCTATCTATCTATCTATCTATCTATCTATCTATCTATCTATCTATCTATCTATCTATCTATCTATCTATCTATGTAAAATGTTCTTGATTAGATAAGTTAGCTATAAACTGGTTTGACATTATGGGGTTGGGGTGCACTTGAAATGCCCCCAAGAACAAATATTGGTGTGAGAAGACAGCCATGAAGACATTGGATAGCTTCTTAATTTACGTTCAGAATTATACAATGATAATTGTCTGCATACCTAAGTACGTATAACATTTCACTTATAACGTTCCTATATGTTTCAATGTTTGTCAGTACACATAACAGTTACATATCATTCTGTAAACATATCAAATAACAAGTTATTTCAACATTCCCTACGAGATTTGATGAGTAAAAAGTACCAGTTAATGTCAATCAATTACCCTATTTTTCCATTACATTGTTGTTATTTTGTAGGAGAAAGACAAAACCATACTATATTGAACGCTGTCTTATGTCAATACTTCTTATATTGTACACGATCATTTGACTGAATTGAGCATGTTAGATAATACTATACTTGAAAAGCCAGTGCACATGACGAAACAATCAAGGTATATTAATCAATATCACACGTTATGGCATGTATAACATTCCGAACAGACTTGCTGTTTTTTTAAATTTCTTTAGTCACATACCCGACATCAATACTTAATGAACAAACGGTTGGCAAAAAGAAAGAATATATTTGCAATAGAATAATATATTAAAAACAAAAATTCCTTCTGCAAAATAAATAAAATTTTCTTGAAACATATAAGCTAATGATAAACTGGTTTTACATAGCTGTATTATGGGATTTATTAATCTATCTATCTATCTATCTATCTATCTATCTATCTATCTATCTATCTATCTATCTATCTATGTCCGTCTGCCTGCCTCTCTCTCTCTCTCTCTCTCTCTCTCTCTCTCTCTCTCTCTCTCTCTCTCTCTCCCTGTCCCTCTGAATATATATATATATATATATATATATATATATATATATATATATATATATATATATATATATATATATGAAAGAACAACAAAGAGGAGATTCTGCAACCTAAGTAAAATGTTCTTAAATAGACAAGTTAACTATAAACTGGTTTGGTATGATGCGGGTCGGGTGCACTTAAAATTCCCCAGGAACTAATATATATTTGAGACGCCAGCCATGAAGTCATGGAGTAGCTTCTGAATTTACTTTCAGTACTATTAAGTGATAATTGTCTGCCTATTTAAGTACTTATTACATTTTACTTTTAAAATTCCTAAATATGTCCTTGTTTATCCGTACACATATAATGTATATTTCGTTTGTATATCTTCTGGACATTTCTTACGAATGTTGATTTGTCAAAGTAATGTAATGACAAACTGAGGCCCTACACTTTCATTCTAATGTTATTAATGTGAAGGAGAGAGACAGAGCCATACTGTATTTAATGCTGGCTTATGTCAGTACTGCTTATTTTATACACGATAATTTGGCTGAGCTAATCATCTAATATTAACACGATACTTGAAAGGACAGTCCACATGGTAAAACTGTCAAAGTAGAAAAATCAATATCACTAGTTTTGGCAAGAATATCGCACTGACTGTTTTTTATTTTCTTTACTAATATACCCTATAGCAATAATTATAGAACAATGTTGTCAATAAGAATAAAATAAGAACATCTTGGAATAATATATTAAAAACAATGAAGCTTTCTGCAATCGAAGTAAAGTGTTCTTAAAATATAAAGTTATTTATAGACTAATTTGCTTTGTAGGGTGGGGTGACAAATGTTTAATGTGCAGTATTCAGAAACTTATATAGGGTTTATTACAACCACACACACATACATACACACATATATATATATATATATATATATATATATATATATATATATATATATATGGCGTTGCCCGACCCAAAATTAAATTATAACCATGTGTTATCAAGCAAGTATATGACTATATATATATGTGTGTGTGTGTGTGTGTGTGTGTGTGTGTGTGTGTGTGTGTGTGTGTGTGTGTGTGTCTATATATGTATGTATCCTACCAGAAGATAAAACGTCCAAAAATGGTCAATTTTCTTTGACTGTGTGCGTTTTTATATTCATTGTCAGCTGTCATGGTCATACACAATTGTATGTTAAACCTATAGGTAATGCAACGTGATATGTCTTTCTTCAATCATAATTAAATATCATATTGAAAACGATAACTGATTAGTTATTCATCTGATAAGCTTGATTCTATGCCCATTTATCCGATATTCTACGGGGTCTTAAATGGAAATGTATTCTTGTAAAAGTCATGTGAATTATCATTAACTCTAAAGTGAAAAGTAATCATAAAGAAATTCAACTCATTTCAAGACTTTAATACTAAAACAATTACCTATTATATTTGCCAAACGTTTACAAAGTCTATGATAGTTTTATATTACATGAGTAATTTAATAAGATATCAAAACATTGGCATATCCAATTCAAAACATAGTTTTTGCTATCAGATCTTGCTGAATTATTTTCTTCATTGTCCTCACAAGCTTCGATAAAATGCGGTAAATTATTCAATATTATATATTAATTATACATTTATTTATTTTGAAAGAAATAAGTTTCGTTTGGTTTGCATTGACGTAAACATATTTTACCACTATGCATTTACTTGTATTAGAATTAAAATGAACTTGAGTCATTAGTAACGTCTGCAAAAGCTGTTCAGATTAACATTGGGAAGGTAAAATCATCAACCGTTGTGGATCATTTTTATGATCATAAGTAATCTGATACAGCCGTATGTGTTAATGTGATCATCCCTAATACGATATTAGGTTTATCTTCCTTGTTACATGCAACGGTCGAAGATTTGTTACAGAAACGCCAGATAAGTTCATTATTCATATTCCTATAATCTTAAGTACAGGTGAGGAGTATTGGTGTTATCTGGCAGGATACGAAAATACTCTTTTTTAACCCTGGATGTAAAAGGTTACAACAGTCATAAACGCTGAAAATAGTATTTTAAGACTAGTACGTTATTTAAAATTTAATTACTTTTCAAATGGTTGTTATGAAAGAGTAAACGTTGAGGTATAAAGTTATGTCGATCGTCGTAAAAAAGGAACATGAGAGACTATATTCTCTTCCTGGACTTTGCGACTGACAGATTGTGCAATATCTTTGGATAATGCAAACATTTTTCATCAACTAGTTTCAACTGGACACCCTTGATTTGCTGGTCTAAACTTAATTAAAATTTAGACGTATATTGTTTGGAAATGAAAAATAAATATTCTCTATATCAAAACAAGTTTTAAATAACCTGTGATTAAATATTTACCTTTCATGTACATACGTTTACCGAATTTGTCAACGTACCATAATTAAATATTATCTTCTTCAACTGCCCGTGTATTGTCATATAATTATCACCAAACTGTTTGTTTAAGAAAGAATACATACAGTAAGATATGTGTTCTTCATAACCACTAACCAATCTGTCGCAGTAGTGTATCATGCGACATTTATTTGCCATCCAGTAAGATAAAACTACCAAGTGGCACCGAGATACATTTAATCGTGTATAACTTTATTAGGGCACATCAATACAACTAGTTTATATATCGCCGTGGTAACTTTAATACAGTGAACAGCCCCAAAACACACCAAAATATAGATTTAGTGAATTCCAGTGATATTAGTCCCAACACAGACCTATGTAAATCAAGGATGGCAAGGAAACTACTTATCTGACGTGGCTTTTGCTTCTGTGTCACCTCTTACAACATGTTTTTCAGCATATGTGGACTAAACATTAGTAAGTAAGGGTTGACAAGGATATTCAAAACAGCTATCTCACCATTGTCAAATCGACTAGGAAATCACAGAAGTTTCATTTTTTTTATCTTTTGCATGGCTCAGACCATCAAAGTCAAATAAGGTACCTGGTTACTGGTGGTTCTTCCTTGAATCACTAATTCAAGGTACATATGCCGTAAAGTTTCAACCCTTACATGTTTTGTGTCCTGGGTCGGCATATTGTTTCAGGGTAAACGTGGGAAGCACGTAATAAGAAGTCTAGAGGTCGACTAATTAATATAAGTGACTAATATCCTGAAAGTGTCAATTTCACCAATAATTATGTCTACTGCATATATACAGTTAGGACCTTTATGACCCAAATGAAAATAACTCATGTAACTGTTTCATAAAAGAAAAATTGAAAGAAATAGAAGAAAGAAACCAAAATGAAATCGGTGAGAAATATACTCAGTGTACATTGAACAATACGCTGCCAGGTCAAGGCACATTGTGTGAACAAAAAGGCAACGTTCCCCATTTGCTAGCACCGGTGAAGGTATGGAGTTAAATTATTGACTCCGATTCATCATATGTTATACGACATACAAACACAATGCACCAGATCAATGTTAATTTAATTAATTTAGAACGACAGAGACAGAGACAAAGAGTGGAACTTGATAACGGTCACACTTGTATAGTATGTGCATTTTTTGGGATTTCATTTCTTAAATTACAGGCACATCTTTGAGGAATATAATTGTTTGATATGTGATATGCCCTATTTTTGTGTTCTTTGCTACTGCAAGTCAGACAATTTAACTTCTTTATTCATTAAAATACAGTCAAGGGGAGGGGCGATAAGATAAGAGTCAATATGTCGTAACACAAAGGAACGGACCCATTTGTTTTAAAACAATACTCGAGGAAAATGTATTGTTCAACTCAAATATTCAGGGGTTTGCATATAACTGTATTATACTATCTGCAGCGATCTATAATGACTGACGTTGTTATATTTATGTAAGACCTGTTTGTCACTTTATTTGCCCTGCGTCAAAAGCGCATGACCGTACCGGATGCGTCTATATGATTTTATATGAGAAACCTTGCAGCGGTTAACTTGGGGATTTGCCATTTCTTCTTTCGCCAGTTATAAATGCTGCCATATATAGCCTATGAAACCATAACAGCAACAAATCTATATATTTCTGTTTTATTTGATCTACGCTATCTCATTAATTTTACACCATGATAACTTTGTCCTTAAAACAACATTGATCGTTTATATGCATTTCCTGCGTTAGACATTTTTGCAATAAAATTGTTTTCGGTTTTTCTATGTTGATAACATATAAATTGTTTCCATATATATCTGGAGTAAAACAATCATAAATAACTGCGACTCGTTACATTATAATGGAATATGTGTAAAGTCTAGAAAGTATATTACATTGCGATTAAAAATGCCTCTTCAATCCAATGTCTACAAAATGATGGCGATCACCTAGATTTTCTTACTAATCGATATTCAGCTAATTTCATCTAAATCATAAATTAATCTACGTTAAGGACACTGACATGTATTCCAGTGTGTTTCAAGGGAGCCAGTCTACATTTCCACATTTACTGTAAATTAGTCATTCATATTTGGATACAGGAAGTTTAATATACGATCCATACATCAAGGGTTCAGCTCTACGACTCACCTAAGCAAAGTGAAAATATCATATATGTCGCGTTGATATAATAGCTGTGTTCTCGGTTTTCCTACTAACTTCGTGAGGCATACGCAATAAAATGTATCCTTCATGTACAATTTCTAAACAAAATGTAGCACCCCAAGCAGCAGAGAGGGTGAATCAGACGACCTTTTATAGGCGTCGATTCGGTAATCTAAGGCTTCTTCGTAAATCGTAAAAAAAAGGCGTCGATTCGATAAAATAAGATTTCCTTATATACGCCAACGTCGTTGTCACTCACCCTCTCTGCTGCTATGGGTTAACCAAATATTTGATCCAGTCCGATACGATATCGTGTCCGAGGATCATGTAAATTTATTGTTATAAATCCGTGCGGGGTCGACTGAGCGTTACTAAAGAAATTTTTAAATTGATTGAAGTCCATATCAGAGCACCATGTCTGCCAAATATTTCGTAACGTATGTGTATCAACGCCGTTAAACACAGCAAGAATATTACAGTTATCTCTGATCACTTTTGGAATCTGAGTGTATCGTTGAGTGACATATATCACGTCAGTGTTTTTGTGACGCCCACGGGAAAAGATCCTAGCTGGGTTTTTTTTATTGTCTAACATGACATCGTCGTATACAACTAAATTGTTAATGTTCCCACCAAGTTGTTCCACGGATGGTGCCTCGTCAATATCGGTTATAAATTCAATAATACACTCGCCAGCAATCTCTGAAGCGTTTTCATTAAAATCTTTTAGCACTTCATAGCATCGTTGATCATCTACGCTAGGAGCAACTAAATACAATTTATCCCACTTCATCCATCTCATTATTAAACTGAGCAACAATTGCGTCTTGCCGGATCCAGATGGCCCGATTATAATTGCGCGAATAGAGTTTGGTAGCGCTGCATGATGCTTAACTGGTTCTCTTGTTTTAGTCGCTGAAAAATCAATTATATCCATATCTCTATACATAAATTATGGATCTATATTGTGTGAAGTGTAAAACGCGTACTGGCACAGATGACTTGACGACGATTACAACTAAAATAACCGATCAGCGCTTTCTGGTAAATGCGTACAATGTAGTACAAAAAAAGTTAGATTTATTTCTATGAAATCCGGAAATGTTTTTAAAAAAAACGAGGAGGTGATATCGCAGCCAAATTGGCAAAGCTCCCTGGAACCCCATGGGCAAAATACCCCGGAGAAAAGCACCTTCCAGGATATAGCTACTGTGGCCCCGGAACACGATTAGATATCAGACTTGATGATCAAAATCAGCCCCGACCCGGTGAAGAACCAATAAACGCCATTGATAAGGCCTGTCACCTTCATGATGTTGCTTATAAAAGCAGCAATCTGCAAAACAGACATCTCGCGGATGTGAAATTAATTCATGCGTTAAATGCTATTCCTGATAAATCTTTGAAAGAAAAATTGGCTTCGTGGTTGGTAAAATCGGCTATGAAAGGCAAATTGATGTTAGGTGCTGGTAATTAATAATATGGAATCTATTTATTATTCTCCGAGAGGATACTGGAGGGGTAACGCTGCAATCAATAAACTCGCCAGCGCCGCAAAAGTGAAAAAGGCAACTGCGGCTAATTGGTTATCCAAACAGGCTATATGGCAAATTTATCTACCGCGCCCTAAACAAATCAATTTCTCGCATTTTGATGTTACCGGACCCAATGAAGTTCATCAAGCTGATTTATTGTTTTTACTACATGATAACGGTTACAAATACGCGCTAACCGTAGTTGACGTTGCGAGTCTATACAAACAAGCAGAACCGCTAAAAACAAAATCATCACCTGAAGTTGCTTCTGCATTTGAAAAGATTTATCGACGAGGCCCACTAAGCTGGCCAAATCTGTTACAAGTTGATCCTGGCAAGGAATTTCAAGGCGCTGTTTTATCAGCGATGAAACATCACAATGTCACCATCAGACGAGGGCATACTGCGCTACATCGCGATCAGGCAATTGTTGAACGATTTAATCGGACTCTTGCTGAACGGTTATTTGGATATCAATACGCGAAGGAGTTTATTCAGGATAAAAGATCCCGTGAATGGGTTAAGAGATTACCAGCTGTGATTACCGCGCTCAATAACGAGATTACTAGAACAATTAACATGAAACCTGTCAACGCGATTAAGAAAGCGTCTATACCAAAAATGGAAATCCAAGGAATTTCACAAAAAGATTTCAAAGAACCAATTCTTGGTAGTAATGTCACTGTTAGGTATTTATACGAACCAGGAGAGCTTGAGGGTGGTAAAAAAAGAGCTACCGATCCTATTTGGAGCGTCACTACGCATAAGATATCTGGTATAACACGATCTACTGGTAGACTAGCAATCTATAAACTGGATTCAACTGCTCCTCAGCAAGGATTTACTCGACAACAATTACAAGTGATTCCTGACGATACTTAATTACCACCGCGGGATCTTAACTAGCGCCGTTGCGTCTGTTGCACTCAAGACAAGTCAGCATAACGTTATCTCTGATATGACCAATGCTGCTATTCTTTCTGTCTACGGTAAATTGGCGAGGATCTTTATCCGAATACTGCCAACGCATTATACAATTGCAACTCGCGCAGTGATTATTCTGTTGTTGCTTCAGCGAAATTATTAATTTAGCATCAATGTCAAATTCTCGTTTTTTTTTGTCTTGTTGTTTGTAACCGGAGAGTTTTTTATCAATAATTTTAACATCAATATCATCCATTGTGGTGTCATTACATCGAAAACAATTCTTCGAAGCTGATTTATTTTTCGTACTCTGGATACTGCAAGATAGACTAAATTCGACCATTCGATGTGATTATCCACCATCCAAACAATTGTATCCGATATAGTCAATCCCTGTGAAGAGTGTATCGTCGCTGCGTATCCTAGCGTCCATGGGGATTTATTAGCACGCAATGCATCTTCGACGACGCTGATATCAACCAGCACAATATCATTTAATACGAGAATCTGCTTTTCACTCTTCCCTGGAATATCAACTTCAATATTCTGCTTTCGTATATCCGAAGGCCTTTAACACAACGGTACTGGAAGTGTTGCAAATTTTTCTATATGCGTTTCAAATAACTTCATCTGAATTGTGTCTCTGACTATTTTTCTACTTGCTACTATCAAATCATTTGGTCTCCACGTTTCCCAAAACTCATTCATGGGAGTTTCTGAAATTATTTCACGCGCTATTTCGCATTGGATTTTATCCGGTTGTAATCTAATTAGCGCTTTGAATTCTCGTAATCGTTCATCAAGTGATCTATAATCAGTGGTAATTTCTTCATAATAGTCTACAAAACCCTTTAGCCATTTATGTGGAGATGCACAACAAATGGTGGTGGTTGGTCGTGATCACCGCACATGACGACTTTTGTGCTTTTGTTTAACAACCACTCGAGAAATGTTTGTAATACATCTAATGACACTGTGCATATTTCATCCCAGATTATGATTTCAGGAATGAATTTATCACCCATTCGATCAGGAGTCCATTTGTCACCCTTCCATCGAAAAAAACTGTGATAGGTACGGGCATTTACTCCTCGTTGTTTCATCTCTCTGGCGAGTCTGTGAGTTGGTGTTAACACAATCATGGTTGACCGACGATATAATCCAATTGCACGAGTTGTCTTTCCTGACCCACCACAACCGTTTAAATAAACTGTCTTGTATCTACATATTGGATCAGATACCGGTGGTGCATTAGAAAATTCTGATTGAATCTCATCACACTTTAAGTACCTTTCATCCATGGTAATATCTGCCGATTCACAATACTCATGTAGCGTTTCCTTTTTAAATCTCCAACATCCCCACGCTTCCTCCGGATCTGTGAATTTAGCTACATCTGATTTGTATTTCTCGTGGATATACATCGAATCAGTGGCTACTCTAACTGCGTTATTAGGAAATCTATTTATCATCGAAAATAGATTAATAGAAGCATAGGCTAGCATAGAACTTCTCAAATGTGTGTACTGGGGATTATATCCATCACAATAGGTAACAACCGTACCTAATTTCTCACCATTGGATAGAAAAGCATCCTTACGGGTTACAAGTTTTCCTTGTTTCGTTAAATCCGTTACAATAAAATCGTATTCAGCGATGTCTATGATCAACCGCGAAGAATATTTTGCATTGTCGTATTTTCCACCCTGGGTAAATTTACCGATTATTCTTCGTCCAAAATCTTTTGCTTGTTCTTTTTTAAATTCAAATAACTCCTTAGACCGATTCATGATTTGTTCTTCATTGAAAATCTCCGATTTTCCATCTGGAAACTGTTTTCGCTGTTCGCTAATTATACGATCTAGATCGGGTTGTGGTAGGCAAACTTCTTTCTGAGCTCGATAGCATATAATAGCTTCGGAAACAATCAACAATATTAGCATACCACAATCAATGATATATCGTAGTAACACTATGGGCATCCAGGCCTTTTCAGATATATGTCTACCAAGCCAAACATAACCACACGGATGTAACCCTGTAGCGAATTCGAATGATATCACACGAGCGAATCCAGTTAAATCAAAATCAGGCAATGGACCATTAATCGCAACACGAGTCATTTCATGCGTGGGGTGTCCAAATCGTTTAAAATAGTTACTACATTCTCCATACCCGAGGAAACTTCCAGGATAACACGCGGATATATCAATTGAAATCATACCGCCACGATGGTATTTTGTATTCCACAGTCCTCCATGACTAAATTCGACGCAACTCAATTTAACGTCCTCGAGAAAATCACTTCGTGTTGGACGCCATGAGTTTTTTTCTCTTGCGAAGTGAGCTACCACAGATGGAATAGTAAAACTATCCGTGAGTAGTTTTTCATGGAAACTCTCCGGTGAAAAATCACTAGCGATTTCTCTCATTCTGTTATCTAATTCTTCAACGCGATATAATTCACCATTTGGTCTTACAAATTGATCAAATCCTATTTCGGGATCTTCATCACTTCTAAGTAACCACACTGACACAGGATCATCTTCACACAGCGTGTGAATAGCATCGAATAATTTCTCATTATAAAAAACATTCCCGACGAACTCCTTAGGGATATATCTCACGGTTCGTTCTCGTGGAAATATTGTTACTGCAGGTGTCCACGCGTGTTTGTTATGATCAATAATTTGTATTGGCGCTCCTTGTGATTGATATTTCGGTTCGTATAATACTTCTCCGGTTATTGTCGTTACTGATATTGGGAATCTTAATAATGTTTCTAATTTAGCTATATCAGAAATCTTTGCACCGTGCCGTTTCACTGTCAGTTCCCATTCGGTTTTTTTTCTACGTCGCAGATCAGTTAGTTTATTTCCTCGTGATGCATTTGTGAAGTGTTCCAGTACCCGTGTTGCTACACAATTCAGTGAACTAGAATATTTCATAGGAGCTAGTTGTGCAATATCGGGTTTATCATTTAACGGATATATCCCATAAACAATTGCTGTTACTGGATAAGATCTCTCGTAGTATGGTTTGTCAATTCCAGTTAGAATTCCTGGTTTGGAATCTCTACTCACAATGACAGTTTTTTTATCCTTGAGGATTGGTTCAAATTTATCCCTGATAATCCATTTGCCTTAGACTTCGATAATGAATTTTATTCTGAAAAAATACTTCTGTTGGGAATTGCTTTGCAATGAAAATCCTTTGGATTTTACACCTTTGGATTTCCAGCCAAGGTGTGAAATTATCTCAGCTGCTCTTTCATCGTTCATAGTAGCATCGATGTTGGGTACATTGACATCTTCATCAATAATTCGAAATGTCGACCAACAGTATGCTGCACCGTCTCGGTAGAATTCATTAAAACACTCCCTGATTTTACTCAGTATAGTTCTATCACCGATTAGATGTTTTGGTGTATCAGAGACTCTATCGAGATTGAATTTAGTATTTCTCCAGGGCTTAATTTTCGATAATCTGTTGAACTCCTCATCGAGATTGAATTTAGTATTTATCCAAGGCTTAATTTTCGATAATCTCTTGAACTCCTCCATGTTATAATCAATGAATTTAGGATTTTTCCAAGGCTTAATTTTCGATAATCTCTTGAACTCTTCCATGTTATAATTAAAACAAGTATTTAAATAGAAAAATATAGTATAATGAATCACTGCAAGTGGCTAATGATTGGATCAACAACCCCGTGTAACAAATCATGCAGAAGCGAATTCTGTGGGTATCATTTACAAAGCGTTCGCAACGGTTCTTTTGGTCCACTCCCATGCCTCCAATGTGGGGCTGGGGTAAGGGGAAAATCGCAGTTGTGTCTTGCTTGTGGGGGTAAACGATACAGGGAACTAAAACGCTATTATGACAAACGAATAAAAAATACTGTCATTGAAACTAACGACCTTGATAAAATCAAGGACAAAATCATAAAAAACCCTCAAGATTATATGAAGAGGTTTATAATTAAAGCAGATAATAAATTAGATAAGTAGTATTATTATACAAATGAGCCAAGATTTCAGACCTCATCCAGTGCTTGTTAATTACGAAGCCTCCAGTGATGGTGTTGTTAGAAATTGCAGACTAAAAAGGTCTGTTGGATGGGTAAATAATATGGGATACTTGATGTTTACAGCCGGGGGAAAGAAGTATCTCTGTCACAGAGCCATCTATGAAGCATTTTACGGATTAATCGAAGACGGATTTGTGATTGATCACATAAATGGCGTGAAGACTGATAATTGTCTTCAGAATCTTCAAGCTGTCTCGCAGCGCGATAACCTTTTAAAAGGCAACGCTAATAGACACGCAAAACGCCCTAGGGGGGTCAAATCGTTTGATTTAGAAACCAGCGAGGAGAAAATATTTCAATAAATAAATGCGGCTTTAAAATATTTCGATATTTGTAGGACTTCAATTCGATTTGTTGCTGAAAATATAATTAAAACTGCTCTGTCAAAGAACAATAGTCATAAAATAAAATTCGTATACATCTGAAAAGATTCAAGGGAGATAAATCCTTTATGGATAAATCCGCCGTAACTTACACTCTACCTACTAAGTTCCCTTGTATTATGACGTCAAGGGAATTTGTCGTCTGTTAACTAGGCGCGCACACGTGACTGTAGATACATAGTTTCGGTAGAATCTTATTTTTTAGCAATTTCTAAAACGTTTTATTGTCGCTTGGCTAAAACTGCAATTTAAACAGTTGTATTTATTTAGACCATCTATTAATACACTTTCAGTACAGACGTTCTTTATAATCTGGCGCATTTTACTTATGTTCGCTCAGCCGGAACGCGAGTGGTTTCCATTCATTGAAGTAGGTGGGCGTGGTTAAAATTCCTGTATACAGCTCTTTGTGATTTAATCGATAAGGGCATTTTGTCTAGAGAATTAGAACAGGAAATATATATGGCACACATGTGGTATCTACAGTAAATTACAATTATTTAAAATATTTCTCATTTAAATGTTGCAGCATTAAAGTAATTCAGGGAAATATACCACCCTTAATTAAGTATATATGAATTGTTTCCCACACTGAATGATCAGTCACTGACGCAGGCATGCGTGACTGATATTTACATTATATTTTAAACAACAGTTAAATTATTATTCGTTTTGTGTACTTAGTATTTTATTTCCTAAATACGATGAATACAAATTGTCTATTTTAAAAATCTCTTATTGTTAGGTATAATCAGAAGATATATATATATATATTAAAAAATCTCTATTCTGTATGACAGCTCCGTGGTGTAATGGTAGCGTGTTTGTCTTGTAAACACAGATCTATCAACTACGTGTTCGGTCCCCATAGCAGATACATTATTTGATGGCGAAACGGAAGATGTTTTTCTATTAATTGGGGAGGGGCGGTCCCCCTTAGCCAAACCAACATTGTAACTCATGCTATCTCATGCATTCTCGGTAGCGTGGGTTGGTGTTTTTTCCAACTCATGCAACCATGAATTTCACTTCATGGGTTGCCATGTTGGTTTGGTTTACCACGCCCACGCCACAATAACATCCAATCAAACATATACCTTCTGAGAGATCTAATTCAGCCTTTGCTGAGTTAGACCCCTCGCCGGAGATTATGTGTTTGTGTCAAAGTAAAATTGGGTGTAAAATAAATGGTATAAATTGATGCAAAAAGCTCTACATTCACATGAGGAACCCCACAGGGTAGCACAGAATGGGCTACCGGCTAATAGAAACGGTGTTAGGGTCACAAAAGGGCATCTGGAATGGATAGCCAAAAGAAAAGAGCATCCGGAATGGATAGCCAAAAGAAAAGACCCTAACAAAGACACAAAGTCCTGAAAAGGGACTCATGAATGAATAAACGCTCATAATTTATACTATTTATTTTGCATTTTTTTTTTTAATAATTAAAGATAAAATATATTATATAAATAATGGATATCAAAGATGTAAATTCTATAATTGCTGAAATCTCAGATTTAAAAAATAGAGGGATAATATTATCTAAAGATCTCGACTGTGACAGGATTACCTCGGAATATGAAGACATTAAGTATCAGTCTAGTAAGGGTCGTTATGTTTTACCTAAGATGTACAGACTCGTGAAAGGAATTCAAAAGTCCATCTATGCTTGTTTGTACGGTAACGATATTGATGTATTTATAACGCTATTTAGCACCGTTGAAGCAATACGTCAAAAGCTCGGCCAAGAGTATCAAAAACGAGCTGAAATTAGTTCTAAAGTTCGTGATCTTAGAAAAATATTAAACGAGGAAAAACCAGTATCTTAACCACGTGAGCGTTACTAAAAAAAAAAAAAAAACGGGCTGAAATTAGTTCTAAAGTTCGTGATCTTAGAAAAATATTAAACGAGGAAAAAAACCAGTATTTTAACCACGTGAGCGTTAGGCTTTCGGTAAATTTTATTAAAAAATAATTATTTTTTTTTAGCGTTTTTTGTAACTACATAGGATTTTCTCCTGAAAGGATACTCAGCAGTCTGGACCTGCCCATGCAGTTATGTGCATAATGGATGATCTGGTCGTGGTAGCAAGTAATCACCGCGACGCCTCCATTTTCACGTAGTTGTTGTTGTTGCCGCGTCGTTAACACAAATCGTTCATTTCCGTTCTCAGATATTACAATTCTGAAACCCCCAGCGATGTTATTTCTGAAACACTCGCGGATAGCGTCGTACAGTTTAACCCGGTCGAAGATGGATACGTTAGCTTGATGGTACATTATTTAATAACTCCTCTTTTAATTGTGATAGTTTCACATTTGAAAACTCAGTTCACAAACAATATATGGTAGGTGAATCGCTTACAACTAGATTAGCCCGAGAGCGGCTAGCAGCAATTAAAAAGTTTATACCGGTTCGAGACAGACTTCGTGAGAAACTTCAACAACGACAACAAGCTCAGACTGACTTTTCTGTGTCAAGTGAACAACTGTTTACTCCGATAACAAGTGCGACCAAAGATGTGAAAAAGTTAACTGAAGCAGCGATATACGGAGATATTCCTGAGCGAGAACGAGCAAAGAAGGCGCCGCTGCTTGATACGCTTGAAAAAATTGCAGCAGAGACCGAACAAACACGCGCAGGGATACAACAGTTATCCAGTGATATAAAATCTCAGCGCGAATATGAACGATTAGCTGATATTGATGATTCTGCGCCTGAACCACAACCTGTTGATATCGTCACCCCAAGAGGTGTTCCCTTTATAGACAAATTCACCGAAAAAGCTATAACAGAAATCAAACAACTTCAATTAATAAAACTCAAAGATTATACGAACTTTGGCGCTTTCGCTGTCCAAAGCTTTCATTTATTTAGAAAACAGTTTTTAAAAGACGAGTATAAAGACAGTAAAATAGGCCGAGATGAATGGGTTAATTGGTTATATAAAATAAACAAGAATATTACTGGTAATTTGAAAAAGGATACAATTGAGTACAGAACTTTTAAAGCAGGAGCTGATAGTTATGGTATACAAAAACAACAAGATCGAGGCCAACAAAGGCAATTACTTGATGATAGTGAGGGCGCAACTGGTACAACTGAGGAAACAAGCAGAAAAGGATATTCGATTGGAAATCCAAAAGGATTTCAACGCTGGAGTCTTTGACTCTACCGTGACATGTCCTGGTAACATCCTCAGTGATATATCACGGTTAGAGGTTCTCATCGGAGGGAAACGAGCCGGAAATAACTCTCTGGAAATAATTAATGAGGCAGCTGATATCTGTAGACGATTATTTGCCGGTGGTATCATGGACATTAATGTATATCGAGAACTCATTGCTGAATTAGTTGAAAATCACAAAGATGCCCATGGTTATTACAGCGATTGATCACTAATTAAAAAACTACTAGTTTTATAACAAGATGATTATACACTACAACCATGATAAACCAACCCCCGTCTATGTAGTTAATTCACGGTTTCCAGTTTATAGAGCATATTACGGAGATGGTTTCGGCAATACCATTGCGGGGTTATTTACAAGAATGGCTCCCAAGGTGGCGCCGTTAGCTAAACAACTATCAATGAAAGCCATTGATATTATTCGCGATAAGGGAATCAGCGCTGTTGGAAATCTTGCAGGAAAGGCCTTTTCTGCCGCGAAAGATAAAATAGCATCATTGGTGAGACGAAAAAAGAAACCGTTACCGTCTACAGCGGAAATGCCTGCAAGTGTTAGTAAAATTATAAATAACGCAGTAGATGAAAAACTAGCGTCGTTGGCTGCTTCGGTGACTCCGTCGCCATTGACAGCTTCACCGGTAACAGATAGCGCTATCATGAACGCGATAGCAGGAAATGGTTTGAAACGAAAACAAAAACGACGATGATTATAAAGAGTTTCACAATTGAAAGCACTAAATAATAATAACAATGTTTAAACGAACAGCTGATCCCGCGTTTGATATGGAAGCCCCAGTGCGCAAAGACGATTCCGTCCGCGATTATCAATACTATTCCTATCATGCTATACAACCCAACCTACGATCGCGAATTGAACTTCAAGTTCAAGATACCAGTAAATACTTTTTGCCATGTGAAGCATTTATTGAAGTAGAAGGAGAACTCGTAACAAATGATGCAGCTGATACCCCATATGCAGATGATCCAAATATCCGAGTTGGTTTTGTTAATAATGGCATAATGGCGTTATTTGAAAGTGCAAGATATCTCGTTGATGGAAAATAAATTGAATCAATAGACCGTGAAGTTGATGTTGCAACAACAATAATCGGGCTAGCAAGATACTCCGATGATTATACAAGGTCGGCTGGTCCATCTATGATGTTTGCAAAGGATATTAATAATCACGCTGATCACATTAATCATACTAGAGTAAAAGCAACACGAGATACCGCAGTTGATCCAGCACCCGCCGGATATACTAGACCAGCTGGTACCTTTGATGTCGTAGACATTAATCGCAATTTCAATCTAGGGTTTGCAACACGAGTAGCGACGTTACAAGGACAACGCCGACGGTTTTCATGTGCGATTCCACTCCATCACATATTTGGATTCTGCAGAAATGTCAGAAAAGTCATCTATGGAGCCAAACACACAATCGCATTAGTACGAAAAGGCAATGACAATGATGCAATTTGGCGTACTGGTGCCCCTGATGGTAAAGTTGTTTTGAGTAAAATAGTATTATGGATGCCAGTAATGACCCCATCAATTACCAGAGAAGAGCGGCTACTTTCATTTATGGAAACAGGCGGTAAATCATTGCTAAGTTGGCTAACAACAACGACTGATGCCAAAGAGGATAATGTCGCTGGTACATTTACATGGCATTTGGCATCAAAACAAGGGGTTTCAGCTCCACGTCATATATTTATAGCGCTGCAGAATCGGAATCGATTAGGTTCCCAAGAACGCAGTCATATGATATTCGATCAATTAGGAGTAAATGAGGTTTCGCTGAGAATAAACGGACAACAAGAACCATCTGAGGATATACAGCTTGATTACGAAAACAACCATATAGCACGTGTGTATCATCGGATGCTGTCATATATGGGTCGTGATCAAAATGTTGATACTGGTTTACAAATATCTCAACTTGATTTTAAAAGCCTCTATCCGATTTATTACTTTTCGCTGGAACATCTTGATTTAACAAGGCAATCCGTCGTTGACATACATTTTAGGGCTCGTATAGATCCTGGTGGTGTTAATTATAGAGCGGTTGCTGTTATTCTCAGCGACAAATCAATGTTGTTAGAAGGAGCTGGCGGACGAATGAGAATCGTTGATGCACCAGTGGAAAATATGTAAATGAAACTTGAAGAGTTTCCAATTAGATCAATTGAAAGTATAAATGTGTTTTACAATAAAATGACATATAGTGTTGTTAGTGTCAATCTGACTGATGGTCAGGTCAAGAAATTGCGATCAAAATCCGCTAAAGAATGTGGAACAACAATAACGTTAAAACCAGCGCAGATGTCCGGCGGTACACATAAAATATCACTGACAGATCGTCAAATAAAACATTTCAATGATGCGCTAAAGAAACGGCGAGGGGTTCAAATAGAATTTTCGAAAGCTGCAGTCGCGAACATGATAAAATCAGGTGGTATATTCCCGTTGTTTGCTGCGATTCCAGGATTAATTGCAACGGCCGCACCAGCAGTTGCAAAAGCGGTCGCATTGGGGGCAGCTGGAGCCTTGGGAACAAAAGCGGTAGAAGGCATTGCTAAATCATATGAACCGTAGAAGGGACGAGGATATAAAAAAAAGGGAAAGGGTCTAAGACTACCAGGAACCCCGTATTCATGGTACAGCGATGAGATCCGTTCACGGATCCGGCCTGAGAATACCAGGAACGGTTTATTAGTTGAAAACCCAATTCTTCCTATGTCCAATTTTGATTTAATTGATGCTGCTAAAAAACTAGCGATAAAAACTTCAGAGGGGTTTTTATGAGAGATCAATTACCGAGAAAACCTAAACGCGTTGAAACCGGTATCATCAATCTTGATAACAGCAGCGGATCGGGAACTCACTGGGTTGCATACGCGATTGATCCGCGTGGAATTGTCTATTTCGATTCATATGGGTTAGCTCCGCCAAGCGAGTTTATGCGGTATATAAATTCTTCGATGAAACTCAAAGAGTTTCCGATTTTTTATTCCACGCTGCCAACACAACAATTAAATGATCCACCGATATGTGGCCGTGAAGTATTAAATGTCCTCGCGGAGATTTCATCGTCACAGAAACCACCTCATCTGGTTGTAAATAAATACACGAGTGGGAAATTACAAGGTGATTTTAGAGAATCAATAAATTGAAAATACTAGAGTCTTTATAATAATGATTGATATTTGGGGACGATCTCTGTCAATGTCGAAACCCACCGCGAAAACATCTGCGGGTTCTATCGAGGATGTAAAAAAAATAATTAAAGATGAAATCGCTGAGACGTTAAATTTAGTAAATGTTGACCCGAACGAAATAGTTGTATTTCAAGACAAACAGGGTAAATTGAAAAGCAGTGATGTATCATTGGATGACATTTTAATACGGCAACACGACGCCGCTGAAAACTCTATTGCGTTGTATTCCAACGGTGGACAACTTAAACCCGGCGCACTTGTGTCTACGATCACCGACAAAATTGACGCCCACGACAGCATGATTGTCACCCGCGGCCGTGAGCTGGATGATTATATACGAGGTTATAATAGCTTTCGCAAAAATGTCGTACATAAGTTCTTTGGAACCCCGCTTGTGGTTAGCATGACTCTCGCTGAAATTAAAAACTATCTATCGCTATTCTTTTTTAACAAGGAGGCGGGAAGGATGATGAATGAAAATGAAATCAAGGCAAATTATCTCGATATTTACAATGATATTTCTAAAATAATAGAAAATCTTGAAAAGGTACAAAAATCCACCAACAACGTCGTTAGTAAGTTTTTTTGATCCCCACCTGTGGCAAACTCGACTCTCGCTGAAATTAGCGAGTTTATTATCAGGCATACTCACAATGCCTACGTCGCTAATAATTTCTTTGGTGTCCCAGCTACATCTACGATGACTCTCAAAGATATTATTAGTTTTATGGTGAGACAAGCAACACTTAATACCATCGTTGATAGATTTTTAGGGAGAACACGCGAATCTGAAACAACATCGTTGACAGGCATGACTCTCGCGGAAATTAAAAGCGCGTTTGACGAACAAAATTCCACTAACGAGTTTGTTAAAAATTTCTTTAAGGGGTCTGAAAGTAACAGCGTCGATACGACATATAGTCGTATCGTCGAGCATTATGGCGTCCAAACAAGTTCTGGATTTAACGACCTGCTGACTTCATTTTTTTATAGGTCGTGATAAAAAAATACTAAAGAAAAACGAACTCGAAAAAACCTATCTCGACATCCTCAACGAGTTTGTTAGACGAGACGCAATGTTCGAGTTGGTACAAAAACCAATCAATGATGCCGTTGTTCAGTTCTTTGGAATCCTCAAGAGCCCGAGTACTCGCGAAATGTTGGCAACCCTAAACCTCAATAAAATTAAGCACAGGCTTGAAGAACTTAACAACGTCGCTGATGGGTTCTTTGGAGACCCGCGTAACGTGGTTATATCTCTCGCGGAAATTAAGCGCGTGCTTGACGAACAAAAGCTAACCAGCGAAATGGTTAAAAATTTCTTTGAGGGTTCTGAAAACCATAATATCACGACGACATATTCTCAACTCAGCAGGTATTATGCCACCCAAAAAGATTTGAAAATTGACCTCCTTTTGACTTTATTTTTCGAAAGACGCGATAGAACGATAATGAAAGATGCCGAAATAAAAAAAAACCTATCTCGACGTCATCGACGATATTGCTAAACTACGAGAAAATTTTGAAAAGGTAAAAATTCCGCATCCAGACATAGGCGTTAAAAATGTCGTGTATACGGTCGATCATGGGAACTTTGATTGGGTAAAAAACTGTAATGCTAAATTGAAAGTCACTAACGTGAAGTGGCCCCATGGTATCTACAGGATGACGTTAATCTCTAACAAGCAATTTGATATCATCGTGAAAGGTAAAACCTACTTTGGTGGCACCGCGACAGTAATTATCGCGGGGGGAGAAGAAGAATTTGAGATTGTCGCGGTTGATAACACCATTAGAAAACATATAGCCTGGTGTTTAGAATTCGTAGGTGAAGTAGACATCCCCCTGATCTACTACCCTGACGATGATGAATAATTGAAAACACTAGCGGGTTTAAAATAACAATGTCAATGACGAAGTCATCGATGAAATCAATTGAACCGATAATAGTCCCAGAGGTATCACAATCGCATCGATATCGATTCGACACCGTGAAAGAGTTTTCCGCGAACTTGAAATCACTTTCTGAGCGCTATCGTGAAAAAATGAAAAAATACCGACGCAGCGTAGCAATCATCGACATCACCGTGTACTCGGTATCCGGTGTGATGGCCAGCGCCGGGGTTATTTTGTCGACGGTGACCATGATGGCTCCGATTGCAGTTCCAATTGCTATCTCCGCGGCAACAACAATTGCGGCAGTCGCCACTGCGATAACTAAAAAGTTATCATCGTGTTCTCAGAAAAAACTCAGTAATTATACAGCTCGGTACAGGGTGGTATTTGACGCGTACTCGAAATTATCCGAGTTGATCTCGCTGTCGATAGAGAATTCGTTCATATCCGATGTTGAATTTTCCACGATGACCCAATTGTATAACTCCACGATGTTGAAATTAGAAATTGAAGACAGCGTTAACAATAATGTCACTACAATTCAACGAATTGCAACTGCTTCAACGAATCGCGGAGAATACCACTCCGATACGAACAAGCATGATATCAATAATATCAACAACCCCTGAATTTAGTGTGAACTTTCCTTCTCCGATTCCAGTGCGTGAGATCGCGCTGGCAAAATTACGAGTATATCATAGCTGGCCTAATATCAGATCGGTTGCATTTGGCGGTCAGCAACCCAATAACACACTGGTGTTCTCGTATAAGAATAATCCCGATGGCACTCCAGCGTGGAAAACTGTTTCGTTACCAACTGGGTCGTACCAAATTGAGCAAATCGATGCTGAAATTC
>JARLTB010000097.1:1232500-1354465 GCA_030141615.1 Unio pictorum
ACATGACCCTTGTCGTTTTTGCAATTAATTGTTCTTGAATTAAACAATACAAAATTTACGTCACCGTTATCTGAAAGATATTAAACTAAAGCAGTGGCTTTCTCAAAGACCAGTGCAAATAGCCCTGGAATTATGCATCCAAAAGATTATACGCGAATTATTTAAAATGATAGATAACAAATGATTATAATTTGTTTTATTGCTTTTCTTTCACAACACATGCAAACCTATTGAAATGCTAATATTATTTCCTCCTACTTGATAATAGTTGTGTTTTTTTAATATTTTACATCCTCTAAATATGCATTTTGCAAGGAGGCATAGAGTGGATGTTCATTATCATTCTTTAATAAATGCACGTTTATTTCGCATTTCGATTGTCAAATAAGTGGTATTGTTTTCATTATTGGCTTCTGTACATGCTATTGAAAGTTGTTTCATATTTACTATCATTATGCTTTGCCACAACGTAATTTAAATGCGATGCCGTAGTATCTGAGCTCATTGACCAATTGCTATCAAGAGATGGATCTAGACGTTCAACCGTCCTTTCGCATATGTTGCCTGACAACAATTGTCTTACCATTTTCTCACCGCAAATAGTGCAAATACATCATTCTTTACTGGTTGTGGTATTTTGAAAACGTTATCAAACACCATCGGTATAATTAGGCAAACTGTAATCAAGGCAGGATCCATGTTTGCTATTCTAATTTGGTTTCGCAACATTGACTTGTACCGTGCTGTGTAGTGTCAGATTTTACAAGAAACAATACTGTGATATTATACTACCAAGTTGAGCAACACCTTAGCAATGACCTTTAAGTATTGTATTTAGCTACAAAAGGAAATTATTGTAAATATTACAAATAATATATAGTATGGAAAGGAGTCACTGAATATATTATTAAACATTTGTATTCACAACAATAGGGGACAATATTTATGCTCACGTCCATTATAAACAGAACTTGTGCTATTCATTTCCATTGTTACGTTCCTCCACCATCTTCTGAGTCATAAAATTTAAAAAGTTAGTTAACACACAACGATCTCTCTCTCTCTCTCTCTCTCTACATATATATATATATATATATATATATATATATAGTATGCTTTCAATGAATTCTGATCTTGTCTTCAAGGAGAGTGTCATTGTATAGTATGATATTCCATATATTATTCATTTGGACAATCTCTTCCAATGACCTCATCGTCAAACACGTATCGTGATGTATATGATTAAGACAAAAAAACAATGTGCCATATGTAATGTGTTTTGAGGTCAGTATGTGAGATTATGTTGGCAATGTATTTATCAAAACATGTTATTAAAGCTTTATCTTCCTCCAACCATTTGTCCATAACATGTATCAATTTTCTCCTTGTAATTCTTCTCCCTCACTCTATAGTCCTTTAATCTTGCTGGCTAGTGATGTTCCGTATTGCCTGTTGGCATTACCTCTATTTTATGTGTGAATTGTGTAATCAACAATCATTTCAATCAAAATGTTGCTTTCATTGTTAGTGTCGCCTTATGCAACTAAAATCAAGTTCAATATGTTATCTAGTGTTATCAAAAACGTGAGGTGAAATAACTTCATAAAGAAATACAACATAAATCCGTATACTCCTTATGTTACGGTACTTGTCAAAATCCATATTTTCCTTAAGGAAATGTACACATTGCCGAGAAGATATGTAAATCTGAATTCAACAAATGTATGTATTTTAAGACAGTTTTGTATACAAAAAAAATAAAGGTTTAGATATTAGATGTTTACTGGTATTGTTTTAGTTTCTTCTACAACCAGACACTGATGCGTTCAAAAATAACAATATCTTTAGACGTTTTTCGGATCATATCCTTTAGTTGAAGACTTGAAAATACACATGGAGTAACACAACATTATGCCGTGTGGCAATTTTGAATTTCGTGACTGCACATGGCTATTAACAAATAATACTTACTGCCTAAGTTGTATGTTGGCATGTTCTGGACAGACACAATTACACATTTTAATAAAGTTTTGACATCCGACTCACATGTTGCTATCAACACAGGGTCTAGGGATGATTTACGTATTTAAGAGAAAGGCGCAATTCCTGAATGAAACAATATATAATTGTACATAATACCTAGATATCACACCTAGTTTCTACACATATTGCCTTAAACGTTGTATTGCTATATTTGACAAAACAATGGGCACCGCTAGAAGTACACTATTACATTTATCCTTTTTCTGTAAAAAAGATAATTTAAAACGTATGATCCACTTGTCCACGAAAGAACATTATAATGTTCTTTAAATAAACCAACCACAACGGTAAAGCATTACTTGTAAAAGATCATTTCATATGTTTTATATGAGCTTTCAAGAACTACAAAATCAGTGTCATTTAGGTCACAAGTAACTATAATAAATTACCATGTCCAATACAAATCTTGTTGTTGACATTTTAATATAATTCTAATTAAGACTATATAGTGAATTGGTAGCAAACATTTATACAAGGTGTATGGGTACTTAGAGTAGTTTATTTTTCAATAGGTATCCAAACCTGAAAACCTTTTAATATGCTATTACAACGTCATGAATGCCATATTCGTCGTTTAATAGACACTTTATTCAAAACACAGAAACAAACGTTTAGTCAAAGATACATTTGCAGTTGAGCAAGAAGATCTAGTCATATTTGCATAAGAGCAAGACAGCTGTACTATATTTGTAAGTGGGAGTTGTATTCCACGCATCTGTGTACTTAATGTCTTAATTTGTTTCTCGTTTACAGCTTGTAGCTTTTCCATAATCATTGTCTGGCTCTTTATTATTCTGCAAGAATGCAGCGTTCTAATTGAGAAGCGCACGGTATATGACTATCAGAATCTTGAGTATATTGGGTATCATTGGTATCCGTTTTGTCACTCTATTCATGTATCACTTAATCGCCTGCAATTGTTGGGAAATTAGTCAGAACAATATATTCAGTGATGAACATGCTGGTTAGACATTACTTAAATTTATTTGTGTTCATATTAGCATTAGCACATGCTGACGCACTTGTCCTTGACACTGGTAATAAACTGTGCGTGCAAATACTATCCAAAAAACATGTTACTAATCAGTATATTAATCCACTGAATAGTGAGTGAGCTCAACTTATGATACATGACAAATATATACTCCTGTATTTATCAAGTATGTTGTTTTTTTGAAGTTTTATACATACAGGCTGGATAGCAAAAACCCATCAAGCTTCAACATATACAAACACAGTATCATCAAAAATATTTAATATAACCACTCAGCATGTATCAAATAGCACATATCTCAAAACATGTCTCATCATGACTGCAACAGCACATATGATACACATGAAATTTATTTTTAAAATAAATAAAAAAACAACAAGATAACGACGCTTCCTTTCATAGCACAATATATCAAAATGGCGTGAAAATTGTATGAAGGGAAAATTAATTTTCATGGAATTTCCTTGAAACGTAATTTATATATGTAGTACACATATCTTTATGTTGTTAAAGTATTCACACAGCAGAATTTCATTACTGTATTTAAATACTCTTCTTCTTTTACTCTAAAGGCGCTCATAATTTAACAGAGCTTGAAGACATGACGTCCACCTCGCTCGCCATCTGGAGTTCATGTATGTATGTATGTATGTATGTATGTATGTATGTATGTATGTATGTATGTATATATTATAACATACATACATTCATCACAGACGCCCCAGTGATTTGATAAAGTATTGCAAATAACAATGATTGACTATTGATATTAGTAAATTAAGTAATATCTTGACTCAAATCAAAAACTTCAACACTGTGTGTTAATCTAGCTTTCACTTCTGAATATCTCACATGAAGTAAAGCAAATAAAACTTGTCTTGCAATACACTGAGAAGAAACGAGATATTAGATATGTCGATCTGGGTGGGATAGACTTTGGTAAAGGAAGACATACTTTACATATTGCGATTATATTACACCAGTATTACACTAAATGCGGTCTTTATTACACTGTAGTACACCAAATGAGGTCTGTATTACCCCCAGTATTACACCAAATACGGTCACTATTTCACCAGTATTACAGGAAATGAGGTCCGTATTACACAGTATTACACCAAATGCGGTCAATATTACCCAGTATTACACCAAATTCGGTCACTATTACACACGTATTATACTAAATGCAGTCTTTATTACACCAGTAGTACACTAAATGAGGTCCGTATTATCCCTAGTATTACACCAAATGCGGTCACTATTTCACCAGTATTACAGGAAATAAGGTCCGTATTACACCAGTATTACACCAAATGCGGTCAATATTACCCAGTATTACACCAAATGCGGTCAATATTACCCAGTATTACACCAAATGCGGTCAATATTACCCAGTGTTACACCAAATGCGGTCAATATTACCCAGTATTACACCAAATTCGGTCACTATGACACCAGTTTTATACCAAATGAGGTCCGTATTGCACCAGTATTACTCCAAATACGGCCAGTACTTCTGATGGCAACATGTAGTTATATGACCCAGTCTTTTCAAGGTCAGGTGAAACGTCTCTACTCTACAAGCGTATCTTTGTAGAGGCATCACTTTACCAATTGTTTTTCCATAGACCTCAATGTTAATATTTGGAGAGATAAATTTATTTTTTATTCTAATTTAGCGTGCATCTCACACACTGTTATAGAGAACGATGTCAGATTGTCAATTTGATGATGACAAAACCAGGTACTCCATTACATTTAAGAGAGACAACTCTGCTGGAACTAGACAGAGGTATGAGTTATCTAGTCACAACATACTTATTTTCAGTCATGTCTCTCACATTTTCAAAAAATTATAAAAAATACAAAATATGATCTATATAGGAATTAACATAAATTAACATGTTGCCAAGAGGCTAAACTTTTTTTAAAGCCTACCAGAAAGTACAACTCTTACATAATCCACCAAGCATAGCTTGTGTTGTTGTTTATTTCTGAATGCAATACACCTTAAGATCCTCCCACCTGGACTTGCGCAATTGGTACCGTTATACCTATAACAAGCTACTACATGTATGCTGCTCACATCAATGACAAAATTAAATAGTTTCACATACCAGGGTTTTATCGAGCAACATAGAACACATAGGCAATTATTTAACACGGAAGTAAATTGTCCTACAATGACAACATAATAAATGGTCTAAATAAACGTTTGCATACATACATACATACATACATACATACATACATACATACATACATACATACATACATACATACATACATACATACATACATACATAAAAAGAGAGGAGATGGAGATTTTCACAAACTGTCTACTTGACGGAGTGGAATGTATATAGTACTGCAAGCAGGTAAGTCGTAGTATCATTTAGAAATGAATTGTATTGCCGGAAAGACGGGTGGTATAATCGATACCATGCAGGGGGTGATAATTCAATTACACAATAGACTGAATCGTAAGTCGGAATGCATTGTAATAAAGGCATAGTGTAATGAAAGAGACAGAATATTATCACACACGTTAGATAAGTTTTAAGTGGTTCCATAACTCACAGTCAAACTTAGGATAACATAATACAACAATACATTGCAAGTTGTACCAAACCATATTTAAATGCATATATCCTTAAATGAAGCCGAAAAATAGTCGCTAGTATAAGCATATGTGAAGACTGTCCACTTACAGTCTGAATGCATATGACTCACAACAAGCCATATTGAAATTAATATGGATCATTATTACTATTATTATTATTATTAGTATTATTATTATTATTATTATTATTATTATTATTATTATTATTTTCAGATATACTACTTGAGCTCCAAAGAGTAATATGAGGAATATTATCCACAGGATGATGAAACGGCTACGAACAAAAAGACTCTGGTTAGAATATAGTCTAAAGGGACGTAAAGGGATAAAAAAAAAGCATTTAAACACCTTGTGATATGCAGAGTTTTGATCAATAAGTATGACTTGATTTCAATTATCTATTTTTTTAAATTACTCTCCAGAGATTTTTCCATGAATGGATAAGGTACTACATGTCTCTTTACGCATACTGCAATTACATCTATATGAAAGAACCTGGGACCACATTTCAAAGTACATATTTTATAAATACTCCATTGATTATTGTTGGCATTTAGAAAACAGCAATGCATTCGTTCATGTGAAACTTATTTTAAAATATTGTGTTTCTCTTGCAGAAGCTTGCTTGAAAAAAATGGCAAAACGAAAGAAACTGAAATTGAAGAGACCATATCGGAGACCTTTAAATATGCACCCAACCAGCGTGGAGGGATAAAATACAAAGTTGGCCATTTCACTTTTATTTCATCAATATCGGATTCAGTGTTTTAAAGCATTGTGGATGCATCTCTAAATTGCAAACAAAATCAGCTTATCATAGTTTCCTGGACTATTAAAGGTGGAGTATTGCTAACAACAATTTTCATTTATATTGTATGATACGACAAGTACTTCCACTTGGAATTTTTATCCACATGTGATATTTGGACAAAATAAATTCATCTTAACGCAAATTGATTTCAGCGTCCACTTGCCTGAAATGACACATAAGTACAAAGTTATCTTATAACTTGGCTTAACAATAATAATTGAAGCACGTGTGCAGTGAAGAAAGTTTCATAAAGTTCTTGTATGCTAGTTATTGTGACGTCTGCATATGTAAGCGGTGCTAAGATGATATGTGACTTTTAAATTATATTTTAATTTGCTTGTCCCAAAGCGGAAAAAGAAAGAGATAGTGCAGGAGGAGACTAATTATGATTGCTAATCTTAATTAAATTTAGAAAATAAACAAACATTGATATTCATTTTTTTTGTTGTATTGTTTCCTATTTCCTTTTTGTCTTTTAAAAACAGGTGCTTGAACCTTCAGTCTACAGATTCAGAGGATTCCTAATGAGACAAAAGCAGTGTAGTTTACCCATATACTTTCATTTTACACCCTGTTACCTAGTTCTTTTTACATCCCCATTATAATAGATCTCCTCAAACCCCTGCCTACTTGGTGAACTTACATGTCCATTTTAAATCTAATGAAAGGCGCTGCTGTAAAGTCTGTATGAAAAACTACCTAGAAATAGGATTTCATACAGTGAACAGAAATCAGTGTTTGCATATAAACCGTGTTAGAACACCTGCACTGACACTCATCGCAAACTTCAGAATGGACGTATGCATTTTTATTAAATTAGTATCATAACTTTTTTTATCTAAGATTCTTTTTAAGATCATGAAATGATAAATAAAAATTCCGTATTGTGAAGAGTACATTATTATATGTGCAACTTTGAACTGATTTGTGAGAGTTGTCAAGCATACAACGAATGCAGAGTGCTATCCTATTAGTATTATTATTATGGTCAAATGAATGGTGATGTTTGGTTTGTCATGAATGAAAATGGTGCAGAACTGACACTTGATGAATGCTGTCACAATGGCAGTTTTGACACTCCTGATATAGCAACTCATAGCTGTATGGTAATGTTGACATTTTTTCAAATGTCGTTTTGTTTAACATTCTCGCCAAAAGTGCGGAATATGTGTTTCAGAAACACAAGCCGGTTTCATCAGTTTTCCAGAGAGGATTTCACTGTTGCCAGAATGTTGTAGGAAGGTTATTTAATAACGTTATACAACAACGTTTTATCAATATTTCCACTTGTTCACCAAATCGCATTGCCACAACATCATTTGACAACGTTGCCACAAATTTACTACAACATTGCTGCAACGTTGTAGCAACATGGATTTGTTAGCTGTGTCGGTGCTGTCTAACCTACAGCCTGTTGTATGATTTTAAATTGCACTCCAGATCTCGAACAATTTTTGGTGCATTTATGTAAATTTATGTAAAAAAGCTAAATGGCATACTTTAATAGTATATCTTCTTAACCAGGCAAACAATTGTAAATTATTTGTATAGTCATTGCTTTTATATTTTCTACTGCATCCCTCAGCTTCAATAAATATTTTTGGTGACCCATGATGTCAAAAACATTGGACAACATTGATACAAATGGCAAGTGTTTTCCATAGATCCTAAATGATTGTGCTTGATATATATATATATATATATATATATATATATATATATATATATATATATATATATATATATATATATAGATATATATATATTTATATAGACATGTACATGCACGTATTTTGTTGTGTAACCATTTTGTAAACACTATTTCGGGAGACATACGATTTGATTTAAGGGTCTTAGTTATCGCAAACGCATTTGTTTGTTAAGAACACAAATGGTATGTAATTACTACACTCAAACATCAATGTTACTTTCACAACATATTCACTGTCGAAGACGCTAGAGGAAATTATTCCACTTATATGTTCGCTATGCATGCATTCCTTCAGACGTTTGCAATCCCAAAAGTGTGCATAATATGCTACCACCATATAATGTAAAATAGAGCCTGAAATATACGGGAGTAAAGTCAATAATAGATATATATATATATATATATATATATATATATATATATATATATATATATATATATATATATATATATATATATATATATATATATACCGACAAAACAAAGATCACTGGCAATAGCTGGATACTATTCATCATTAACTAAATAACATGAAAGCGACTACCTCCCATTGGTATGGTTCAACACGTCTGTATATTAACTACCCGTTTGTGCAGGTTTAGATAATAGCATATCACACACAACGTTAGTGTAAAAACCGACATGTATGTATAGATAAATTTATCCTCAAAGGTCATATCAAAGACTGGTGATATGGTGAATGGGTACCAATTCGGTCATTTTATTACCCAAGTTATTATGAACGGACAGTGACCTAAGTACCCGGATACACATCAACGTCTTTAGTAGTTATGGTGTAAACATCTGATTATATTTGTATTTTCCAAACATTTCCAACATGTAGATGGAACGATAGTTATAAACATTTATGATTTTATTTTAGGGTATTGGTCTTATGAGGAATAGGCCATTATCAAAGCAAGTAGATTTGATTATTTTCATCCTTTGAGACTAAATAGGAAAAATGGACAATATACTTTAATGTTTTTTTAATTGTAGGGATTTTTCTAGTCATATTATGTTAATCATTGTATTAACAGATGGTGTGTATAAATTCAGTTATCCAAATACATAAGTGGTATCAATAAACATTGAAAATGAATAAACATTCGTAGGAGGATGGGCAGCATTAAGTTTCCAATTTGCAATTGTGTGCCCACATGTGTGCATTGATATTACAAAGCTTGTTACCTCTGTGGCTGGGCCCTGAGTGACCGAGTGATCTAAATCACTCACCATTACTGATCATTGTCATCTTACTTCAGTCCGCGTTGGTTCGAGTCTCGGGCGCAGTCAATGTGGGAAAGCTTGCCGGTAGCTTCTTGTGGGTCCGTGGTTCGTTATGGGGTTTTGCTGGGTTCTTCCTCCACCATTATTACTGGCAGCCAGGTATCGCCTATATTGTACTGAAAATGGCGTTAAACCCTATAACAACAACAAGAACAACACACTCTTTGTCTGGAAATGTGTACGTTCACTATGTTCATTTCTTGTAAGAATGTGAACTTTGCATTTCTCAGAAAAGTTTTTTTTTAAAAGAAATGAAATATTAAGATAATATTTCCTTAAACAACAACTTTCATTTTGGTTGTTACTATCTTTAGATGACTTGGCAGCTAGGCCTTTTGTGACATTTCCGTTAGTTTAAAAGATTGGAAATACTTGACATACATATGTTGTAATGTTTTATTATTTTTACATGAATTAATGTAATGTCATAAAGGTATCCGACGGTGATAATGCAGGACATGTCGATCTTTATCTGCCTGACGTATGTAGTAATTATTTCACATCGCTTATGCATTATTATTGTATTTTTGCAGTGTAAGTGGAACGTTTTATTATATCTCTACGGGTTATACTGGGGCCCCATGTGATCTATACTGCTCACCGTTTTGGTCCATGGCCATATCACCTCTGTCTGCGTGGGTTCGAGTCTCGTGTTCTGCCAATGTGGGTATATGAGAAAGCATTTAATTAGCTTCTCGTGGATCGGTTGTTTGGTCTTGGGTTTTCCCAGGTTTTGTCTCCACCATTATAAACAAATCATGTTTCCTGATAGCTTTAGCTTATTCATGGAGAGTATGCGACCTCAAAGAGTAACAGCAATCAATGTGAGCCAGATATCACGCTTTAAGCCCTTTATTTGTGGCTGAAGTGGGTGATACGTCTCACAAAATTAAAAGCAATCTCAAGTAAATTACTGCTCAGAAGTTTCAAGTAATCTGTGCGATCCTAGTGTTTGAAATCACATTTTCAATCGAAGATAATATAAGCTGTTACCTGGCAGGCAGAGCCAACCTTCTTAATGCACTATTTCATATATTTGGTATTGAAGAGACAACCTAGAATCTGGTGAATCCAGTGGTGGCACCATAGATGGCCACCAGATCCAACTGGAGCAATCAAGACAGCCTGTTAGCATCGCTGGATTCTCTTTTGAAATGTTTACTGGTAAGAAAATTTCAATAACCATCTGAACTGTATGTTAGGGTCACGGGTCATGTGACCCATGCTGTGTTGCTTCTGTAGTTAGGCGTATGGGTCACCGTTTGCATGAATAATTCAACCATTCTTCCTTAGATGGATACCCGGAGATAGAGGTCGGATGTATAGTAACCCCTCCTCTTGTTAATTTATCTCATTATGAAATGTATCTAGGAACGTACTTGAACGAGAAAGGAAATGTTTCAGTAGATTATGTTTTTCCGAGAATACATACCCAGTTACAATACTTAAACACCATCCCTATCACCCAACCATGCGAGCATCCACGTTAGTATATCAGTCAGTTAAAAAATGGTAACATTTGTTGGTATCAAAGGGAAGTAATGTGCAAGAGTTACTGCCCTTTGCGTATTGCTATAGATAAGGAAAAAAAAAACACAATTTCATCGTTTAGTTGGGATGTATTATCAAGTTAACAGGCTGATATTTATAATGTAATGTGATTGGGTAAGCAAAGAGAAAACGTATCAGTGGAAATTGTTTTTTTTTTCCTTATCTATAGCAATACGCAAATTCAGTAACTCTTGCACATTACTTCCCTTTGATGCCAACATATGTTACCATTTTTTAACTGACTGAGATACTAACGTGGATGTTCGCATGGTTGGGTGATAGGGATGGTGTTTAAGTATTGTAACTGGGTATGTATTCTCGGAAAAACATAATCTACTGAAACATTTCCTTTCTCGTTCAAGTACGTTCCTAGATACATTTCATAATGAGATAAATTAACAAGAGGAGGGGTTACTATACATCCGACCTCTATCTCCGGGTATCCATCTAAGGAAGAATGGTTGAATTATTCATGCAAACGGTGACCCATACGCCTAACTACAGAAGCAACACAGCATGGGTCACATGACCCGTGACCCTAACATACAGTTCAGATGGTTATTGAAATTTTCTTACCAGTAAACATTTCAAAAGAGAATCCAGCGATGCTAACAGGCTGTCTTGATTGCTCCAGTTGGATCTGGTGGCCATCTATGGTGCCACCACTGGATTCACCAGATTCTAGGTTGTCTCTTCAATACCAAATATATGAAATAGTGCATTAAGAAGGTTGGCTCTGCCTGCCAGGTAACAGCTTATATTATCTTCGATTGAAAATGTGATTTCAAACACTAGGATTGCACAGATTACTTGAAACTTCTGAGCAGTAATTTACTTGAGATTGCTTTTAATTTTGTGAGACGTATCACCCACTTCAGCCACAAATAAAGGGCTTAAAGCGTGATATCTGGCTCACAGTGCTTGCTGTTACTCTTTGAGGTCGCTTACTCTCCATGAATAAGCTAAAGCTATCAGGAAACATGATTTGTTTATAATGGTGGAGACTGAACCTGGGAAAACCCAAGACCAAACAACCGATCCACGAGAAGCTAATGAAATGCTTTCTCACATACCCACATTGGCCGGAACCGAGACTCGAACCCACGCAGACAGAGGTGATATGGCCATGGACCAAAACGGTGAGCAGTATAGACCACATGGGGCCCCAGTATAACCCGTAGAGATATAATAAAACGTTCCACTTACACTGCAAAAATACAATAATAATGCATAAGCGATGTGAAATAATTACTACATACGTCAGGCAGATAAAGATCGACATGTCCTGCATTATCACCGTCGGATACCTTTATGACATTACATTAATTCATGTAAAAGTAATAAAACATTACAACATATGTATGTCAAGTATTTCCAATCTTTTAAACTAACGGAAATGTCACAAAAGGCCTAGTTGCCAAGTCATCTGAAGATAGTAACAACCAAAATGAAAGTTGTTGTTTAAGGAAATATTATATTAATATTTCATTTTTTTTAAAAAAAACTTTTCTGAGAAATGCAAAGTTCACATTCTTACAAGAAATGAACATAGTGAACGTACACATTTCCAGACAAAGAGTGTGTTGTTCTTGTTGTTGTTATAGGGTTTAACGCCATTTTCAGCACAATATAGGCGATACCTGGCTGCCAGTAATAATGGTGGTGGAGGAACCCAGCAAAACCCCATAACGAACCACGGACCCACAAGAAGCTACCGGCAAGCTTTCCCACATTGACTGCGCCCGAGACTCGAACCAACGCGGACTGAAGTAAGATGACAATGATCAGTAATGGTGAGTGATTTAGATCACTCGGTCACTCAGGGCCCAGCCACAGAGGTAACAAGCTTTGTAATATCAATGCACACATGTGGGCACACAATTGCAAATTGAAAACTTAATGCTGCCCATCCTCCTACGAATGTTTATTCATTTTCAATGTTTATTGATCCCACTTATGTATTTGGATAACTGAATTTATACACACCATCTGTTAATACAATGATTAACATAATATGACTAGAAAAATCCCTACAATTAAAAAAACATTGAAGTATATTGTCCATTTTTCCTATTTAGTCTCAAAGGATGAAAATAATCAAATCTACTTGCTTTGATAATGGTCTATTCCTCATAAGACCAATACCCTAAAATAAAATCATAAATGTTTATAACTATCGTTCCATCTACATGTTGGAAATGTTTGGAAAATACAAGTATAATTAGCTGTTTACACCATAACTACTAAACACGTTGATGTGTATCCGGGTACTTAGGTCACTGTCCGTTCATAATAACTTGGGTAATAAAATGACCGAATTGGTACCCATTCACCATATCACCAGTCTTTGATATGACCTTTGAGGATAAATTTATCTATACATACATGTCGGTTTTTACACTAACGTTGTGTGTGATATGCTATTATCTATACCTGCACAAACGGGTAGTTAATATACAGACGTGTTGAACCATACCAATGGGAGGTAGTCGCTTTCATGTTATTTAGTTAATGATGAATAGTATCCAGCTATTGCCAGTGATCTTTGTTTTGTCGGTATATATATATATATATATATATATATATATATATATATATATATATATATATATATATATATATATATATTATTGACTTTACTCCCGCATATTTCAGACGCTATTTTACATTATATGGTGGTAGCATATTACGCACACTTTTGGGATTGCAAACGTCTGAAGGAATGCATGCATAGCGTACATATAAGTGGAATAATTTCCTCTAGCGTCCTCGATTACGACAGTGAATATGCTGTGAAAATATCATTGCTGTTTGAGTGTAGTAATTACATACCATTTGTGTTCTTAACAAACAAATGCGTTTGCAATAGCTAAGACCCTTAAATCAAATCGTATGTCTCCCGAAATAGTGTTTACAAAATGGTTACACAACGAAATACGTGCATGTACATGTATATATATATATATATATATATATATATATATATATATATATATATATATATATATATATATATATATATATATATATCAAGCACAATCATTTAGGATCTACGGAAAACACTTGCCATTTGTATCAATGTTGTCCGATGTTTTTGACATCATGGGTCACCAAAAATATTTATTGAAGCTGAGGGATGCAGTAGAAAATATAAAAGCAACGACTATACAAATTATTTACAATTGTTTACCTGAGTTAAGAAGATATACTATTAAAGTATGCCATTTAGCTTATTTACATAAATGCACCAAAAATTGTTCGAGATCTGGAGTGCAATTTAAATTCATATAACAGGCTGTAGGTTAGACAGCACCGACACAGCTAACAAATCTATGTTGCTGCAACGTTGCAGCAATGTTGTAGTAAGGTTGTGGCAACGTTGTCAAATGATGTTGTGGCAATGCGATTTGGTGAACAAGTGGAAATATTGATAAAACGTTGTTGTATAACGTTATTAAATAACCTTCCTACAACATTCTTGCAACAGTGAAATCCTCTCTGGAAAATTGATGAAACCGACTTGTGTTTCTGAAACACATATTCCGCACTTTTGGCGAGAATGTCAAACAAAACGACATTTGAAAAAATGTCAACATTACCATACAGCTATGAGTTGCTATATCAGGAGTGTCAAAACTGCCATTGTGACAGCATTCATCAAGTGTCAGTTCTGCACCATTTTCATTCATGACAAACCAAACATCACCATTCATTTGACCATAATAATAATACTAATAGGATAGCACTCTGCATTCGTTGATGCTTGACAACTCTCACAAATCAGTTCAAAGTTGCACATATAATAATGTACTCTTCACAATACGGAATTTTTATTTATCATTTCATGATCTTAAAAAGAATCTTAGATAAAAAGGTAATGATACTAATTTAATAAAAATTCATACGTCCATTCTGAAGTTTGCGATGAGTTTCAGTGCAGGTGTTCTAACACGGTTTATATGCAAACACTGATTTCTGTTCACTGTATGAAATCCTATTTCTAGGTAGTTTTTCATACAGACTTTACAGCAGCGCCTTTCATTAGATTTAAAATGGACATGTGAGTTCACCAAGTAGGCAGGGGTTTGAGGAGATCTACTATAATGGGGATGTAAAAAGAACTAGGTAACAGGGTGTAAAATGAAAGTATATGGGTAAACTACACTGCTTTTGTCTCATTAGGAATCCTCTGAATCTGTAGACTGAAGGTTCAAGCATTTGTTTTTAAAAGACAAAAAGGAAATAGGAAACAATACATAAAACAAAAATTAATATCAATGTTTGTTTATTTTCTAAATTTAATTAAGATTAGCAATCAGAATTAGTCTCCTCCTGCACTATCTCTTTCTTCTTCCGCTTTGGGACAAGCAAATTAAAATATAATTTAAAAGTCACATATCATCTTAGCACCGCTTACATATGCAGATGTCACAATAACTAGCATACAAGAACTTTATGAAACTTTCTTCACTGCACAAGTGCTTCAATTATTATTGTTAAGCCAAGTTATAAGATAACTTTGTACTTATGTGTCATTTCAGGCAAGTGGACGCTGAAATCAATTTGCGTTAAGATGAATTTATTTTGTCCAAATATTACATGTGGATAAAAATTCCAAGTGGAAGTACTTGTCCTATCATACAATATAAATGAAAATTGTTGTTAGCAATACTCCACCTTTAATAGTCCAGGAAACTATGATAAGCTGATTTTGTTTGCAATTTAGAGATGCATCCACAATGCTTCAAAACACTGAATCCAATATTGATGAAATAAAAGTGAAATGGCCAACTTTGTATTTTATCATTCCACATTGGTTGGGTGCATATTTAAAGGTCTCCGATATGGTCTCTTCAATTTCAATTTCTTTCTTTTTGCCATTTTTTTTCAAGCAAGCTTCTGCAAGAGAAACACAATATTTTAAAATAAGTTTCACATGAAAGAATGCATTGCTGTTTTCTAAATGCCAACAATAATCAATGGAGTATTTAAAAAATATGTACTTTGAAATGTGGTCCCAGGTTCTTTCATATAGATGTAATTGCAGTATGCGTAAAGAGACATGTAGTACCTTATCCATTCATGGAAAAATCTCTGGAGAGTAATTAAAAAAAAATAGACAATTGAAATCAAGTTATACTTATTGATCAAAACTCTGCATATCACAAGGTGTATAAATGCTTTTTTATCCCTTTACGTCCCTTTAGACTATACACTAACCAGAGTCTTTTTGTTCGTAGCCGTTTCATCATCCTGTGGATACTATTTCTCATGTTACTCTTTGGAGCTCAAGTAGTATATCTGAAAATAATAATAATAATAATAATAATAATAATAATAATAATAATAATAATGATCCATATTAATTTCAATATGGCTTGTTGTGAGCCATATGCATTCAGACTAAGTGGGCAGTCTTCACGAATGCTTATACTAGCGACTATTTTTCGGCTTCATTTAAGGATATGTGCATTTAAATATGGTTTGATACACCCTGAAATGTATTGTTGTATTATGCTATCCTAACTTTGACTGTGAGTTAGGGAACCACTTAAAACTTATCTAACGTGTGTGATAATATTCTGTCTCTTTCATTACACTCGGCCTTTATTACAATGCATTCCGACTTACGATTCAGTCTATTGTGTAATTGAATTATCACCCCCTGCATGGTATCGATTATACCACCCGTCTTTCCGGCAATACAATTCATTTCTAAGTGATACTACGACTTACCTGCTTGCAGTACTATATACATTCCACTCCGTCAAGTAGACAGTTTGTAAAAATCTCCATCTCCTCTCTTTCTATGTATGTATGTATGTATGTATGTATGTATGTATGTATGTATGTATGTATGTATGTATGTATGTATGTATGTATGTATGTATGTATGTATGTATGTATGTATGTATGTATGTATGCAAACGTTTATTTAGACCATTTATTATGTTGTCATTGTAGGACAATTCACTTCCGTGTTAATTAATTGCCTATGTGTTCTATGTTGCTCGATAAAACCCTGGTATGTGAAACTATTTAATTTTGTCATTGATGTGAGCAGCATACATGTAGTAGCTTGCTATAGGTATAACGGTACCAATTGCGCAAGTCCAGGTGGGAGGAGCTTAAGGTGTAATGCATTCAGAAATAAACAACAACACAAGCTATGCTTGGTGGATTATGTAAGAGTTGTACTTTCTGGTAGGCTTTAAAAAAAGTTTAGCCTCTTGGCAACATGTTAATTTATGCTAATTCCTATATAGATCATATTTTGTATTTTTTATGATTTTTTGAAAATGTGAGAGACATGACTGAAAATAAGTATGTTTTGACTAGATAACTCATACCCCTGTCTAGTTCCAGCAGAGTTATCTTTCTTAAATGTAATGGAGTACCTGGTTTTGTCATCATCAAATTGACAATGTAACATTGTTCTCTATAACAGTCTGTAAGATGCACGCTAAATTAGAATAGAAAATATATTTATCTCTCCAAATATTAGCATTGAGGTCTATGGAAAAACAGTTGGTACCGTGATACCTCTACAAAGATACGCATGTAGAGTAGAGACGTTTCACCTGACCTTGAAAAGACTGGGTCATATAACTACATGTTGCCATCAGAAGTACTGACCATATTTGGAGTAATACTGGTGCAATACGGAATTCATTTGGTATAATACTGGTGTCATAGTGACCGAATTTGGTGTAATACTGGATAATATTGACCGCATTTGGTGTAGTACTGGTGTAATACGGACCTCTTTTCCTGTAATACTGGTGAAATAGTAACCGCATTTGGTGTAATACTGGGGTTAATACGGACCTCATTTGGTGAACTACTGGTGTAATAAAGACCGCATTTAGTGTAATACGTGTGTAATAGTGACCGAGTTTGGTGTAATACTGGGTAATATTGACCGCATTTGGTGTAATACTGTGTAATACGGACCTCATTTCCTGTAATACTGGTGAAATAGTGACCGTATTTGGTGTAATACTGGGGGTAATACAGACCTCATTTGGTGTACTACTGGTGTAATAAAGACCGCATTTAGTGTAATACTGGTGTAATATAATCGCAATATGTAAAGTATGTCTTCCTTTACCAAAGTCTATCCCACCCAGATCGACATATCTAATATCTCGTTTCTTCTCAGTGTATTGCAAGACAAGTTTTATTTACTTTACTTAATGTGAGATATTCAGAAGAGAAAGCTAGATTAACACACAGTGTTGAAGTGTTTTATTTTAGTCAAGATATTACTTAATTTACTAATATCAATAGTCAATCATTGTTATTTGCAATACTTTATCAAATCACTGGGGCGTCTGTGATGAATGTATGTATGTTATAATACATACATACATACATACATACATACATACATACATACATACATACATACATACATACATACATACATACATACATACATACATACATACATACATACATACATACATACATACATACATACATACATTCATACATACATACATACATACATACATGAACTCCAGATGGCGAGCGAGGTGGACGTCATGTCTTCAAGCTCTGTTAAATTATGAGCGCCTTTAAAGTAAAAGGAGAAGAGTATTTAAATCCAGTAATGAAATTCTGCTGTGTGAATACTTTAACAACATAAAGATATGTGTACTACATATATAAATTACGTTTCAAGGAAATTCGATGAAAATTAATTTTCCCTTCATACAATTTTCACGCCATTTTGATATATTGTGCTATGTAAGGAAGAGTCGTTATCTTGTTGTTTTTTTATTTATTTTAAAAATAAAGTTTCATGTGTATCGTATGTGCCGTTGCTGTCATGATGAGACATGTTTTGAGATATGTGCTATTTGTTACATGCTGAGTGGTTATATTAAATATTCTTGATGATACTGTGTTTGTGTATGTTGAAGCTTGATGGGATTTTGCTATCCAGCCTGTATGTATAAAACTTCAAAAAAACAACATACTTGATAAATACTTGAGCATATATTTGTCATGTATCATAAGTTGAGTTCACTCACTATTCAGTGGTTTGATATACTGATTAGTAACATGTTTTTTTTTGGATAGTATTTGCACGCGCAGTTTATTACCTGTGTCAAGGACAAGTGCGTCAGCAGGTGCTAATGCTAATATGAACACAAAGAAATTTAAGTAATGTGTAACCAGCATGTTCAACTTTGAATATATTGTTCTGACTAATTTCCCCACAATTAGAGGCGATTAAGTGATACATGAATAGAGTGACAAAATGGATACCAATGATACCCAATATACGCATGATTCTGATAGTGATATACCGTGCGCTTCTCAATTATAACGCTGCATTCTTGCAGAAATAAGAGAAAAATATGGCAAATTGGACAAACAATCATTCAAGCGAGAGTTATCAAGTAATCTTGACATAACGTCCTTTCGTCATATTCGTAGTTCTTTGCACGATATTGGTAGGCTCAGCTATACATGATATCCTTTTGGTCGACTGGTGGAGAGTACATCACGTTAAATATACAGTATTTCATTCTCTTGAGGGAGATGGTAATACTAGCGAAGCAAAGGCGTGTGTGTCTAGGTATGGAAATAGAAAACCAAGCAGAATAGACAGTCTGAGTTGCTTAAAGCGTCTTTAAGAAACTAGTTAAGACAATGGTCAATCGAGTGACCATGGATCAGTCAAGAGGTCATACATCATTCGGTGATTGTGGGAATAATAGTGAAGCTGAGATAGTTGAAAGCTGCATTCCCATATTGCAATATGAAACATTTATTGATATGAAACAATTTGTAAAAGATGAACTAAATATCATTTGTGCAAGTATTATGGAAGAAATGAAGAGGACGAAACAAGACAACAATCATTTGGGTGAGATAATACAAAGTAAGGATAATAGAATTAAAAAAAATTTAATCGTGCATTGATAAGTCAAGGGAGTCAGAATTGCGTTTGGAATCTGATCTACATGTAGATGTAATAAAGAGCCCGACAATGATTATGGAAAAGCTACAAGCTGTAAACGAGAAACAAATTAAGACATTAAGTACACAGATGCGTGGAATACAGCTCCCACTTACAAATATAGTACAGCTGTATTGCTCTTATGCAAATATGACTAGATTTTCTTGCTCAACTGCAAATGCATCTGGTATACCAAATACAGTTCTGAATACATGCGTAATTGATAATCATCATCACGAATCTAGAAAGAGGACTTGGCAGATCAACACAAATATAGAAGAAATACCAGCTTAAGCGTCTCTAAGGAACCAACATACGAGAATAGCACTGTAAGTTTGATGCAATTTCAAGTGATGTATGATGTTTATCCATCGATGTCGATGAGGACCATTCAATGTCATCGATTCGTTGAGGGTGGGTCCGGAGATGGCTGATCAGTCCGATCCAGGCCCGGAATAGTCTGTTGCAGTGGGGACATGGATGTGCAGGTTGTTGACTGTGAATTGCAGAACTACTGTTCCTGGATTTGCGCAGATCACGTTTCTCAGCTGCGTCCACCAGTCTTTTGTGCTCAAAGGCTGCCGCACCGGCATTAACATGACTGCGCCAAGCAGTTGATCAGCAGCGACACTCTCCCAGCTGTCACGATCAATGCCTAGGTTCTTTAGCGAGGCCTTGATGGTGTCCTTGTACCTCCTTTTTTGACCGCCATGAGATCTCTTGCCCTGCTACAGTTCTCCATAGAAGATTTTCTTGGGTAGGCGTTCTTTCGGCATGCGGACGACATGGCCAGCCCATCGGAGTTGTGCCTTGCACAGCATGGTGTGGATGCTTGTCATGCCACCGTGCGTGAGCACCTCTGTGTCCGGCACCCTGTTCTGACATCTAATTTTCAATAGTTTTCTAAGGGAGCTCATGTGGAAGTGGTTCAGTTTCTTAACATGGCGACTATATACAGTCCAGGTCTCGCAAGCATAGAGGAGGGTGGGGAGAACAACCGCTGCGTAGACTTTTAGTTTGGTGGAAAGCATGATGCCTCTCCTGTCCCAGACATTAGAGCGGAGTCTCCCAAAAGCTACACTGGCTTTGGCAATCCTTGTATTGACCTCGTCATCAATGTGAACTGCTTATGAGAGAGTGCTGCCGAGGTATGTGAACCTGTCTACATTTCTGAGCTTTTGGCCATTGACAGTGATAGATGGTTCCAGGTAATCTTCTCCAGGGGTTGGCTGATGCATAACCTCTGTCTTGCTGGTAGAGATGGTGAGTCCGAAGTTAGTGCACGCTGTGGAAAACAGGTCTATGTTCTGTTGCATGCCTGCCTTCGTGTTGGAATTGAGGGCACAGTCATCTGCAAACATGAGGTCGCGAATGTTCGCAATTTGGACTTTGGATTTGGTTTGAAGCCGCCTCAGGTTGAATAACTTCCCATCCATACTGTAACAGAGACCTACTCCTACATCACTGTCCTTGAAAGCATTCATCAACATTGCGGAGAACATGAGGCTGAAGAGAGTGGGGACTAAAACGCATCCTTGTTTCACACCATTCGTGACTGCAAAGGGTTCGGAGTAGTTGCCCTGGTCCTGAACTCTGGCAAGCATGCCGTCATGAAAATGCCTCACCATTTCAATGAAGACCTCTGGACATCCAAATTTCGCCATGATTTTCCAAAGGCCTTCCCTGCTGACATTGTCGAATGCCTTAGTCAGGTCTACGAAGGTGGTGTATAGCTTGACATTTTGCTCAAGACACTTTTCTTGCAACTGCCTGGCAGCAAAGATCATGTCGATGGTGCCTCTCTCCTTTCTAAAGCCACACTGACTTTCTGTTAGTAGGCCATGATCAAGGTGCTCTGTGAGTCTGTTCAGCAGTAGCCTGGTGAGGATCTAATACCTGCGATGCAGAGTAGAGCGATTACTCTATGGTTATCGCAGGATTGGCGATTGCCTTTGCGTTTGTAAATATGGACGATGTATGCATCTTTGAATTCCTGTGGTATGCGTTTCTGCTTCAACATCCCACAGAACATCTATGTTAGTATTTCCACTAGCTTAGGCTCACCAGACTTGTAGATCTCAGCTAGGATGGAGTCTGCTCCTGGACATTTTCCACTAGACAGGAGCTCAATGGCTTTATGAGTTTCCAGCACTGTTGGAGGGTCAGCCAGTCTCTCATTGATCTCTACCTGCGGTAGACGGTTGATAGCTTCATCATTGATGGAAGAGGGTCTGTTGAGGACACCGTCAAAGTGTTCCACCCAGCATCCCAGTATCTTCTCCTTCTCGGTTATCAGAGTGCTGCCATCTGTGCTCAATAGAATGGCTGTGCCTGCTGTTACTGGGCCATAAACATCACGAAGAGCGCTATAGAAATTCTTCATGTCGTGTCTGTCGGCAAAGGATTGGAAATCATCAGCCTTTCGGCTCAGCCATGTGTCCTGCATGTCGCGCAGTTTTTTCTGCACAGATTGGCGGATCCTGCTGAATGCATCTTTCTTTGCAGCGGACGTGGGGTCGATGTTGTACGCACGATGGAGACGATGCTTCTCCTCTAGCAGGGACTGTATTTCTTCACAGTTCTCGTCAAACCAGTCTTGGTGCTTTCCCACAGTTATGCCAAGGGTTTCAGATGTGGTAGAGTACACCAGATGTTTGGAGGCCGACCAGCATTTCTCTACGTCGTTGGTGTCAGAGTATGTGGTTTCTAGCTGGCTTTTTATAGCTGCAGACAGAGCTTGCTCAGTGTTGCATAATTTCAACCTGGAGATATTGAGCCTCTTTGGGACTTTGATTCCCTGTGGACGTCTGAGAGGTTTAATTCTGAGATTCATCTTGGAAATCAGCAGCCTGTCGTCTGTCCAGCAGTCAGCACCACACATGGCTTTAGTCACCCGGACATCCTGCCTGTCAGTCCCACGTACTAAGATGTAGTCGATCATATGCCAATGCTAATACCGTGGGTGCATCCAAGTTGTTTTATTACGGTTCTGCAGACGGAATACAGTGTTTGTGATCAGAAGATCGTAAGTTGCACACAACCTCAAGAACCGAAGTTCATTGCTGTTGCAGTTGCCAATGCCATGTCTACCAATAACTCCCTTCCACGAGATATGGTTCACGCCAACTCTGGCGTTAAAATCACCAAGAATGATTAGTTTATCTGACTTTCGTACCGAAGCAATTTGGGCTTCCAGATCGTCGTAGAACATGTCTTTGGCCTTCTCCGAGCTTGTCATGGTTGGTGCATAAGCACTAATGAGTGTGGCTTGCTTTTTTTCCATTATTATTAATCTGTCATTAATCTCCTTTGTTAAGGTAGAGATCTTATTCACCAAAATTCGACTTGACTGCGAAACCAACTCCAGCCTCACGACGTTCACCAGTGTCACGTTCACTCCATAAAAAGGTGTATCCAGCTCCAACTTCAGTCAGCTGGCCCTCGTCAGCCAAGCGTTTCACTCAGTGCTGCTATCTCTATCTTGTAGCGGGCAAGTTCTCTTGCAATCAGGGCAGTTCTTCTCTCCGGTCTGTCAGCCTCTGCACGATCCAGTAGAGTGCGTATGTTCCACGCACCAAGAGTGAGTTGAACCTTTCGGGTTTTCTTTGTGTTTCAACCGCAAGAATGGGATTCCCTCCAGCCGCGGTAAGCTGGTCGGGGTGGTTGAAGCAGGCTTTTTTGGGGCACGTTTTCTAGCTCCTTCCTCAGGCTACGGAGGTAAGCAGCGCTATCCTAAAAAGGTCTGCTTAGTCGCTCAGACGGCTGCCAAGATCCATTTCTGCTTCAGGTCAATGGAAGACGACCCTATGGCCTGAGCCGCCTGCGTGCAGGTCCGCCACTACGGCTGCCAGTGCATCCACACCTGCCGCGTTGCAGCTCGCCCATAGTCTCAGGACTTGGAACAGATGATGATGATGACGACATGAATGACTTGCGCGTGAATTGGATTAAAGTGAGCGAGAGTTGCGCTACGTCAGCCTCACTCTCTTGTCCAGGCTCCATTTTCCCCATTGTCATGACGTAGTCAAGACGGCCGGAATGGAGACTGGATTCAGTGGATGACCAAGGCGTCCTACCTGTCTTGCCGTGCTCTTAGGGTTCCACAACGCTTTGGTGGGTCCGTCTTTCTGCCCGTTGTCCAGCTGGTGGTTCCTCCGCGCAGTCCGCCGGGTCCAGTCTTCACATGCGAGGAGTGACAATCCCTGACTCACCGAAGGTTTGTGACCTGCCGGTTACCCTCAACCTGGTTTAGCCGGCCAGTCGAAGCCGTTGCCCGTGGTGTGGCCGCTGTGCATGCTACAGCTTCTTGGAGCCACAGGTGAGAGCTGGGTGCCAAGTGAGGACTAAGGTAGGACTATCTACCCTCAAGAGGATACGACTGCTACTCCCACCAGAGGTGCTACCTCTCCATGAGCACCCCTTACACCACAATTTCAAGTAGCACAAAACCCAAACACTAAATCATCAACTGCAGCATGTGAAGCAGATAAAGGAAGGGCTTTGGAAACGAAAATTGATGATAAAGAAAATAAACCTTATCATGTATCGGATGCTAGAAATTCTCCACTGAAAAACGATGACATGAATGATATAAACAATAATAATTCGAAACCATTCCAAGTGTGAATAAGTACTATGACGTTCAGTGGAATGAAAAGGACTTCAAAAACACAATCTGTGTTGTAATCTAGAATCAAAGCAGACTATGGCCCAGAAGAGTTAAATTATGTAATACGCAGACATGAATACATACAATCGAGGAGTAAAGATCACAAATATTAAGGTTCTTAAAATGTGGTCAAAGATGATGGGATACATTTATACCGTTTGTGTCACTGTTCCCGAAATTCTGCTTCGCAAAACTTTACAGCAGGGATTTTGGCCAGAATTTGTATTAGCTAGAGAATGGTACGATAGATAAATGATTCAGTGTCTAGAAATTGCATATGGAATAGCTTGTGTTTACTTTCTGAATGATGACTACTCTAAACATAATGACTACGAAAGGCATTATGACATGAACGCCCTATCCTTGTTCATTACTTCATATGGTTTATATTTTATGCATACAAGAGCATTGGTTATCTAGAGCAATTACATTTATTTCAAAGCATTGACAAGGATTTTACGGCTTTTTCGAGACTGGATATCATACTTATAAAATGTCGATGGGAAAGAAAGCCTCCCTCTGGATTTGGAGGATCTGCAATTTTTTGTCGTAAATCATTAACTGTTCGTACTATGAATAACATTGGTAACGACAGTTATTGGAGTTGAAATAGACCTGCGCGCATTTAAATTGTTTCTGTTCTGTGTGTGTTTGCCTTACACAAACGCCTCATTAGATGATTATAAAGAAATAATGGAAACTGTGGAATGCCTATATGATGAATATAATAAAAAAGGTTGTGTGATTATCTGCGGTGACTTTAATGCGTAGCTACCCAAATAGTGATTCCAAAAAGCAAGTATGGTAAAGGTTACATACTACAATCCTTTCTTACAAATAGGCGTATAATGTCAACATGTGATATTTTCCCTTCTGAAATTCCAGGATATACGTTTTCCTCATCGGACGGCAAGCACTCGTCGTTGATTAACTACATTTTGATAACCTCCTCCAAAAAATGATTTTGTCCGTAGTGCAATTATTGAAAATGACCATCATCTTAGTTTATCTGATAATGTATCTGCACGAGCAGAGGTGTTGGTTCCAGAGGAACTCCTGGATTCAACATTTTCCAGCTATCCAGTTACAATTAACTGGCAAATGGTTTCTTCAGAACAACAGGAGCGGTAAAGAGTTCAACTTGATAGAAAAGTTTCTAGCTAACCGCAAAATCATAACTAGGGTAGTGGCAACTTACTCTGAGGAACACACCTTTGAAAATGGAACTCCACAAGGAAGCGTACTCAGCCCCACCCTCTTTAATCTAACGATAAATGACCTTGACCGAAATCTGGCAACACTCAAACTTGGATTATCACAGTTTGCTGATGGTAGTAGACTATGGAGAACAGGCAACCCCTCCAACCACACACCTATGGCTGAAATCCAAACCAGCCTTAATAACATAGATTAATGGGCAGATAAATGGGGTTCATTAATTATCCAAAATTAACAATTCAAGATAAAGAAATAAAATTTGTAAAAGTAGCCAAATTTCTGGGTATATATTTTGACCATCACCTAACATGGGCATACCACACAGATGACCTAGTTAAAAGATGCAACCAGGACCTAAACCTCTTCAGAAGCCTCAAAGGCACTCAGTGGGGTGCGAACCAGGAAATAACAATAACCGTCTATAGGGCCTTAATACGATCTAAAATAGATTATGGGTGCCAAATTTACTCCACGGCACCCATACAACATCTAAATAAATTAGACAAAATCCAGAGAAAGCCCTATTAATTGGCACTGGCGTATTGCCATCAACCTCGACAGCCGAGCGGCAAATTTTAATAGGAGAACCGCCCCTGAGACTCAGAAGGCACTAACTCATACCAAAATATGTTGCACGGCTATCGACCCTAGCAAAAACGCACCCAACCTACCTGGCCATTAATAAATGTAACATCCCATTTAGGAAAAAGCTTAGAAAAAGCGCACCCATGGTAAAACTAGTTCATCAACTTAAAACTCAACTTCCTGCAGATATATTCCAAGCAGAAAATAGCACAGTGTACGACCATGAACCTTGGAGTAACGTACAAGCAAAGGTTAACATCTCCCTCTAAACAAAGAAAACCAAGACACCTATATAAAAACAGCAGATTTAGAAATAATTAACTCTCAATATCAAAACTACACCAAAATTTACACGGATGGCTAAAAAGTAACAAATGGATGCAAGACAGCTGCAGCACTGGTTATCACAGAGCTAAATGTATAAATAGGCAAGTGGCTACCATTTACACAGCTGAGTTTTGGGCCATCCTGGAATCATTAAAATGGATTAAAGTTAAGAAACCTAATACGACAGTGATTCTCAGCGACTTGTTTTGCGTCCTAACCTCAATCCAAAACAATACTACGAAGTCCATATAAAGTTTTCTAAACCAAATTAATATAAAATTAAAGACCTTAAATTCAAACAAATTAACAGTATAATTCATGTGGATCCCCTCCCATATCAATATCAAAGGAAATTAAATGGCAGATCAACTCGCCAAAAACAAACTCGACAAACCTAATTGCATGCCACTCAAATATAGTCAAACTGAGCTATATAGTTTCATCAATCGATCAAAAGTGGCAAACTGATTGGGATCTAAATACCCAAGGGAGAATGTTATACAACACCGCTAAGGAAGTAAGTAGTAATAGAAAACCGCCCAAGGGCTCAAGTTACGAACAAGCTATAATAAATAGAATAACCTTAGGAAAAACTAAACCGGCAAACAGTTGTGGAAAATACTTAGGAACCTCCCCGCATAACATAAATTGCTATAATTGTAACACTCCAGAAGATCTACATCATATCTTCAACAATTGTAGAAAAACCAAGCAGGAAAGGGACCAGTTAAGATCAAAAAAACAACATATAGCAGCCCCGCACACATATCCAGAAATGATACAAAATAACAACACTAACATACTAGGCACCTACAGAAACATCATAGACTGTCTTAAAAGAACAGGGATAATAGGAAAAATATAAAATATTTCCCCGACCTCCCGAAGTGTGCAAGCAAAAATAGAAAACCCTTTAGGGAATGGGAGCAACTAGCAGCGGTCAGTGGGACTGGTGATGTCTCCAACCCACCTACACTACGCTGGGTCTATAAGCCACATGACCGCGGCCTAAGCGACCAAACCAAAACATAAAGCGATTAACTCTATGAGTAGCAAACCACACCAGGAACAATATCAGGGCAAATAAGTTAAAAATAAGGGAAATTAAGGAAAATTGGGAAAAAAGTCACCTTACGGGATGGAAGCACTATCAACGGTTAGTGGGACCGGTGAGGTTTATCCAGCCCACTTTCACTACGCAGGGTCTATCAGCCACATGACTGCGACCTAAGCGACCAAACCAAACAGTAAGGGGCAAGAAACCTAACAGCCTTAACCTTAACAGGGGCAAATACTCACCATCAAAAACACCAATTCATAAATATTGAATAATTAAAATAACACCAAATTAGAACAATACAGGAGCATTAAGAGTAAACATCAGGAACAATGAGTTGCGTAGGGCTAACACCCACCTCTACCGCTGTCTCTAAACTTTTCTGTATATACAGCCTCGTTGACGGCAACAAAAGTCACTATATAGGATATATATTGAGATAAGTACCCCCCAAATAAAAGTACAAAAAGTGCACTGAGACCAGTACACATTAAAACTTTTTGAAACACCCGTTATAGGGCCCCAACATAGAAAAAATAAGGTAGTCTCCAAGACCAAAGACTTTCAGGCTCCGCGACACAAGGTAGCAACTCTAACTATAGATAAATCAGTTAGTAATACCCCAACTAGACAACTATAAGGTAGTCCAAAGTCTAAGACTATCAGGCCCAGCAGCACAAGGCTGCAACTAAAACTAAGATAAAGGACCTAAGGGCCCCAAATAATGAATATAAGGTGACCAAAAACCCAACGTCATCAGATACAGCAGCACAATGCTGCACCGAAATAAATACAATTAGACCATAATTAACCACTATGTTTAAGAAATATAAGGTGGTATCGAACCTCGATCCATCAGGGCAGATGAGAGATCAAAACCGCAAAATAGGCTGTCATACGAGGCTGTATACACTTTAGATTCATAACAGCACAGAGTCCATCAAACTTATTATGGAAAATTTAGATCAAGATACCATGGAAACGAACGCAGCACTGACCGACCTACGCTATACCCATGCCGAGCTATCTTTCCACCTTTCCCACGACCGGACACCACATACAATCTCACGTCCAATATCTAACACAGCGGTATCGAATGAACTAGAGTGAGTGTGTGCTGGGTCCATTCCCACTCACCTCGGCCTACCATTCAGATCGATACTTGCTAAATAGCAACTACGATATGACGGCCTAATCAAATAGTGTTCTCTGAACACATAAACCCCTGAGAGAGGCGGCAACATTCCCACCCTCAGGAAAAATCAAATAACCAGCCTTTGCTGGATCAAATAGTGCTAAAAGACCCTTGGTGGCCGAAGCACTTAAATAATTAATCAACCCCCCCCCCCCCATTACAACCATTTTACGGAAAAAAACATAGAAGATGGTGGCAGCGTCAACATTGTTCAACATTTTAGGACACAGCTATGTCTGGATATCAGATGGTGAATATGTTGTGGGAAGACTACATAATGAATGGAAGTTTCCAAACAGCCTGGACGATGCAAACAGACTGAAAATAGCCAGGGAGCTCTTAGAAGGAATGCTAGAATAAGAAGTCGAAACGTTACGAGGCTGCATTAACCCTCCCATTGTCGGAGTGGGGATATTAGAGGAAGTCATAGATATTGTCCGAAACGTTTGGAGTTTGTGTATAATATATTTCATTTGACAGAGTGGTCACATGTCCAAAAGGGTTTTAACCAGCTCATGAAAGCGGACGAACTAATGAGAAATGAGCTAACAGAAGAAGTGAAAAAAATAAAAGATAAATGGACAAAGGAGAAAAAGGAACAAGATAATACAAAGGAATAAAGAGGACTTTGATCAACTAAATCAGAGATGGATTAGAGATAATGAAAGGTTTAGAGCTATGGAACATCCTGACTGGATTCCCAAGAACAAAACGAGGAAGAAAGGAATCATTGGAACAATCAAAAGGTGGTGCAAAAACGGCAGAAAATAACAGAAGAAGAAGTACCCAAAGGCCCTTTCCAGAGCCACTCATATGCATCAAAAAGATACTTGCTTTCTTGCCTAAATTTCCCTTGTCGTTAAACAGGTCCAAATAATATTCCCCATGATAAATTCCCATTGTCGCTATATAGACCCACCATACTGAATTCCCCTTGACGCTAGATAGGCCCACCGTGTTATATTTCCCTTGTCGCTAGATAGGTCCACCATCATAAATTACCATTTTCGCTACACACACCCACCATGTTAAATTTCCCATTGTCGCTATAGTGCCCCGCGACCTTTTCGACTGGGATTTCCATTGTCGCTAAAACATTGTGGCTATAGTGCCCCACAACCTCTTCGGCTGGAATTTGTGCCCCATATTAATACTTACATATCTATCTATCTATCTATCTATCTATCTATCTATCTATCTATAAATTTATATTTATATATATATATATATATATATATATATATATATATATATATATATATATATATATATATATATATATATATATATATATATATATATATATATATATATATATATACACACACGGGCGTGCACACACATACATACATACGTTGGAAATGCCGATTTATTAAGAACCATCAATATGGAAAAGCAAGGGTCTAGGATTACTTTAAAAATATCTATGCTATAATGAACATCGCATACCCCCACCCCGGACCATCTCTCCAATGACTGGTGAATGCCTTACAGAACAAGGATCATTTGACGAAACCAAGTCAAACGTGTAGGAGGATCTCACCTCTGCATGGATTTGGGTCTCAGCTTGCCAGTTGCTTATCGTAGGTCGATGGTTCTTTCCTGGGGTTTTCCGGTGTTTTTTCTCCACCATTTATACTGGCCGCGATGCATAAGCTTATCGTGTGCTGAAAATGGCGTCACACCTTACTACAACAACAACAACATACTTGTAGGATATAACAGATACTTACATCTGCAATCTTTTTTTGAGTCGGTGATAAGAGTGACTGAATATTAAGCTATTTACTTTGATCAAAGTAGAAATGCTATCATATTAGAACATTTTAATGTCAATGTCATTTACCAGTTTAAAATAGGATCCACAAATCTCAAATGAGTTTTAATTCCTGAGTTTTTAAATTTTGTTTCACGTAAAATTTTCTATCAATACAAATCATGAATAGATACCGACAATACAGTTCTTAACAATTTAGGTAATAACCATGGTAATGTAACGCTTTGGAAATGATAAAAGGAAAAAGTGTATGAAACGATTTTTAACAAAAATACTTTTTCTTACTACAAAAGTTTCAAAGTCATTAAACGATGCAATAAAAAACCTATTGACTCACAACAAGTTTGATAAGCTGGGAGTTTTCTTTTTATTAAAGCGGAGGCAATACACAGTTAAGCATTAAACATGGATGAAAGTATTAAACAAAAATTATGTAGTGAGAAGTGGATTGAGATTTATAACCGGGAGAAACTTTGAAGCAAGAATATAAAGTTAATCTCATTTAATATTAAATCATAACGGCAATCCAGCCTTTTTTTATCACCGTTTATATTTTATATTAAAAATGGATGAACTACAAAACTATGAGTGTTCTCTTTGATAATGTAAAGTTAACCACAACATTGGTACAACGTTGTAAAAACGTTATATAACTTCTTTGGAACAGTTATATTAATTCTTGTTCATAGTATTACGATCAATGCAATTACATACCATTTGTAATTTACTATATCTTTTAGATCAGATGACTATTTAATTTCATTTCCATCTGTAACGTTTTAGCAACGTTGCCAAAAACGTTATTTTCCCACGTAACCAAAACACAACCATATAGCAACGTTGTGAAAACGTTGCGTGTTAGCTGGGAAATTACATAAGAACACATAAATCGATAAATATTGTTAACACGATCCGTAAGATATACAAACTTATTTTTAGTATCAGTTCCTAAATTTGTGTTGTGTTGTTAATGTCCGGCTACACCAATTATCGCAAGTAACAACAGACGGTACTTCACGCCAATGTTGACTAAGAGTGGTCCGCTACGTTAAGCTAACAGTATAAAATGATCTGGATAAGGCAGCAGAATATTTGTATTCAGCTGCACCATAACCCTCCTTATTGTCAAAGTCACCATTGTTAAAATGAGAATCACACTATGTGGAAAAAGACACACACCCGTGGACCGACCATAGACAAGCCAGATGAAATTGGGAACACATTTCTTTAAGACGTGGAACATATTATGTCAGAAGTACGTAAATAATATAGGCTCAACATCCTTTGCTACTCTATTCTTAGCGTTGACACAGCTCATAGCACAGTTACGCTGATTATCAACCTACGTGATAGCAGAATTCCGACCAATTAATGATGCCAATTGGTCTTCGAACAACAAACAATTACACTATATCTTTAAAGCTTGCAAACCCAAGATAGAGGGACGATCAGTATTCACATATGATTTAAAGAAATATCACTTCGAGTTATATTATATTTTGTGTTTATGCAATTGTAATGTTGCTTGCTCGTATGCTACAAGTGTGTATGTATGTATTAGTGTGTGTGTATATATTGGGAGCCATTCAACAATACATGCCTGAATTTGCTTGTTAAGCATGTTGAGTGAATATAGTAAGATTATAAGCTATGTGTTTTGATGATAAATTGGTTTCAGAAACTTTACTAGATTCTTTTCATTTTTTTTTTGGCATGCAGATAATTATCTTTGCAAATTACTATCAAAGCGAAGATTGCATTTTTATGAAACCTTCATAACCTGTTCACATTTATACAAAATGAAACGTATGGTGTCCGATTAACTTATAACTGCAATTCCTGTTCAAATACATGCACGATGCGTGGTTGACAAAAGAAACAGCAGTAAGACGGTAAATGACCGTAGTGTCGCCGAAATGTCCACTGTGCAAAAACTACACTTTCTCAAAAAAACATATTATCACTCAATGCAAATCTATCTTACAAGAGAGAAACGATATAATATCTAATATTAACAAAAACAAACATATAATGAAATAAATTTATTATATCTAGAAGGGAAATTTTCTAGAGATGTATTACACGAAATAGCTAAGTTTATAGTTCGGAATATGATAGCATGCGGACCAGTCTTTAAAATAGGGGAAAAAATAGAAGGGAGAGACAGGGTCTCAGGAGGAGAAAGTACTAGCAATGAAAACACGGGGCTAAATCACATGGCGCTACGCGAAGTGGGCAGGCCCGTGGAAGAGCTGGGAAAGAAACTCACCTAGAGAATTAAGCACAATCGACACAACTCACGCATTAGATAGTCTACTTCTTTAAGTTAAACCATACCCCCACATAAGCATGTTATCATACAAAGTCACTGGTGACCAACACTCATTAATACCCTGTGGAGATTCGTATGAATCTACAGAAAGCCAGCTTAAAAGGAAGTTAAAATCCTTTTTCGGCACGGAATAGGGAATTAAATATAAATAAATAAAGGTCAAAAAGAGATCGAAACGGGTGATGTACAAACAAAATAAAAAAATGTATGGATCCCGTTTTGATCCAAGTAGACTTATTATATAAATCAGAAAGATTACAAAACACAGAACACCATAAAGCAAACAATAAAACAATAGGTTGGAAACAACCATTTAAACTAACGTTAAGACACCATGTTTTTGTACCAAATTCAATTTTTTAAAAAATATAAATTAAATATAACTATAAAATCTATTAAAATAGACTGTTTAGGGGTCTTTATATGGTTAAACAACTTTTAACTCTTGATCAAAAAGGTTATCCTTACAAGATGCACTGTATACATATGTATACATATAGCAACATACAGACAGCACAACGCAAATAACACATACAGGATACAGGAAACCCCTAGCCAGGGTTAACTTTAAAAAATAAAGACAAGAAATCCATGATGGGCCTCTGAGCTCGGGTGAAATTGTCATAGAAAACGTTAAGGACCAAAATATCCTCCTATTTTCATATAATCCCGATGAGACAAAATTAAGATTAGGGTAACTAAATGGAATTTCTTAAAAAACACAAAAACTTCATATCAGGGGGAACACACTCATACATAGAAACACTTTTTCTAGTTTGTTCAATAGGGGATGGGGCATCTGTCTGGTGGCCCCCACCACCACCAACAAAAAAAAATAAATAAATAAAAGAATTCCTGTCATTTATATGTTTCAATATGTCACTACTGACATTGGATGATGTAACCTTATGAGCCTCACCATGCTTCGAGATGAATGATGTCCATACCGATATCGCGAACGATACAAACCTAATGCCGATGCATACATGCCACTAATATCCTCATATATAGTTACATACGTACACCCGACTATCACTTACCTATTACAATGTTGCCTTGCAATGCATGTCAGTTCATGCTTGCATAGTTGTAAAGATAGTATGACATTTTAAGGGACATAGTTATATTGTCATGTGATATATGCATGGATTGTATGCTTGTTAGGTACGTACATTAGAATTTAGTGTATATCAGAGCATGTCTATTTTACATGTAGAAGACAGCTACATAGATAAGTAAACTAGGCTGTTTATTTACCAGTGGTGTGCATATAACTCGATGACTTTTTCTTTCTTCAAATCGGATGCTTGAAGATTGGCAAGGAATTTCGTCAAGAACGTGCTTATGGTATGTAGTACATAAACACCTTGCTCAATAGTTTAAGGCAATACAACATTTGTGAACATTAATGCAGTTATATTAATATATATATATATATATATATATATATATATATATATATATATATATATATATATATATATATATTCTTTATGGGATATTGATATAGACTGGTACTTTATACACGTTTCATTTCCGTATGATAATAACAAAAATGTCCTTATAATATAGTACCGTTTTGTGGTTCATTCATCAAACGGTAATCTAAGTATCTGGCAAAACGGAGCACATCATTTCCTTGTTAAATGGAAGCGATATGTATGTATGTATGTATGTATGTATGTATGTATGTATGTATGTATGTATGTATGTATGTATGTATGTATGTATGTATGTATGTATGTGTGTGTGTGTGTGTGTGTGTGTGTGTGTGTGTGTGTGTGTGTGTGTGTGTGTATATATGTATGTATGTATGTGTGTGTGATTTGTGTGTGTGTGTGTGTGTGTATGCATGTATTACGTCCTTTATTCAGAATAATGAATAGTTTCAACCATTTAACTAAATAATTTCATCTCTCTCTTTCTCTCATTACAAACGCAAATGATAAACAAGGATCAACCGCAAGTTTCAAATGGGAACTTTTGGGTTAGTAAGCATTCGAAATAGCATCGCGTTCGGTTTCTTTGCTTAGGCTCCATATTTAGATAGCTGAACAGAAGCTGAACAGACCAAACAATTATTATTATTATTATTAGTAGTAGTAGTAGTAGTAGTAGTAGTAGTAGTAGTAGTAGTATTGTTGTTGTTGTTGTTGTTGCTATTATTATTATTATTAGTAGTAGTAGTATTGTTGTTGTTGTTGCTATTATCATTATTATTATTATTATTATTATTAGTATTATTATTATTAATATTTGTATATGTCTCTAAATACGTTGCCTCAGTCACACTCGAATGGCGATGACATGCGCAAACCGCAATGTGTGTATGTGAGGTGGGGTTCACACAAACTGGATGCTGCGCGGGAGCGTGCCATGATACACACTTATGGTGGGATATGGTTCACAACGTTGGTTTGCTCTTTTGGTTTTAAAATCATGTACGTGAACCAAAATGATAATTTACAGGTGTGTACCTTGTGGACACCAAGATGTAGTGTCCACAATGTAAACTGTGTCCACAACGAAGGTCTATACTTTGGATCAGTGTCCACAATGTAGTAAATCCGAGTGCACACACCCACACACACACACACACACACACACACACACACACACACACACATACATACATACATACATACATACATACATATATATATATATATATATATATATATATATATATATATATATATATATATATTTATATATATATATATTTATATATATATACATATATATATATATATATATATATAGATAGATAGATAGATAGATAGATAGATAGATAGATAGATAGATAGATAGATAGATAGATAGATATATAGATAGATAGATAGATAGATAGATAGATAGATAGATAGATAGATAGATAGATAGATAGATAGATAGATATATGCTTGTGTGTGCGTGTGTGTGTATTTTGAGAACTCGCATACTGCATAGCTTTTTGTGCACGCTTTATATACATGTAAGACATGGTATTATTAAGTTGAAAATTATATTTACCAAATCTTAATTTGATGCAGAAGACAGGAAATGAAAGCCGCAGCTATAATAGCTCCCATCCCAAAGATAATATACACTAGAAGTCTTTCTGGTGGAGAATCTGAAGAAAAAAATACTTGCAAATAAAATTATTCAGTTATTTTTTTATTTGCTATATAAATGTGTTACCCTTATCCGCAGATAAATATCCATGTACTCTGCACATACATCTTTTCAGTTAATCGAAGGAATAAATTGTGTAATAATTATGTAGATGTACAATTTTTACCTTATCTCACACTACATTTTGTACTGTGATATAAGAAGAAAAGAAAAATTGACAAAACAGAAATAAAGAAACATGTAATGGACCACACAAGCTGCAAACCTATGTATATAAGTCCTAAATGACAGTTAATATAAATATTTTAATCACTTTTTTGTTTTATTAACGGATGCATTAATTTGTGATAGGAGATGACCGAAGTGAGTAGGCGAGTAATGGATGTTAATATTTATATCTTCAAATTTCGAGCACAGTGTAAAATTCTAATGAAAATTAGGTTTCATTTTTTGATCAAATGGGTGATTCGAGAAGGAAGATTTATTTTAAAACAACACCATTTGCAAAAGCAAGAGAATAGGATATACATACATACATACATACATATATATATATATATATATATATATATATATATATATATATATATACATACATATATATATATATGACATTTAGTTTTCTATTATTTCGATTGCCCTTGATGAATACAAATTACATGTACATTCTAAGTCGTGTTGTGTTATATTGCTAAACGATTCAAACTGGATGTAGTCAAAATAGATCTTATTATATGCAAATTCCGCTTTCGAAACAGTTTTAACCTATATATCATGAAGTTTAAGATAGAACAAGGACATCATTCAAATATGAGCCCAATTATGTAAGGTAATTGCAACCCATTAAAGCATATACCATATTTTCCTTGAATGAAATGTTAAACAAATTTTTGGTACTACAGATTCCTGGATGATTATACACTTGTGAACATCTTTTGTTCTCAACATGTATTTTTTCTGCCTTATTGAAATCGTATAAAGGGAGAATATACTATTTTACTCGCGGGAAAACGTTTCAAGGAGGATGCAAACATATGTATTTATATTTTAGACATTAAAATTAAACTACAATTAAGTCCAATTTTTGACGTTCAGTCTCAGGCCATGTATAGGAATTTCTTCATTTTCTAGGGAAACAAAAATGATTAGTTTTTGTGCCTATTATCAAGCGTAATTAGTCACTTGTATGAATAGCATGCCAATAAAAATATTATGAAATATTGTAGCGTTTTGTTTCAACGGCTATATGTTTAATAGTTCGATCATCTAAATAACTAAACTATGTTTGGGATTGTCAATTGATAATTGTTAAAATGAATGTTTTTACCAGTCTTTGTTGAACATTGACATATCTTCTTTTGTCCTCCGAGCCTGAGATTAAAACACCTTCCAAATTACTTTCTAATTATACATCGTACAATATCCGGGTATAAGACAAAACTCATATTCTAAATGCGTTTGTAGGGGTAAGATACTGTATATGGGTGTCTAAACATACTTTTAAAAACAAATTCATCTCGTACTTTTCAGGAGGGTACGTGGATATAATTTGAAGTATCAGATGCCAGAATATATTTATCGTCACTCAATGATACGATTTCATATCCGAAATTGTATCATTTATTAACGTGTCCCATTTGATCATATTCACAATATGGCGTCAATTCTTTATTCCTAATTTTATCTCAAATGTATTACATGATACTGTCTTCGACAAAACCATCAGCGAAATTTGACAGGTTTTTATTAAAAAGACCAATACGTTTTCGTCAGAACTGTAGAGTTGGATAGCGAGATAATTGAAATGTCAGTGAAAATCATACAGTACCTTTTACATTCACATTTGAAGAGGTAGCCGTCATCATGTAAGTATAGATCCCTTGAAAAAAAGAGAAATTGTATAGGACTTTTTCATTGTTGTTAGATAATTAAAGCATAAACGGATATGATATTGGATGCTTCGAGTTGTTGTAAAGTAGTAATTAGTACACACATCCTACCCTATGAGGCGTAAAACAAATATTTACCTTCCTTCCCATTCGATCCTTGTCAGCGTACACGCTAGGTTTTTGAGAAGGGAAAATCACAAAATAGTGCACTAGTTTAATGAAAACAAATATAGTAGCGATCCAGGTCTCTTTAGTCAGGGAAGCGTTCGCAGCCAATTCACAATAGTTACTGATTGATGATAAACAATTACCATGAAATTCTAAACGTTAGCAAACAATTAGCATTATATTATGACTGCCTCAGCGTTAATATAGATTAAATACAAATACAATTATATGGATAATTTTAGTTTAGTTTTTGTACCATACTGCAAGGCTCAAGTAAATATAGATTGTATGGGATCTTGAAAGACAAATAATTTCAGTGATGAAGGCAAGCAAAGTCCAGTATATTATTGTTTAAAAATAGTTCAGAGTACGATAGAAATAACATATGGCAAAGAGTTTTATTTGCTATGGACTTACCTTCTGTATCTTCTTTCTTTCTCAAGAGAGAGAGTTTGTAGTCGCAAATACTGTTACTAAAGCAGAATGATGACTTAGGCCAATTGTAATTTAATTAGTATATTATTATTAGCTCTTGTTCCTTCGTCCACTTCGCTTAGTTTCAATTACACTTATAATTCCATGCGTCGGTGCGTTCATGGCCTAGCTTTCGTATGAATGGATTAGCTAACCAAGTATTGTGGAGTGATCTATGTTCTTAATTAAAATCAGCTTTCATGTTTAAATGTGTATTATATTGAGTCAATATGACGAAAAATAGACTCCAAAAAAAACAATCGTCTAATCACTATACGAAGGTGGTTGTGAATATCCACTAAAGACATATAACTACATTGTGTTGCTGACACACTCGGGATTTGAGGATTTCATTTATTTGGTCAATACACAGCTGCCTGTAGTAAATCTTAACTCCGTTCAAAGGGCAAATATATGTATTTATATGTGATATAAAGAAAATATCTGTGCAGTATTTATGCTGTGTCAATGATATACAACTCGTTTGTATAAATATTTATTAAATTAAAAGTCGGCTTGCCTAACTTCATGTTAATGAAAATGTATGCATTTAGTAGTATATCAATGATACAGCATGAATACTATACATATATTCTATCTCTCTCTTTCTCTCTCTCTCTCTCTATTTATATATATATATATATATATATATATATATATATATATATATATATATATATATATATATATATATATATATATATATATATATATATATATATATATATATATACATATGTGTGTATTTTATTAATATCTGGTTCATTATACATAATGTATAATTTCAGGATGCACATAAACTATTTCTAAATCGGTTTGCCTTGATGAGTCCATACAGTTGTTTCAAAACATTTCATTAACCAATGACACAGATCTTTGGTGATGCAAGTAGGCAAATTGCTATGTGGTGTACAAAGGATTCTATAATACATTCTTCATTCTATAATACATTCTTCAATTGATAAACGATTAGAGAGAATATTATTTCTTGATACATATGGTACTATATGGATGAGAAAAATTCAAAATTCTGAGGAAGGGAGATACAGCTTGGTGTCTACAGATGATTTCAATGCCGGGTATCTCTCGGAAGTGGAACGAAGTGTTTTTGGTTTCTGTATGTATTGAATCCTATTCACGTTATTTTGTCATTTTGCAAAGCTTTTCTACCTACGGGCATATTTACACACACACACACACACACACACACACACACACACACACACACACACACACACACACACAGCTTCCGTATCATTATTATGCTGGTTATTAGCCTGTAGTTCTTCACGACTAAACTTTAGCGTAAGTCAGTGCTATTTAAATACAGTGGACAATATTTACTGCTATTGTATCAAATATGCTCCTGGATTCCTTTAGAAAGTATCAGTAAATGTCATCGGCACGGTTTAGCATTTGTACAACTACATTTTCTCTGATTAGCTTAGAATCACTTTGTAATCTTGTATATGAGCATTCGTATTACCCTGTCTGCTTCGTCTAGGTCCTGCTTTTATGATTCCTTTATGGTCCCATATGTTGTTATAAAATGGTATTGCCCATGTTTTCAGTCATGGCTATTATGTAGTTATCTACTCCATTTACGTCGCGGTCACACCGTTTATAGTTGTCATTGAATTACTTGATTTATTTGCACAGTCACACACAGTCGGGGCACCTGCGAAAATGAAGCGATTTTTTTCAATTGTTTCTATACATTGTATGAATGACCTGAGGTTCAAATTTTACAATGCTTGTATTTCAATTAGCCACCAGTTGGGCATCTTTATTGAATATCTCACACTTACGTATATGTTCTATATTTGCATTGATTGTTATTGTTGGTCTGACTTCATTAGTCTGGTTTAAAGTACAGATGAACAAGTTATAAATCCAAGACTAGTTTACAAATATATCACTCGCGTTTGTAAAGATGTTCGTTTTTGCATTGCTACCGATATGGACTAGTACATGTGCCCTGCATACAGTTTATGTATCTGCCATGATTGTTGATTCGTTATATACCTTACTATCAGGAAGTCGCCTTGCCTGGCTGCTTAATAGTACTGTAAGAATTATATTATATTTCAAATATTCCATGTATCTCAATCGATTTCAATTGGATCCTTAGTAAGCTTGTTCTTGCTTCGTTTATTTCCTTGTTTTCACATTATATCCCATAATAACTTTAGTCTAATGAGCACTTGTAAATTCTCAAATAATATTAATACATTATATACAATACATATGCAAACCGATGTTAAAACAAAAACATTTGAAATAAGAAATCGAAATAGGGATGTGATTGCTTAGTTTTCTCATAATGTACAACCATACGGTTCTAAAACGCAATTTAATTCTACTAATTACTTCACATTTCGCAAATCCTCCATATGTGCAAAAATATATCTGACCGACCCATTAAAAATGGGAAGTGTATGTGTGTGTGCATGTTTGTCTTCAAATAATTATTGCACTTGCGGACAAGATGAAACGCTATGACGACAAAAACGTCTTCACATAATGTAAATATGCCATGAATAAAAACGGGATAAAGTAGAATGAGACCCTGAAGAACGTTCTAAAAGCGTCTCACCACCTTGCTCTGAACAAAACAAAATATAAGTTAAATATAAAACATATAAAATGCCATTCACCTCCGTTAATTCAGTCTAGACAACGGGACATAATAAAATTATGTTTTGATATTTGTAGCAATGACACATCAAACGTGATCTCCTTTCAATGATACGATTCATATACGTCAGTTTAAGTGGCGCCAAGTATACATTTAAACCCAGGATTGAATCTGATGATATTCGTTTGATTGCTTTGCTCAATGTCACGTTTTGTGGCAGACCTGCAGCATCTGCATATTGGCGTGGATTCATCGTATGTAAACTTGAACTCATCACCATTATTATTTTATCCACACAGCTCCATTACAAAGGTAATTAATACAATACGTTTATACCTGTATCTTCTTTTTGCCTACAATTATTAAATAATTGTATACAATTTCGAAGGCATACTACAAATTAGCCCATAGTATATATAATATTCTATAATATGTAGGGAAAGGAGTTTTAGTCATAGGGTAATAGTTCATGCACTGTCATGGTAAATTAGAGGCATACATTTACACGCACCAGACTCATATACACAATGTCACATTTTGCGTATATCGAGGACTCACATCCACGTTCGGAGTAGACTTGTTCAGTCTCTCCTGTAGTGAAACTAAGTAAAGTTTTAGGTGACAACTTTGTAGAAAAACAACCAACAAGGAAAACACATTTGAAAACAAACATTTGTGTCACACATACTTCGCATGAAACATACAATTTATTACATTTACCACATCATGTCAAACTAGCATAAAATCTATACTGTTTCTTCGTTAAGTGATCTTTTCTTGACTTCATTCAGAGCATAAAAACCGTGTAATTCAATTCCTCAGTTATAGCATCGTGTATAAAACGGCAAAACAGACTTCCCGTATATATCTTTGATGCAACAAAACGTAAAGAGTATTATATAATAGTGTGTTTTTATATGTTTGTAGTATATGCTCAGCTTTCATAATCGCATCATCGCATCTGTTATTTGGCAATTAACTATGCAATTGTGGACATTAAACATTCGCCGAGCAGTTTGGTAAACACGTATGTATAATTAGAATAAAACATAATGTAAAGTGCCCAAAACTGTTGCAACGTCCTAATCGGATAATGACGAGAGAGAGAGAGAGAGAGAGAGAGAGAGAGAGAGAGATAGAGAGAGAGAGAGAGAGAGCTATCAACAATATACTCAAATGAAGAGATTATAAGTACCAGAAAGTACACGTTAATGGCTGTATTATTACCACGAAAATGTTCAGGTCTTGTGTTCTTCCTGCACTTTATATGCAGCGAAATACAACATGTATCTGGTTACTTTAGTTTGATTCCTTTATGGGAATAAAATCTTTCATAAGCGCCCCTGAAATCACACAAATAATGGTGCTCCGGATCGAACAAGAAAGCAAGAAATTTAGGAGATGCTAAACAAAAAAGCAGATGGCCAGATATTAAATATTAATGGCCACGATTAGATGGTAAATTTGATGCATAAGATGGATATGAACGTTTAACATTCAACGTCTGGTTTGTGAATTAAAGCTTATCTTGTTTTCATTTTGACTCCACTAAATAATAAATGTAGAATTAGAAATCCGATTGGCGTTCGTTTCATGTTTGCAAGAACGGTGAAAATTAGATTGGATCAGACGGAAAAAAAAATTAGTCATCATGTGGGTTAATGAAACAAAACTTTCAATTATAGTTTCTAATTATGTCTTGATTCAAAGTTACTTATGATCTATGGTCTAAAATCCTTTAGGAACATCCATAAAAACAATCATATCCTATGTCTTGTTGATAAATACATATGTACAATTGATTGTAGAACATAACTAGTGTCCTATAATTTGTTTCACGGACCATAGGGGAACATTTCAACAATCTAAAATATAAATTCAAACTGAATAAAACTACTAACGTAATAACTTAACCGCAACAGCATATTGTGGTACTAAAGACAGTGTCAAATCACACACAATGATGATTACCTTTAGTATGCATAGATCAAATGAAGATAAACATTATTAGTTCTTGTCTACACGGATCAGATTCTGATGGTTTTTGCAATATTTTAATCCTACATAGGTAATTAACTTTCAAATAATCAAATGATGATTGGATAATGATTACCCCTTCCTTACATAAACAAATTGTGTTGATTGGATGTTCTGAAAACACAATTAAAACATGATTGTTCCCCTCATGTTTTGAAAAGATATGATGGGGTGCATACATAGAGTGATGTATAAAACATCTTTTGTGATATGTTAAGTGTACTTATGTTGTACCATCAATAGCAATTCAACATGATACTAAAATGTAATATAAAATAATGGTTGTACATGTTAAACGTCTTTTATATCTTGAGTTATGACTAAAGGGATCTTTCCATGATATTGCATACAAATGCCCGAACATATCTTATGTCGAAAAGTTCTAAATGCACTAGGCATACAGAAGAATAAATAATATGGTCTTTTCAAATTCCGTGGTCGCGTACAGCTCTTGTATCAGATGCAGTAACCAATTAAGAGTAACATTCGCTAATTGGCCTATCTAAATGTTTCAATTGCCAAAATACAGGGAAACATTTTGAACAATGTCCAACATCAATATCCAACAATTGTTCAATATTTATACCCTTGCACAGAATAGTTAGCTTTCTTATCATAGTGTTCCATTCCTGTAATGAGATGCTTAGGACTGTGATGATCCTGCTGTTTCCGTGTCAACTGAGGGATAAATGTTATTGTGCCTTCAACCTCGTCTCGTATTCTTAACCTATTTTATCCTACTAGTTATTTTGAACTGTGGTTACCCCTTCTTGACAAGTATTTGTTTCCATAGCATTTACTTGGTTTACGAGATATCGCACATACTTTAAGTGCAATTAACTGTTCTTGAACCTGCATTTCATATTCGGGCCGCTACTCTGTCTGCGTTGACATGCCATATATCGATGGCAAGACTGATGATTTCAACACTTTCTTTGTGAGAAGTAATGTCGTAAAGGAAAACATCTCAAAGATTTGCAACCCAATCGGTGAATAGACATTACACATGTAGATTGATATTAAGTATTATAAAGAGCCTTATCTTTAAGAAAGACAGCACCATTTTCTAAAATCAACGTTTATTGGTTATTGGTTAAAAAACCCTGGTAACTGAAGCATCAACAATGAAAAGTGAGGATTGGGGCTTCAAATAACTAATACACAGTCATTTCAAAATTGCTGTACGTGAAGGTTATGAGCAAAAGTAAATATATGACCAAAACAATCAAACATCACTTCCATAAAGCTATTGATCACTAGAGTATTTTGAAATTCCGCATCAAAGATGACGTTCTCTGTGCGTACCAAGGTAACGTTAAACTGTAGCTGCATACAAAGCTGACCCGATTAAATAGTGTATAAATGTTCTTCGTCACTGCCTTGATTTACAGACAAAACTAATGTATAAGGTTCATACAAAATAACTAGGATGCTGTCAGTGTCAAGTAAGATCTCATGTAAAAGTCAGGTTTATCAAGTTTGGTTGACAATGTCTAATTTTGAAGAGCATAAATAATTTAATCCATAATATTCATGACGTTTAAAATATGCAAATAGTTTGGTAAGTGTCTTTGAAAACATCCATTGTGTATTTTATCTGATACAGTTGGCAATGGTGATGGGTTTTACTTCCGCTGGTTGTACAATGTTCTCTCATCTTAGATATAACGTGTATTGTTCGCATGTATATTCAATTCATTTAATGTTCAATATGCGCTCGTTAGCATTAGTAAGCAAATGGAATGCGGTACTACCCTACTTCAGGTTCAGAAGTTCATCAACTCTTTCCAGTAGATACCTGTCTTGTACATTTACAGTCATGTCCAAATTAAAATGATCAAACATGTATAAGCTGCGTCTTTGTATTGTTTCTGTCAATTGAAGCCGAACCAAGCATTGTGATGATCCTCATCCACCGTCATCCCTGTATTGCTGAAAGTGTTCAGCTGCCAGGTTTCCATAACATAGAAGAAACCTAAGATAGTCAAAAAATAAAACATAACATATACTGATTATAATTCTTCAATCATCACCAATGTGGATCGCTTGATTGAGATCTACCGTGAAGTATTCTCAATGATGTCGATGCATTTTGTCTTCGTTTTAGTAAATAATATTATGCGTCCAGTTGTCTGTTAGTTGGTCTTTTCGTATTCATATATGGTTGATAGAATTTGAAGAACGAAGTTTTGAGATAAATTATTTCTACATTTTACCATATTTATGGTGGTTGTTTAAAGATATTTGAATTTAGGTGCCAGAGAAGCGAATAGCTTTCATATCTTGATCAGTGTTTCCTGTTAATTGCTGACTTTAACGTTTAATCTCGCTTTAGTTCGTGTAATTTGTTCTCGTAGGAATTTAAACTGGAAAATTTTGTTTCATGGACCTTTGTTTCTTATTATGATGCTTATCTTTCTTACCCCAACTGTTGCCCGTAAAAACCTCGTGCTCATTTCCCCAAATGTAGCACATTGTTCACGTGGACAACGTGTAATATTTGGTCCAGCCGCAAATAGACATACCAAACTAATATCTGGAAAAATGGGTTAAGCGTATATTCTTTTATTTCCTAGTGTCGCGTTTTGTTCACGTCCTTCCCTGTCTTTGAGCTTGCTGGTCTGTCTTTGAACTGGAACTATTCTAACTGTTGTTCACAAACTATATATATATATATATATATATATATATATATATATATATATATATATATATATATATCCCCCCACTGAAACTTTTCCTTACCTCCTTAACCCAGTCTGTAACATATTTTAAAGATCTGAAGCGTTTAACAATATTGGTGATGTGATTGGCCCAAACAGCGAGGATTCACACAGTTCAGTAATATTGTGCGACAGGGATAACAATGATCTCTGGCGATTTGTTTGCAAGGTGACGTCCATTATTACAGTATCAGGAATTGTCATCCATCACAAAAATCAAGCATCATAACACATCTGTCATTAATATCTGTCAATTTCGTTTGTGCAAAAGTTTATCTAGATGCAGTAGTTTTGAGTAAACAGACGTATAGTGATATTAATGCTATTGCTCTGTATCGAAATAAATATGTTCGAAAGTGAACAGTCTCACCAATTAAAAGTCCATTTTAAAAAAGAATGTAATTTTAAGCTTCTAGGCAGCTATGCATCAATATTTATGTATCCAATATTTCGCTGTGTCATCCATCTCATCATGTTCCATATTCATCTATCTATCGTTAGATTGATTCACAAATATTCAATATGTATTGATATCCTTTAACACAGATCACATATATATGCAATTGAGAAAATAAATATGCTCGCACGTATGAACAGGTACACACAAACATATTTTGAGTTGATAGTCAAATAATAATGCAACATCAGGTGTGATTCTAGTAATTGTGGAAATGAGATTTACATTTCATAAGGAATATAGGTTGACCATATAAATATTATAGCAAATATTTTTGCCGTGACCAATGAATCTTTTTGTCGGATTTGGGTGGAAGCAAAGCAAATGATTATATTATACACTGACCGTCACTTGTCCAACCATCGAATTATATTTTGGTAGAACCAATCTGTGATAACGGTACAAGCAGGAAAGGAAGCAGGTCCATAACATGCTTGTATCCACGGTCCCTCGTTAGACACGCTGGAGGATTCAAGGCAACGGACTATTGTTCGTCTTTCAGAAGAGGTGCAGGTATACTCTATATTTCTCTCATAAGATATAATGTCAGTGCATTTAACAATATATTTCATTCCCACATTTAGATATGTTGCATGATGGACATGTCGCATAGACTTGTGTTTACTATATTGTGAAATTTGTAAGACATCCAATTTTCATTGTTTAGTTTATATATTGTTTTGGAAATCTTTATTCAAACTTTGATACGTCTTTATAAGTGACCAGATAGGATTAGACAATTTTGTAAACTGTATATTACATATAATTTAATTGTACAAATCAATACATAAAACATAACGAAATGGATCAATCATTATCAACAAGGGGAAAAAATGCACAATTGTGCTTAGATGCATTTTGGCTTAAAATAGTTTTAATGATGCAGAATAGTCGTCAGATATTGTGACAGATCATCAAAATGATAAAGTCATTGACTAATGGGTAAAGGAAGCTACACATCATAAACAAGTTGGCCATGGTCTTAAAGAGCATAATAAAGCTGGTTCATGCAATTCAGTAGAGGTTAATAGACATGACATAATACTTGACTGAACCTATCCCAAATGTTATAGAAACCTTAACAAATAAGCATTTGTTTTATTTCTTTCCGTTTGTGAAAAGAAAGCACAGCTGGGAAATAGAGCGACCTGCAGACGAAACAACCAACATTATGATACTAAATATAAAATCCTCCTCTACATATCTAAATTTTTAAAAAATGTTCCAGTACTAACATCGTATATATGCATTAATACTTGTTCCATTTGATATAATATGTGTATGTCCTTTAAATACGCGATATCTAAAAGCGATTTAAGTGGTCGATCCATGGCCCTCCCAATTATGACCCCATTGTAATGTCTAAGATAAAGGAAAACTAAATAAACTATTAATAAAATGTGATATAATACAGATGGTACAATACTAAATTTGATTTATATATATTCATATTCTTTTGTTTAAATATGATATGTATTCTATATTGCTAGCAGATGAAGAACTACAACCAAAGATATCTATAGAAAAAAGAAATATTCGGGGTAGTTCTATAACTCTTCAGTGTCAGGCGAACGGTAAATCAACTGGGGTATTCCGTTGGTGACGCAATGGGATTATCATGACCAACAACGCAAAGTATTCTCAAACGGACACATATTTAATCATACTGCATTTTAATAATGACGACAAATACGACATATTTACTTGTTTGGAGACCAGAGCCCAATTTGAGAGTGATCCGTATAAAATAGAAACGTGTGAGTAGATATAGTAATTTTATATATTGACTATAACTGTTTAATTATCTCTATAATTAATCATAAGGTTTACTTACACATCTTATACGAGGCAATTTGTGCATTTAAAAAAAATGTTTCGACTGATTTTCCGTTTGTGATGTTCTTTACGTTTCAATTGATAAATCAACACTTGATTTCTTAACACCGTTACAGTCACGATATGCATGCATACATGATTGTAAGTAGTAAAGAAGGCGACGTAGACTAGAAATGTAGACTATGTGGAAATTATAACGATTGAGATCTAATTCAAACGAACGTTTGCAGACAAGATAAACAATTAGAAGATTTACACATTAATATAAACTATTACTAGTTTATATGAATATTTTTTTTTAAAAAGATTGAAAGCATGAATTAAACTACAAACTAATATATAAATATGGTAAGTACCAATAAGTTTATCTAAAAAAAAACATTAATAGAATCGTTTGCAAGAAAACGTGCATATAATATTTATTGTTTCTCGTTGAACATAGTTAGCATTTTAAGGGTTGTTAATGCCGCTCAAATCTAATGCTGGTATATTACTATATACGTATTCCACTGAGAAAACGCTTGAAAATAGTGTGAATTCATTATGCGTAGAAAGTTATTATCTGTTAAGTTTCAAGTTGTGTAATATTTTAACGAGGATCACTGAAACTATTGCATAAAGGGTATGCAAAGGAGCTGTTTGCAGTGACTTGTATTGTATAGAAGGTTATGCTGCATCAATGATTGTAAAAATAATTGGATTTGCATGTACTCTTTTATTTAAATATGTTGAGGCTGCTATAAAAAGATTTAATGTCGCCTTAAAAATCAAGCACTTGAACATGGATCGAAATAATTATGGTTTGATTTCATCTTTATATTTTCTTTTGATTTGGTTTGGCAAATTGAACGCTTTTCAAAATATTCTCAGGCAAATAATGCACATGTTTTGGTGATTGACAAAGATACTTATCACCTTCTGATCCTCGATACTTACTGTTTCCATTTGTTAGTTAAAACAACCGTTTTTTCCTCTCGAATATCTAAGCGCACCAATAAACAAGTATTCACATTTGAAGTTACAAATATTGATGACTCCCCAAAAGGAATGAATATGATGGATCAGTTCACCTCCTTATCTTCTATCAAAACTATATTTAGCTAATGCCCAACTTGACAGATTTAACTACTAAAGGTTTCCCCAAAGTGAATGCTCATGTCACCTAGGCCAACCAATGGGAGATTACGAATTTCATCTAGAACCGTCCAAACAATGTCAACCAATGATGAAGTAACCCAAATATGTCAGTATCGTCTTATTGTTAGGATTATTATTTGTAATGGTCAAAACATACCTAGGCATCTATTTATCGACCACATATAACTTTATTCTATCAAAAATACTTATGTAATTATTGTAATGGCAGATTTTTTTGTTTCTGCCATCCAGGAGTATTGATATTATAATTTGAGTAGCTTACTTTCTTTGTAACTGTATAGGGACAACAATGCCTAGCCTGAATCAAACAACAAACAGTGAATACAGGCGTTCAAATCTTGTCTCGTTTGAATGTAAAATAACCTTCTCGTTTTGTTCAAACTCTGATCAAATATTTCCACCGCCCGATGGACTGGAACTGTTCAATATCTTATTCATTCATATATTGTTGGAATCTCTGACATGAAATTAGAACCTGGATCCGATTGGAGGGAAACAGCAAAGCCAAAATGTATAAATAGTTTTCTTAGGAATGCTTATATGGTTTAGCCTTAATATGCTGTAAAGGCATTGCTTCTGGAAACATTGCCGATTCACACATTAGCAGGAGTTACTCACATTATAAATATGAATAGCAGGTCAATTTGTCATCAAATATAATAATATAAATACTTTATATAATTATTGCAGCTGGACGATCTGTCATACAGGTCATACCAAGCATCTCTATGGTAAAAGGAATGGATACATTGAACGTTAGCTTTCTTACGGACTGTTATCAACTTTGTTCTGTGACATGGAGTAAGCTGGATCCGTCCTCAGGCCACAATAACATCTTATTAGAAAATGATGCACCGCAATTAAGGAACGTTACAAGAATGATGTCTGGGAACTACACATGCAAAGTTCAGAATCTTATAACTGGCACATCTATTGAAAGCTCTTTATCATTGCATATTCACTGTGAGTACAATATTATGATTACTAGTGTTTTAGTCATTATTAATGGAAGTAGTAGAAGATGTAGTGAATGTAGTAGTTGGTAGTAACACGATTCATCTAACATAACATTGAACAATTTAAATATCCCATATTTAGTGATTATTTCAATGAAGCTTTGTACCAGAAATCAGAATCAGTTTGGTATCATTCAATCGTGAAATGAATAAGCGAAATTCCTTTGGAGGCATACATTGATTCTGGCTGGTGTTACTTTAACCGCGGTATTTAATAAATAATTTAGTTAGTTTGTTTTGTCTTGTTGGCATCTACGTTCCTGGTTTAGGATGTGTCGTCAACACTTAGGATTCCTTGCTTGTTTGCAACATTGGTCATTCTATGAATCATAACCATTTTAAAGTCATTCCCGAAAAGTCGTTTGTCTTTAAATTGTGTTTTTTTACATGCTGATTAGAAATGTCTCTTGCTGATGACGTATTGCAATAAAAAAGTCCTTTTTAACTTTTCAGACGGTCCAGATAAAATCGTTTTTAATACATCTAACAATATTATTGAGGCGGACGAATTTGATTCCATAGCAATACTTTGTACAGCCGAGTGCTTCCCACCGTATGTTGTTCACTGGACTGAACGGAATATAAACAAACAAATAGGAGATACAGAATTGAAGCTGATCAATGTATCTGTCAATGATACCTACACATGTCATGCATGGAATTCAAGCATTGATACCCGCAAATTGTCACAGACAATCAACATAGCAGTTAAACTTGGTACGTATGAACATGAAGTCATCGTTATGAATATTAGGACCATTTTATGCTATCGTTTTAATATGTATGCTACATTATAATCAACGTGGGTGTCAACTCTTTAAAAATTATTTTTGACCATAAATAGAGATGCAGTAGTACCTTTAAATGATAACGTGTTTCAACACATATCAGACGACGTTCTCTGTTAGTAATAGTAATACTAATAACATGTAAATATGAAACAACACAACCAAAGTAGTGCCGTTATGACTTGTGTGCTCCCTTTGCATTTATATACTATGATATACGTCACAGACTTAATTACACTATGAACCGCCTATCGGCTATGTGGAACCTATGTATGAGTATCAGCAATAGTTTATACAAGAACCAGTCGTGGGAAAAGAGGTTATGACGTATATCAGAATGCAAACACATTAAATGGGGCAAACATCTGATAAATCAGTGCTACGCGTACAACATAAAAACACGTAGATGATTAGCATTAATAATCCACGAACACAAGCTTGTACAGTCTTTAAATTCGTAATCACACGATTCCGTTTTTCTTCTCGATGAGTTCCCGTTTCAGTTGATAGTTCTTGCTGTGAGGGAAATTCCAAATGAGTTTATTTGGCAAGCCGTTTTCACAATTGTTTCCGTTCTTCCTTTGTTGCTGTAGGTGCAGATACACATTAACTGTGCAGGTGCGGACATTTATGGTACATGTCCTGCTTGTTGTTGAAACAGTGTTCGTTTCTGAAGTTTTTGCTCTTGTAGACATTGTTGATCGTCAACTGTCCAATATTTGTGGTCGTTTCAGGGTCTTAGCTTGACTTTTTGATACTTATTTTATTTTAGTAAACTTCCAGAATAAATGTTTTGGACATTCAGAGTTTAAGTATTTATCTTGTGTCGTTGATGGAATTGTTATTACGTGCTCTTTCTAGCTGCAGTGCGTTTTATGAGAAACGATTATAGACTGTATGAAGATCGCCAGGCGCACATATTCTTCAAACAATTGAACTGGTTGAAATTCGGATGGCATGATTCGTGTCCTGAAAACTGCCAGCTTAATGTCTTTGTAGACTGGTAACTAATTCATTTCGTCGTGTTCTATAAAAACGCAAATAACATTTTTTCAGCTTCTAAGAAATTTTGTATCATGCATTAAAACTATACAATTAGTCTCGACTACCTAATGTTTAATATTGCCGCAGTTTGTTAGATTAATAACATTATTTGAGGTCTCCATAAATTCTTTCAAATTATTCTTGATAATCAATCTCATTGCTTTTCATTGTATAGCATGGCAACTCTTTAATAATAAAATAGTTTTTTTCCACACAAGCTATACTTTCTTATTTTAGTTCTTTGAAAGTATTGGCACGCGACTATTTGTAAACATATCAGTGTGAGGTTTTATGACCACTTAATATCATGTCTACATAATGTGTTAATGAATGATAAAGCACTTATTTGGCTAGAAGAATTTTATTGAAACCAAGTGAACATACTGTGGTATGATAATATCGAAAAATACTCCATTTCGAGTAATGTTAATGACGGATAGTTATTGTAAGCCAACGTGCTTGACATAGTTCATTTAGTGTTCGACATAAGCAGAAATGTTCTAAAACAATGCAGTTTGAATAAAAATAACTTATCTTTCTCTGACCTTAAAAGCACGTAAGACGATACGTGATAATAAATTATACAACGGTTGTATCTGGATGATGTAATAACGCAGCAGTCTTATATAGATATCTTTGACGTATCAATCAATAAGGGCACTGGCTGCCTAAAAACATGCTTCCGAGATATATATAGATACCGTACACATTGATAAAATGTCTGTTTTTTATCATCCATGTAGATACCATGAGCAGTGATACTCTGCCCGGTGTTTCTTTTGCCTTTCGAGGTTCTCATACGTCAGAACCTCTATTTGCCAAGATTGGGAAATTTAGGAATTATTAATGCTAATAAAGCATGCGTTGCATATGGTATATAATATGCTTGCCATGTCAAAATGGGACAGTTACGTCATAATGACACTACAACCGGTGCTATCCACTCCGTGAAGCACTGCTGATATTCATCAATATATTCCATATATTCACATGCTATATATATATATATATATATATATATATATATATATATATGTGTGTGTGTGTGTGTGTGTGTGTGCGTGTGTGTGTACTTATGGTTGATAGGTCTGCATAAAAGTGCTGCATACACACTCAAACAATTACGCAATTATGACTGGATCATTTAGTTGTTTCTAAAGTGTATTCGCGGATCGGCTGGGATAGTACATTTTGAATTAGAATCAATTCGGCGTAAAGAAATGATACGTAAATGTCGTCTGTAAAGCTAAAATCATCATCCTCACTGTCTCTCACTTTTACAGACGAAACATTGATTCCAAAGATAGGCGTATACAGACATAATGTGTCGGTAGTATTAAAGTGTCATTCATTCCGTAAGACCAAGGGGAAGTTTTACTGGATGGTTAATGGATCTCTGGTAAAACACAATGATAGATATTCACATAACAATGATTTAATTCATGTTAGATACTTAACAGCTGAAGATGAAATGAACGTGTATACATGCAAAGAACCAGGAAGCAAATTATACAGTGATCCTTATTGGATATAAATATTTAAGAAACAATATATTTATTATTTATTTGAGGAAATAATGCTACATATTAACGTTTATATCTGTTTGCATCTTTCAAGTGCTAATGATTCTTCAGGACATGGTATATCAGCACGTCAATATAAACACATTTTGGATGTTATCATGCCTACATCCAAATGAATTTAAAAAAGCTGACGTGTTGATTATGTGAAAGTTCTGTAAGAAATATTCTGAACACAGAGGTAATATAAATATGATAAAATATTCTAAAGTGTAAGTAGAGTTTTCATTTGTATGTGAATCTGACATTTCCCGTGTACATGGTCTTCCATTTTTAAAAAAATAAATTATCGCAAATTTATAGAAAGTATAATCAACGATGATATGAACTCAAAAGTGTTTTTAGATACCAACATCTTACATTTAGCCACATTTTGAGCTTGTAGTTATACATAATCGTGACAAGTATTTTTATATACGTTGCAGCTGGACCTACGTTCGTCAGATTCAGTCAAAAAGACTTGATGGTCTAAGAACATAATGTGTTAAATGTTAGCTGCTAAGTAGATTTTTATCATTTTTGCTCATTTCATTGGTTTAAACTGTTCCCGTCTTCTGGACATAAATCCCTTTAAACCGAAGAGACTATATTAAACATAACGGATATTAGAAGAGAGATGTCTGGGAATTACTCATGCAAAGTTCAGAATATCATAACGGGGGCATTTAAGGAAAGTTCCTTGTCACTGGATGTTCTTTGTGAGTATCGAAATAGTATCAGTGGTAGTTTTAAAGGCCATGTTATTATTAGTATTATTATTAATATTATTATAAGTAGTATCATCATTATTATTATTATTATTATTATTATTATTATTATTATTATTATTATTATTATTATTATTTTAAGCCTTTATGTGACAAATGTTTAATATGAAACAACAATATCCTATGGATATATATTTGTGCCAACTGACAGCATTTATAGGTTCCATCGAATGATAAAATTAAGTATATCTCTTGTTTCAGCAGCGAACAATAACGTTGTTTTGTAATGACAAAATTATCAATATACTAATCTCTCAGGTAATATTCATTTACTACTAATGTTTGTTGAACATAACACTAAATTAGTCCCCCCCAGAGATATTAACAGGTCTTCGCTTCGTATGCTTGCTATTTTGCATCAGTTTTCAATTTACGGCAAGTGCTGATTAAACTAATAATCCAAGGAATTATGTTGGTTCTATTCTTTCGTATTTGAGATATTACGCTTAATTTTATTCATTGACCTTTCAGATGGTCCAGATAAAATTTTGTTTAATACATCCAGCAACATTACTGAAGTGGACGACGTTGGTTCCATAACAATAGTCTGCACCACAAAATGGTTCCCTCCATGTCTGATTAGCTGGACGGAGAGATATAGAGAAACCATTATACAACGTGGCTCTGACCTGATGCTTGTTAATGTCAAAACGAATGGTATCTACACCTCTCATTTTCAAATTGCCAACGCCACAGTTGTAGAGACAATCATAATAAAAGTTAAATATGGTATCAATATACATATGCATTACTATTTGTTTTTATCTTATGGATACTGGCATGTTACTTACATTATTCAGAAACAACAGTAAATACATTATGAATTATTTCTTCAATTTTATGTCACACTATTTGCCCTGGGATCCATAGCTACCTGAGTCGATCTACACCCTAAGACCAGTTAGGAATATTTGCAAGTCGATCTACACACCAACACCAGTTATAAATATTCGCTAAGACGTTAGTTTCTAACCAAGCTATACCTATGTAGTGATATATTTTCAAGTGTTGTGAGAGCTGGTAATGCTTCATGCAAAAGGCCCAAGCACATACTTATGCAAACATTATAGGGTTAATTATATAGTAAAAATGTTTCTTCAAAAAGAATATATAGTCAGAATCAATCATGGTTATAATGAATACAAGTAAACGAAGCAAAGGTGGTGATGTATCAGCAACTTATAGTTTCTCATATGTGATTAGATATTTGCACCTGTAGGTAAACATACTTATTATAATATTCACACCATTGCATGTGCAACACTGATTCCAAGGATAGTCATAGCCAAATATATAGATTCTTCCATAGTTTTAGAGTGTCGTTCATACCGTACGTCAGTAGGACGGTTCTCATGGAGTGTTAATGGATCTATGATAATCGACAGCGATAAATAGTCTAAAGGCAACATGTTTCTTTTTATAAGACACTTCTCAACTAATGATCAATATAACTCATATACTTGCACAGAACCCGGAAGTGGATTTCAGAGTGACCATTTCCCAATGAAAACATGTAAGTTGAGGACATATGTGATTTTTATGTACTATAGTATCATGTAATTCCATGTTAATATCATAAACGTGTCACTTACTGTTGCCCATGACACCAGTAATCGTTTACAACACCATCATATAAACCTATTTAGTCTAAATATCTCACACTTATAAGCACTATATTAAAATGTAGTTTCTTAAGCATTTTTGACTAATTAAATTATATAATGGACGTGTATAAACAAATAGAACAAGTGTTTGACGTATTAAAAATAAACAATGAGGTTAACAACACAACATAGTTTATAATGACCAAGTTATTACACAGGTAAATCCTAAGCGGGTTTTCTTTCACGGAAAGAACAGAAAAAGAAAAAGAACAGAAAATTACGTTGTAGAAACATTTTGGAGGACTGGAATGTTGACACTGTTTTAAACCCGTCATCAGTGAAGATTTCGGACTAATGGCCATCGTGACTATCTCAGACAGATGCCATTTTTAAGTCAGTTCAAGGATTATATTAAAACAAGAGACAATTGAAGAAAGCGACGTTTGGAAGAAACGCAGAAGCCTCTGATACAATAAACCAATGTTATGAAGACGTTGTATTTCAGTTAAAAAAGTACATTCATTTTCCAACTTTATTTAATTGTTACCGTTTATTTTGTGCGACGAGGTGTGGCGAGTGTTAGGGCATGCATAGCTGATAATAACAATGACAATACATGAATCTCCTAACGATGTTCAGATAAAGAAAATCTCGTTAATAGTTTCCATTACCAATGCAGGAACCAATAAATATAATGCATATCAATATGATGTATGTTGAACAATGTCAGTGCGATACACTGATCAAGCGACAGTCTTTATTCAACATTCGGCGATATCAATGTTTAGAATTACTTTCGATTCCATGTTATGAATATGTTATATATTGTTACGTGCTTAAGCTCAAATAAACCGTATCATAGAAAAAGTGAGAATAACAGCTTGTAAAAACTTAATAAACCATTTATTAAGCACAAATATTTTCTAGAAGAAAAAAAATAAACTTACGGTTTTAGGAATCAATTCCAATATTAATCAAACAATAATTAAAAATATTATCCACTAGAGAAATTGCAAAAGTCCTAGTGATAAAATGTTCAAATAATTCCAAGTTCGAATCTTAGTGAAGTATTCAATACGGAAGACGATGTCACTTGATGAAGTTAGTTCCTGGTAATACAATTCTATGAGCACAATTCTTTTCCAGATAAATAACAAAATAAATGCTCATGAATCCAAACGAATTAAAATAATTTCAAATACAAGGTAATTTAAAATAACTCAAAACGACACAACTTAATATTCTAACATCCCATGTTCTAATCAATAGTTCGCTCCCAAAACATAATTTATATACCTGTTTTAACGTAAACAAGAAAGGGGTCACATAATCTTCTAGAATCTTTTAGAACAAATTTACGTTAAAAAATACGTACACACCGTATGACCAAACTTAAAATAGAAAGATGTTTATACAAAACTCCATAATGTCATTGGAACAATCCAATCATTTTAAAAACTTGTTTACAACACTGAAGCCAGGTCAGAAATGAGGTCAACACCTGGTGTCTATTTTGTTAAGTACAGGTCATATCCCAATAATTAAATCTTAGACTTAAAATGTCAAATTTGAATCTCACAAACAAGCAAAAAAAAAATATAACCGACTTATATCAAATATACGTAACACCATAAAATAAAAAGAAAGGTTTATATGATAAAACTTTCTTTTTACCACAAACCAATTTACAATTGAGGTTAAAAGAACTCGTATAAATTACACAGTGTATTTGATATAAGATATTGTTATACACGGGAAAGAGCGTCTGCTATTATATTATATTTTCTTGCAGATGAAAGTAAGGGGGTTGTGGTCACTAAAAATTATAATCAAACAAGGAGATGAACTAAGATAAACTTCAAAATGTTGTAAGGCCAAAATCAATGCCAAACATTCCTCCTCAATAGTTGAATAATTTCTCTGGTGCTTATTTAATTTCTGTCAAAAATAGCACACTGGATGTTTAATACCATTTTTGTCTTCTGGAATTAAAACTGCTCTAACACCAACATCACTTGCATCGACAGATAATTGGAAAGATTGACTGAAATTTGGAGCTGCAAGAACTGGTGTTGTTTCAAATATACCTTTTAATTTGATGAAAGTCTTATATTTCATTATTTGGGGCCCTTAGGTATTATATCTTAGTTTTAGTTGCAGCATTGTGCTGGTGGGCCTGATAGTCTTGGACTTTGGACTACCTTATAGTTCTCTAGTTGGGGTATTACGAACTGATTTATCTATACTTAGAGTTGCGACCTTGTGTCACGGGGCCTGATAGTCTTTGGTCTTGGAGACTACCTTATATATTCTACGTTACTATTTGGTCTGGTCGCTTAGGTCGCGGTCATGTGGCTGATAGATCCAGCGTAAGGTAGGTGGGCTGGATAAACATCACCAGTCCCACTGACCATTGATAGTGATTCCATCACGTAAGGTGACTTTTTTTCTCAATTTCCCTTAATTTTCCTTATTTTTAACTTACTTGCCCTGATATTGTTCCTGGTGTGGTTTGCTACTCATAGAGTTAACCACTTTATGTTTGGGTTTGGTCGCTTAGGTCGCGGTCATGTGGCTGATAGACCCAGCGTAGAGTAGGTGGTTTGGAAACATCACCAGTCCAACTGACCGTTGCTAGTTGCTCCCTTTCCCTAAAGGTTTTTCTGTTTTGGCTTGCACACTTCGGGAGGTGGGGGAAATATTTTATATTTTTCATATTATCCCTGTTATTTTAAGATAGTCTATGATGTTTCTGTAGGTGCCTAGTATGTTAGTTTTGTAATTTTGTATCATTTCTGGATTTGTGTGCGGGGCTGCTATATGTTGTTGTTTTGATCTTAATTGGTCCCTTTCCTGCTTGGTTTTTCTACAATTGTTGAAGATATGATGTAGATCTTCTGGGGTGTTACAATTGTATCAATTAATGTTATGCGGGGAGGGTCCTAAGTATTTTCCAAAACTGTTTGCCAGTTTAGTTTTTCCTAAAGTTATTCTATTTATTATAGCTTGTTCGTAACTTGAGCCCTTGGTCAGTTTTTCTGTTTCTGTTTACTTCCTTAGCGGTGTTGTATAACATTCTCCCTTGTTTATTTAGATCCCAATCAGTTTGCCACTTTTGATCGATTGAATAAACTATATAGCTCACTTTGACTATATTTGAGTGGCGTGTAATTAGGTTCGTCGAGTTCGTTTCTGGCGAGTTGATCTATGATATTGATATGGGAGGGGATCCATATGAATTCTAATGTTAATTTCTTTGAATTTAAAGTTTTTAATTTTATATTAATTTGGTTTAGAAAATTTTCTCTGGACTTCGTAGTATTGTTTCGGATTGAGGTTAGGACGCAAAGAAAATCGCTGATAATCACTGTCGAATTAGGTTTCTTAACTTTAATCCATTTTAATGATTCCAGGATGGCCCAAAACTCAGCTGTGTAAATGGTAGCCGTCTGCCTATTTATACATTTAGATCTGGGATAACCAGTGCAGCAGCTGTCTTGTATGGATTTGTAACGTAATATTAATAAGTTTTTTGTGAGGTATACAAGGGTTTAAATTATATAGTGAATCTCATCGCCCAAGGTATATAGGTGTGCACTTTTGTCACAATTAATATTAAGCATAAGAGGGTCACTACCACTGAAACACACCTCAAACGTTTGGAGATTCTACAAATAAATGACAATTCAAAAAGTAAACAAGAGCCTCTTGGATGAACTGATGCTATACTGGCCGAAAATAAGTTTTAAGACATCAACATAAGAGCATTTTGTCTTTTTAACCAATACGTGTTGAAACGATTGCAGATATTCTTGAGCAATAACAAGATATTCAAAGTAGTTACTGTGACAGCCATACTGGGCTTAAAATTATTACCATTTTCATTTTGGACCAACTAGACATAATCTGAAGTCTTTTGGTGAAAACCCCAATGTCAACAGGACCATCCTTTCAGTAGGCGTACTAAGATGGATGTCATATCAGCCATATTGGATATAAGATTGGCACCATTTTCCTTTAGAACCAGCAAGATATTGTAAAAAGTCTTTTAGTGAAAACCACATGTTGATATGGCTATCCATTTAAGAGAAGCAGCAATTAGAAGATTTTCAAGATGGTCTCTGTGTCAAGTTTTATGTATATCATCCAAGTAGTTATAACGAGTAACAAAAATAAATTTGTCCTCATAGACGGATGATGGACAACTGGCCATCCCACAAGATCATGTTTTATGACCAGTGGGGCTAAAAATCAGAGGCCTTCTACAAATCATGGAGCAAACATACATGTACATAATCATAAACAAGATCAATTAATCAACTACATATATTACTGTCATTAAGCCCCACCCAACGCCGAGTCTAAATCTTTGTCCAAGTGCCAAAAACCAAGAGTCAACTTTATTGGAATACACTAAATTCAAACTCTACTAAAAATTCATTTGAATATGTACATAGGATCAATATATCGTAAATATAGTAGATATTACTTGGTCGGAATAATATTTCCTACTGAAGCTGGACGGCAAAAGATTTCATATTGAACCTTCAACACCCAAAACCAAGTTTGTTTTCCCCTCTCGTAAATGGAAAGGTGAAATGGACGGAGAAAGGAAGATTGTTAGAGCCAGATGTTTGTATCCTGATTTGAATGACAAGGTTTTTGAATGGTTTTGCACGGGTCGAATGATCCAAGAAAAAGCGATAATTTTGTCAGTTGTAATGGGATATGACTTTACCGCAAGTAACTAATGGTTGCATAAATTTCAAGTCTGACGCAATATTAAGTGTTCTGTCCTTAGTGGAGAATCAGTTAATGTTAATAATTAATTTTTCGAAGATTGGAACAAAAGATTGAATGATATATGCAAGAGATATGACAGCAAGGATATGTTTGATTGTGACAAGACGTTTTTTTTAGACTGTTGCCAACAAAGTCGCTGATAATACTATTTCAGGAAAGTTTGTAGCTGTGTTCGCTTTATGAAATTGCAAAGTTTATAACTCAAAACATACACTTACATGTACCATCACCTCATACAATTTGGAGATCATGACAGGTGAGAAGAGGTAGAGAGGAACCAATAGAGAAAAACCAATATAGGAGAAGAGCATAAGACAGAGGAGAGAGATAAAAAAGAGAGAAAGTGAAAGAAAAAGAGGAACACTTGAAGAAATGAAAGATAATGCATATATGATAAAGAGAGAAGAAGATGATAAGTAAAAGAGAAAATGTCATAATAGATGCATAAAGACTATGAAGGAGAGAGAAAAGAGGTAGTTTTATGCAGGGAATAAAATGAGAAGAAGCGAGAGGTAAAAAATGATAGGAAGAAAGAGGATAGAGAGAGAGATAGAGAAAGAGATGGGAGAGGACAGAGGCAAATACAGGAGAAGACAGAAGCAAATACAGGAAAAGATGATAAGAGGGAGGAAAATAGAGGGGAGAGAGAATAACAGAGAAAAGGGAAGGCAATGAGCAGAGACAAATATAGAAAGACAGGAAAGAGAGGGTAAGAAAATGAAAGAAAAGGAAAGAGGTAATTTTAGAAAAACAATGGAAGAGAAAGACAGACAAAATAAGACAGAAGAAGAGAGTGAAAAACTGAGAACATAATTAAATTTACAACAAAAAATTTGCTGACAGGCGTATTTCTTCCAAGAAAGACCTAAAATACGTGGTAGTTGAATTTCTTCATTTTATATTCTGATTGTATATAAAATCCAAGCAAAGTAAGAAAAACATATAAACCAACCTGATCGCCTGTTATTATGGTAGGTAGGTTCTAACATTAAAATTTAATTTAATATGGTTATTTTTAGAAACAAATATTCATTTTCTGGGGGCAATCAGTTCTTATTAAATTCTTTAATAAGTATCCATTTTTATAGATTTTAATTTTTCATTTTATCATGCTTAACATGTGTAGTTGGAGGGGGGAAGAATTTAATAGTCAGTTATTTTTGGAGGAGGAGAAAGAATCACCTAGCCAATTCTTGACTACTACATTGGGTCATCATGACACATGTAATACTTGTGTATAGTGAATACCAACTTGTCATCGAACGAAATAAAATCATGGATAGTTTAGATCTCTGCAATAACTCTTTAACATGTTACTGGTGGATGCATATATATAAATTATACAACCTCTAATCAGAATTAAATGTGAACAGCAATGATTTGCAACAGCTCTTCTATCTCCAGCAGACATAGTAAAAATTAATTATCACGTAGAAATACATTCAGCAACCCATCATTATAACTGTACATGGTGTAAATACCTAAGTGGTTATATGAAATGTAGGTTACTATGACACTATTTACTGAAAGGGTCTGGTACAACCAGAAATGCATATATTCATTTTGATTGATGATTATTGCATGGCCAGAGCTTGAGAATGACAACATTTTGATAATCAGTGAAGCACGATACAGAGACAAACAAAAATGAATCTATAGCCTACATGGCTTATATATAAATCACTAATGGATAGCTTTTCTTAAGGTGGTTAAACTGTCAAATCAATATGATTATCCTGTTTCAGAGCATTATTAGTGCATTATGTACTGTTCTTTTATATTATTGTTTAAAAATGTTGTGTGCAGAAACATTTGATGGGTGTTGTCTGACAGTATCACTTACCATGGGAACATATGTGACACTGACTATGTCCCCTTTATGCAGAACTATATGGTATCAAAAATCATTTCATCCTTCTACACATCAACTGTGCAACCTGTTACCAACTATTTTAGAATAATAAGTAACCCATTAATCTTAACAAGAATTGGGAAAACATAATATTCCTTTGAATGATTATGTTGATGACTGGGTTAACAAATCTTATCATATGTGAATGAGAACCAATTGCAGATGATTAAATTAAATTTAAGTGTTATTCAAGTTTCTAAAAATAAAAAATAGAAATTTCAAAGTTTTTATTGAACACAGTAGATACTTCCCTTGAATCGGAATGCAAAATAAATGATACATTTGTAATTCCAAAATGATCTAATATGTCGTCTGTCATATAATAAAATCTGTATCTTGCAATAGATATATTGAGTATCCCATCCTTTCTTTAGGTAATTCCATATTGTTACTTTTATCTGGGTCCCCCAACCCCTTGCAAGTCATAGAGGCAATTCTCAATGAGTCATCTGCTGTCTTTATTTTAAAAAACTTGATATTTGACTTTGATCAGTACATTACTTCTAGGATTTGCCAAAATATTCATATCAAACATTCTTATCCACCATTTGTAAGTCATTGCTTACATATAAAAAGAAAGTTCATATTGTCAGTAAGAGAGAGAGAGAGAGAGAGAGAGAGAGAGAGAGAGAGAGAGAGAGAGAGAGAGAGAGAGAGAGAGAGAGAAACTGGAAAGAGCAAGGTGATTTCTGAAATAAACAAAAAACACAAGAAGTTGAAGTTCATTTAGTAATGTTGATAGAAATAGAAATGCAAAACTATTAAAGAAATAGTAAAACAAATGTCTTGTAATTCAATAAGAATGTTTTTGCAATTGTCGTGTTATTTGTTTTGCCACAAAAATGGGTAACTTAACCTTTTCAGATTTAAGAACATGCTCTCTAGAATTCCTTCTTACATAAAATATCTTATCTAATCAAAATGATATGATCTGTTAGTATGCTTCATGTCGTTTAGTTGATATTAGAGAAAATTTTGTTGCTCTTGGCTTACCAACAGATAACTCTCCACAACCTCCCTTGGTTGGCGATCAACGGTCTGATATTTTGCTTAGAGTTACAAAATTTAAAGAAAAAAGAATTTCCCCAAGTTTTCACACTGGTTATAGTGGGTATTTAAAAAAAACCTTGTATATCTTAGGCATTGTTCAAAGATCCTCAAATTCCCTTTATTTTGTCATATGATTGATGTGTGTAATATGGATTATGCATATATACAGCTTGGCGTTACTTAAAAAGTGCACCTTTAAAAAGAAGTGCTAGCTCCACTAGGTCATTTTCACTTCCTGAACATTAGAGGCAAATTGTATTTTTTTATTTTTTTTAAAAAACTCTTTTATATTTCATATATTGGTAATTCATTCGTTGCGCTTTCAGAAGCTGATTTTGTGTAGTCTGGCAAATTCATTTTCCCTATTTTAATATCTGCTAAAGATAGTGTACTTTAGACAAATTCTGGCTGATTTCTGGACAAGGGAGCAGTCTTTTTATTTAGCAGTGTGCTAAGATTATTTACAATTTCCAAAAGTACAATATGCAAAGAAAACCCAGCCATATTACATCAAAATAGCATAGAGGTATGCCAACATTCTCTCCAATATGCATGTTTTATATCCAAACAACTTCACCTTGCATACATCAATTTCTCAAAAGTACATAATAATGGGTGAGTACCCCTTTGTACATCATTTAATTTGATTGCATCTGCTCCCTAATCAAACAGCAAGACTTTAAATGATTTTTATTTAAAAATGCACACTGGTTTTCTAATGTTTTTGTAAGTACATGATCTTTCTTCTTTTTGTAATCATATCATATATGTATTTTATGTTATAGGTGTTTTCTAATGTTGTAAAGCGCTTAGAGCATCTAGAGATTAGGCGCTCTACAAAGTCCTCATTATTATTATGATTATTATTATTATTATTGATAATATTATGTAGAGCTCAAGATGTACTAACAGAAATTATTGCCAAAACTATTATTGTTGGGGAAATCTAGTATATTTTGCCAGAGTTCACAAGCGTAATCTTCCTTTCTCAAGCTAGAATGACAGTTGCAGGTCATGGGGTTGATCCCTGCCTGAGTCGTACCAAAGACTTAAAAAAATGGTACCAACAGCTGCCTCGATTGACGCTCAACATTAAGAGGTTAGTGTTAGGACTGGTCGGCCTGGTGTCAGGATAATGTGACTGGGTGGAACATCATGCTACATGTTTGTGGCATGATGCCCCAGTGCTAGACATCACTATAAACTGCCTCATTGGATACATTGTAGTGATATAACTGCAAAATTGTTAAAGCTACGTTAAACATCCTAATCAAACAAAAAAAATCAAGCTAGAATGAAAGATCAATACCATATATGTTATTTTACAAACAATTTAGAACGTTAAATAACAGCATTTGCTATAATAATAGTGTTACACCACAGTGGTATTCACTTGACCGAGCGGTGTCAAACCCTGGCGCGAGTCACGCTGGAAGTCATATGTTTTCCAAATTTCCAAAGACTTCCATACAACTTGAGTTGTAAAATGGAAAGAGAGACGTGTCTGCTATATTTAATAACCTTTGCTCCAATCAATTGGCGACCCAGATGAAACAACTTGCCCAAAAGTCCATTAACTGCACCTTTGCATGTTTTTTCTTCATTATCATCCGATTACCGAACCGACAGCTTGTCATGCCATAGGAATTACACTTGTATTCCCTTACTAAATGGGAAATATTTAACTGCGCCACCCTAGGCCAGTCAATCCTATAATTTCCGGCGTATCACACTCATATACATACGCCCATTTTCCACTATGGACACATAAACGGTACCTACCAAGTTCCAACTTATTGATTCCATTATATAATATACCATAAATACTGCCATTTCAACCACAACACTTTTATACACCGCTGAATTTCAATATGGACTATGTTACCCCAGGGATAGTCTTTCGGCTTGTACTTTAATTCACTACTAACGACGCCAGCATGGTTCAAATTCACTAACACTCGGCTCTGTGACGTTTGCTTCTTCCTATTGGCTAACTATTTCGAGCTAGTAATTTCCATGGCACCGAAGACTAAATACTCACACAAATAAATCTAAGAATTGCTTAAAAACAGGATCCTGTCAAATACACATACTCCAAATTTATTACAAGAGTTTTTATAGCAAAATGTCAGATTATCTGAAAGATTTTGCAAACTAAACATATTGTGAAAAGAAGTAACAATTTTATCATATCTTGTTTATGCTAAATGAGGTAGTAAATAATCACCGTTACAATTAGTAATTAAATAATAGTTTGGTTGAAAATGAGAGAAAGGATTTATATGAAATATTTGAAAGTCAAATTGCTATGTTGCTTTTATGTCTTCCATGATATTTACAAATTTTTATACATATTGACATAGTGAATAAAACTTAATTTATTGATCAATTAATGAAAATAATTTATGAAGTTAATATTATGTAGCTACAGATGTGATATTCTCAAAATATTGAATGAGAATATGTGAATGCAAAATCATATGAACAAAAGTGAACATATAAAAACTATTCCTTAGTTTAGTTGGTGTGTTTTGGTACGGACCAAAATGTTAAGTAACAAAACAATTTAACACAGTTGGATAAAAAGTATAATTTTGGGGTAAAAATGAAATACAGGAAAAGTTAAAAAGTAAAAAACAACGATGAAACCTTATGGCAATCAGTTTGCTAAATATTGTCTTTACATGGATGCATTGTGAACCTAAATGCTGGTGGAAATATTTACAGTACATGTACCAATATAGATTACATAGGACAGAGTGCTGGGTGACATCAGTATCATAATGGCAAAATGTCATGTGATACACACTTTGCTACACCCATTAAAGCCAAAAAGGAAAGGTTAATACTGCTCTATACTATAGATCTAGATGCATTAAGATAGCATGGTCTCATCATAGTGGACACTTTTTAGGCTAAACTCATTTGTAATATGGATGTAGACACAAATCATTTAGCACCAAATACTTGAAAAGACAAACATGTCAGCAATTGTCTGAACATAGAAACATCATTCAGACGGAATAAGATAAAATGTTGTAGAGACCTGTTTTGAAATGACTAAATTACTCACTCTGTGATATTTACATACTTCAAATTTCATAATGCTACTTACAGGCAATTGTTATATCAAGCATGTAGCAAATATGGTTCGAAATATTCTGATGTGTGAAAGTTAGAACGACCTATCGATTGTATTATATTATATGCTAATGTTCACCAGTATAGATAAAATAGTTCATAAAGTATTTACCAGATATCTAAAAAGACAAACGTTTCCAAAGCATGCAAACTAGTCAACAGTGACATATTTTTGGCATGGTGGAGTTATCCGCTGTATTACTGAAGCTCATACTAAATTGTGTGTGCAGGTGCAATAGGGTCAATGACATTGAGGGTGTAATGAACATATAGCTGAATATTCATATCTCTGAAGTATTAAACTTGGGTCACACTGATTTACTTTGGACAAGACTTAACTATTTTCATTAGTAGTATATCCATATGCCATGACTAGCTTATAAACAACTCACATGCCACATTTCATGAATGAGTGTGAAATAGAGTTCAGAATAGTAAGGGTGTAATAATCCCAAAGTTGAAGCAAATAATGCAAATAGAGCATTGAAAATGAAATCATGCTGATCTAATTTTAATGTTTAAATTGCTGGCTTGCTTGGATTCTAACTGAGATGCATCATTACACCAACTGTCACAAGACTAGATGTTACTGGGTCAAAGATATTGAAGGCATAATGAACCAATAACAAGGAATCACCAGTTGAGTCACTTTAGTATTTTACTTCTCACAATTTACTAAAGACAGAATTCAGACTCTCACAACATCATCAATTGTATTTAAATGCCCAAAAGTTAACTTGGTAAATCAGTTGCATTCAGCATGTGTTTGTATTTGAGACATTAAATGTATTATCTTGATTTATTCTACCCACCTACATATCTACCTATTGTTTAAAAATGAATGAATGTCATGGTATATATTATGACAGTACAATACATCACCATTTATTACCTTAGTATCTAACCCACAGTGGTTCTTAACTAACTGTTTTTAAAGAGACTCTAAAGGTACATTGTACTTGGAACACAACAAATAGACAGAAGTAGTAGATGTAACACACTCTGAAACTGGATCATGGTGATGTGTAACATTTTTACTGTTAGTTCCAGTTTCATTTTGATAATCCTGTTTTCCTTTCATTGCTAACAATTTGACATCTAACAAGGATCATCATTATTAGCACCATCTCTAATTCATATTGTACAGCCAACATCCCTTCGAAGAGCATGGTTAATTACACATTTGAATAATCTACTCATGGTGGGAAGGCAAACCTTTGATATTGCCCTAAGGGACATTTGCTTGTTGCTAACAGTCTCTTACACGCCTTGTGATTCCTGGATGATTGTTCATTACATGGATTTGGTTTAGCTGAACATTTCTAGATTTTTTTAATGTAACTTTATCTGCATGTCACAACAAACTCAGATAATATTAATAGGACTTTCATAAATCTTTATGATAAGGCAAAGCAGACACAGTTATATATGCACATGAAATTCACTATAAATTTCACTTGCTAACTTTTTTGTCACCTGAAAGCGTAATTAAACAAACTAACTGAATCTTAATTGAACAATATTTGAAATGACTGTTGATGTATACTTTAATAATTGTGACACGTAAAATTGTGAACAAATGTAAATTTGAAATGGGTCTGATAATGTTATGAACTATATGTTATAATCTACATATCAAATGTATCACAGAATAGATTTAATATGTACATGATAAAAACTGAAAGCATCCTGTATGGTAATTAGGCATTATGAAATTACCAGTAGAAGCGTGTGTAGTAATTAGATCAATTGGTTTAAAAAGTACTTGAAAAGTGTGCACAAGTTGTATGTTATCGTTACCTGTTAGAGAAATATATATTATTATGTGTTTACACAAATGGTTGAATATCCACTTCATTACTGTCTTCAGTGCAATCGGTTGATAAATTTTGATTGCAGATACATTATAAAATGAATTCCTTTCATGAATACATGTGTGCCTTTTTTCCTTCTCAACTGCACCTGGTATAACAATGTGAACACCAAAATTTACATTGATACAGGTTTATGAAAACAATTAGGTTGAATTGTTTATATCATATAAGCACCATACTTTTATTACAGGGCACCTTACACATACATAAACAATACAAGGCCCAAAGCTTCTTCACATCTGTGAGTATAGGTTACTTTCTCTCCAGGTCAAAGTTCACAATTTAATAAAATATAAAAAAGTCCCTTTAAACAGTCAAGAGAGACATACAGTTGCCTCTGCACTGCATAGAAAACATAGAAAATAGCATTAACATAATCATGATATTATCATTTGTGCTGCCTCCAAAGCTAAAGTGCAGCACATATATTTTTGTTGTCTAGCAGCATTTGTGTAAATTACAAGATTATTGTAATATTTTTTTTCAGTTTTACCTATCAATAAAAAGATATCATTTCCTAGTTTTGAAAATTTCATTGAGCATAAAGGGCTGTAATGGAAAAAAATCTAGATTAGTAAAACGATACTATTAAGATAATATTTGATCTAATTTATTGTGATTACTATACAATGTGTGAGGACATTTCATCCATGATAATAACTTAATTGATGATTAGTTTTGTTATTGTTCTCATTGATAATTACCCAGATATACTCCTGAACTTAGTAGTATTTATCTAAATTCATCATGAAGAACTCACAGCCAGGATCGGTTGATAATAAAGTTGACCCTATTTGCAACTGAAAAAAGTAGAGACAGTGTTTTATCGATGTAACATAAATATTTTACAGACCAGAGTTTAAACAACTGGTTAATGAAGTTTGCAATTAATTCATTCGTGCCAAATTAAAAACATATTTTAAACATTTAAACATCTAACATTATTGAAGTTTTATTATCATGGAGTTGGCAAAGTCCTACAATGGTAACTGGACAAGTACCACAAGTCATGAAAGCAAATGCCTTATTTTGAGATATCTTGAATTGATAAGAGTTAGCAGCTCTCTCCAGGCCATTATCTTTGTGTAAATTTTCTCTGATCATGAAATAGGGTTAGCTTTTCCATGAAAGCCACCTGCTGGGCACCTAATAGCTTTGATAGAGGCAGTAAAAAGACATTTAACAGTTAGTTCAGTCTGCATAAGGTCAAATTTCTTGCTACCAGAGAAATTCAACTGATATTTCCAAAGTCTGAAGAGAAACAAAGGACAACGATTTATGCAGAAAACCTCTGGAAATGAGTTCAAGAAAGGTGTGTATTGATTGAAAATTATTTCCAGCTGATTTTAGAGTTTAAAAATATAAAATATTAATAAGAGTACTTAGTTATATTATGTTAAATTATCTACTAGTATTGTTCACTTTTATTGAACTATTCCTTAAGTAATCAGATATTCCCTTCAGTAAACAATAGCCCACATCTACTCAAAGAGCATACGCAGTATGAATTAGTATTAAATTTGGCATAGTTCTGTACATTTAGCTTCCAAAATTGACCCAATGAGCATCTATTACAAGTTATCAAATTTAAATGTAAAATTTTCTAAAGATATGTGGTTTGCATTACATGTGATAATGGATTTCAGACCAGTAGATTTACATATATTGATTAGTTTATTCACTCCTAAACCATAGTTTTGTTTTCTATATGTTCTCTCTGCTTAATATAATAAAACAGCAAGGTTTGAACATAAATTAGATTCAGATTCAGATTCAAATGTAAAATGCTATAAAAAAGAGGGTTATTTATCTTACAGTTGACTGCAAAAATTTAAAAATTAATAAATTCAATACCATTTTTAGTTTTCTTCACAAGATCACTGTCTGGTGACCACAAAAGACATTCATTTTATCCAAACAAAAATCTGTTTACTAAGGTATTTCTCATGAAACATTACAGCCAAATTTAAATGGTATTTGTTCCACACAAAACCTGGTTTCAGAAAGACATTTACTTTTTGATATTTTACAAGAATCAAATACATAATTTTGTTCAACTTATCTTTTTTTAAATAACGTCATGTTCAACTTGAAACTACCAGTTATAACAGCACCAGTGCATATTTCAAAAATATTTGTTCTGTCGAATCTTACACTAAAGCAATTACATTTATGTTGTATTGTAACAATGCAGAAACAAAGAGTTAATGTTTAAACTAAAATGTGCCAGTAACTTGTTTTGGCATATATGATGAGTTAATGAAAGGTTATATAATGTGTGCAAAAATTGTACACAGGAAGTAAAAAGTATTAAAATTGAATCTAGACAAAGTTTCAAAATGGAACTTATATGTAAAGAGTCCCATATATTTATTTAAGAAATAAATATTGAAAATATCATAGTTTGTATTGCTGTTGAAATAACTTTCAATTTTAATTATTATACGTTCATTTTTTAAAAAAAATAGCGTTTAGTCAGCTAGTTTAAAAAGTTGACTTAACAAAAATTAATGAAGATCTATTGTAAAGCCCTCTCTTGAATCTCACATGGAATCATGATAAATATTATGTCATTTCTGTATAGTGTAAGTTCATTTTCTTGCAGGTATGCATTCATTAACCTAATTCTGAGAGTGTTAACTGAAACATTCACTTGGAGAATTCAGCACTAATTAAGGGTCTTACATACATGGATGAAAACGTCCATAACATCTGTGTTCAAGGGCTAAAGCTACTGTAAAAATACCTATTTGACTTAATTTTCACTCCTCAGGCCATAAGGTTAAGTGACTTTACATTTTTGACCTATATAAGCCTTCATCCTTCCCTCCTTTAACAATTACATTTTTATCACTCTATCATTCATATATTTGATTTAATTTTAAGTAAAGCACGGACTATGAGCTTATTTCAAGATTTCAGACTAATTCAACACAAACTATAATAAAAGCATATTAATAAGGTGATCTTGCATGCAATTAGCTGAGCTTCTTACCAATAATAAAGAAATATTTTTTAGTTTTTATAAAACTTGCAGTACATGTTTATATGATGGAGATTTGAAAAGTTTAGTAAGATTGATATCCAATCATAGTAATTATTTGATCTTGCACCTGACTGAACCAGTTATCACTCTAACGGTCGTATTTGTACATGTTTGTAAGTTTCATTAAACATGGAATATACGCTTATATTACGAGATCTCAACTGAAGTGGCAACTAGTTGCACAAGTTTGTAACCACTTTATTTATGATCTGATTTGATGAATATTGAGAAATAGGCTATCATCATGAAGATGTCAAGTTAATTTTATTAAAAGCAAGGTCAAATTATATAGTAATGAAGTGATATGGCTTCAGATTGGCTTAGCATCTTACGACTTTCAATAGATTTTTTCTAATCAAATTTGGATCTAACTTAGTAAATAGGGTTAAATGGTCAAGATGATTTATGACTTTTGGCTATAAATTAGGTGAGTTTGTATCTCATAGACTATGCTTGTTTGTATGACTTTATCAAACTTGTTAAATAAGTTTATCTAGTCAAGATATAAGACAAGGTAGATTATAAGAAATATCCGATCATATTAAAATTGCAACTCTTATGTCTGCAGTGTGGCAGTTTATAGTGATGCCTAACACTGGGCCATCATGTCACAAATATATAGCATGATGTCCCACCCAATAGCATTATTCTGACAAGAGGCCGACAAGTCCTGACACTAACCTCTTAATGCTGAGTGCCAGGCAGTAACATTTTTATAAGTCTTTGGCATAACTCGGCTGGGGATCAAATCCTTGATCTTCCACATTCAAGGTGGATGCTCTAACCACTAGGCCACCAAAGCAGTCTACCAAAGACTTGTAAAAGTAATACAACATAGTAAATCAAGTTAAGAAACGAATCTTGATTGTAAATTTTTCAACTAAATTGCAATGTAATTTGAACATTTTATTTAAAAATATTAATTTCTTTTATTGTAACAGTAAAACAATCATTCAAAAGACTTGCTTAATTTACTTTAGAACAAAATAAATTTCATTTAAAACTACTGACCAAAATTTTTCAGGTATACACAACCCAACAAGCATCATATGGACATCAAGCTGACCATACAGACAGAAGAAAATATAAAGTTGGGAAATATACTCTAATCAATCATTCAAATCAGTCAGGTCTAGGAAGTTGCGACCACTGAGGTTACACTTGGAATATACGATGCAAAGTAATTTAAGGTGTCAGTTACATCGTTTAAACACCTGAGGACATCAGTCAATAATATTATACCTGGGACTTTGAACTTCCTTTTTCAAGAAGATTGCCATTAGCCATAACAAGACTTATATTAAAAAAGATCTTTTATGCTAAAGTATATATTGTTTTATAAACAAAGAAACGTTTCACAGGCATTGTTCTTTCAAATAAAGCAGAAAAGATATTTTCATTTTACATTGAAATAAAACACCCATCTGGCGCTACAAATTATTATGGTGTTTTTCATATGGATATACAGTGAAACCTGTCTTGAATGACCACTGCGATGTGAGACCACCTGTCTTGAGAGACCATATTCTCAATGCACAAATTTAATGATTATATAGCATCATGACCTGTTATGAGAGACCACTTGTCTTCAGAGACCATAATTTTATTTCAGAAAGGGTGGTCTTTCAAGACAGGTTCTACTGTAATATTATTAAAATTGTTATGTACAATGTACACCATTTCAGTCATATGATAAATATAATAAATAGTTTGTGTATTTAATCATTTTGCTTTAATATTTTGCTGTTCTCTTGATTTTATAAGCATTCATTTTCCTATAGGTCTATCTCTCTTGTTAAATACTTGGTATAAAATGTAGGTTTTACAGTTTTTGCAAAACTTCTAGTATGATTATAGCCCCCCTACCAATGTCAATAATGAAAATTGTTGGTGTGAAAAAATGCACAGAAATAGTTATTTCATTCACTGATTTATAATTTCTAACCCAACTCTGACCAGGAATGCCCTAGCACTGTCATTGTCTGTGGATTGTGCTTAATATACTTTCCTTGCTAACACTGTGTCATGTTATGTATACAATGTACTATGGGCGAGTAAATTTTCCTCTGACGGCAGAGCGACATAGTTCATCCTGTTTGGTAACTGCCAGATAATTCCACAAATTACCATAAGGTTGAGAGTTATAGCACCTTGCACAATTGTACATATAAATTAAACCACTAGTTAAATCCATGTGAAATGTAAATTTGTAGTTGTCGTTCTTTTCCATCATTTGACATTGTAGATATCAGAATTAGATTGACATAGTATGTACATTCTATGTATATACACATGTAGTTTTGCATCCACCTCTTTGCTGAAAGTAGACTTGTACAGAACCTTGAAGTTACTAAACAAGCAACGTAGTATTTTACTCTGAAAATTTCTGTGTGAGAAAACACATGCAGTCCCCCTGGTCATAATACGTTTAAAAGTATAAATCAATAAATTAAGTGACCAAGTTCTAAATTTTGAAAAATTAATTTATGGTTGTTTTTAAACAAAATTGGAGGGTACAAACAAACGCTAATGTATATTCAGACTATAGAAAGAGCTATATGAAGGGAAAGAAATCAGTTTAGTGTAGATTGCCTTCAAAGTATTTATGAAATATTTGCCAAAAGAGTCCAAAAACCCAGTCTTCATTACAAGATAACAATTTAGTACCGGTAGTAAGTAATATAAAACATTGTTTTGAAATGTGTCACTTTCATTTACTTTGCTCTGTTTTAGCTATGACTGCTATGACAAAAATGAATTTTTGTATTTACTCATATTTCAAAACTCTTGTGATCTTAAAAATATAGTATACAAAATTTCTCTTTGGAAGCCATCCATGGTGATCATGACCAGTGAAGATGCATTTCCCAAACTTTGTTACAGCTCATTTTTATTCAATACCGCATTTACTCCCTATGAGTGATTTAGCCATACATGTAGCCAAATTTGGATTTCTAAGAGATATTACTGTAGGTAACAATGTTATAAGCTTACATTTACACAATATCAGGGAATGAAACACAGAGGAGGATGGCCAAATATGGCTAATTATAGAGCTTTTAAATTCTAACAGCCATACATGCAGCTGTTTTGAAAAGCTGTTGCTGACACTAGCCAAATTTTGCTAAAAGGTCATTAGTTGGGCACAAGCCTCACTGAGCATGGCAACAGGAATCCTTAGTCAAATTTTGGCTAAAGATACATTTATCTAAAATTTGGTTTCTGCCTAAAGGTCATACAATACTTATGGAAAGGGACAATATTGCAGTTACCCAAATTTGGCTAATCATAGTTACCTAGAGTTTCATCTTTTGCAGCCATACATGGGGGTTATACTAAAAGACACTAGCAAATTTTGACTAATTGTTCCAAAATTTGGTTCCTACCTAAGGGTGTAAAGAACAACTTTGTAGGAATTAGCCAAAGTTTGGCTAATTTAAAACCTGCCTAGCCCCTCCAATATAGTCAAGCTATTGAATAGTGATAGACCATATATTGATCAAAAGCACTTCCAAGAATATTATTATATGCCTTTTCTACTTTGGGTTAAGAGATTTTAGCCCACAGCAGAGGCCTGATTTGAGTAAATGGAAAAGCTCAAGTGAAATCGGAACCTGTTGTAAATATCCTCTAAGCTGTATGAGAATAGTCCGTAACTTTATATCTAGGATCCAGGTAATACATATGTCAATGGTACGACATACCTGAACGTACAAGCTTACGTGTACCACTGGATCCAGGGATAACACTTTCCACTCCGTATGGTATATAATTTGCAAATCTCTCTCTCACTCTCTCTCTCTCTCTCTCTCTCTCTCTCTCTCTCTCTCTCTCTCTCTCTCTCTCTCTCTCTCTCTCTCTTATCCTATGTATTTTTCCAACTATATTCAAATTCACACCCGCGTAAATGGATATGCCTTTAAGTTATGTTGGCCTACATTTATGTTGGCTGGGATGCGATATAAGCTGCAAATACATAAATCGGTAAAAGGATGTTAAACATCGCGAACAAAATGCAGCTATACAAACGCTTTCTTCAATATTAGTATATTTTTATTTGCTTCGTTATAGGAGTATATTCAACGTAACCTGATTTCGGCATTCCCGGCTTCCATCGCATTTCACTCATATTAAATGTAAGCCAACGCTATTTGAAAACTGGTTAATTTCTTTTATGATAATTTGTATATATTAGAGAAAATACACGCTACACATGTACAGATCGTTATTTAGTCTGTAAAACGACGACTTGGAAACACGAATGTCGTTAGTGTGTGTGGGTGGGGGGCTTACTAGTGGCCGAGTTGTCTCAAGCGGTCACAGTTGCTGGTCATTTTCATCTCAATGCGTGGGTTAGAGTCTCAGGTTCGGCGAATGTGGGTATGTGAGAAAGCGTGCCAGTAACAAATATAAATAGAAATATAAACTGCCTTTTTAATGCAAAACCCTTTGCCCTTTGCGGTAATGCTTCCAGGAGCACGAACTAAGTTTGTTGACCTGTATTGAAATGGTGACAATCACAACATATTACATATCGAAAAACTATGCTCAAGAATTGCTAGCCTGTATGCCTAAGTTTGATGACTCATCTATCACTGGTACGAAATATAGATGTTATCAAGGACTTTGCAAGCAGCATCCGATGCGATAATTTCTGACATTTATGCTCCGTAACCACCAGTTAAAGGCATGACCACACTGCAATGTTATATACACGTGTTCATGCATTTCTGGTTAATATATGGGTTTAAAGTAACTATTAAACTTGCCCAGATTGTCTCTCATAACATGTCATAGTGATTCTTACGGGTATATAGCAGCAACTAACTTATAAAACTGCTAACATGATGCAGACTATATAGTACTCTTAACTGTGAATCAGTACCATACTGTTGAAAGTACAATGTATTTTGTGCTTATCAGTGACGAAGAAAACAGTCATGGAAATTGGTATAAAATGCGAGCAAGTACTTTGCAAAATAATTCGTTGCTGATTTTTAAAACGTATTGCTTTTAGGAGCTCTTAGCTTTTCTTAGTAGATTTTAACTGTCAGACAGTAAATACATGATCTCTAATTGTAAAGATACTAACATAATGCAGAGACAGGAATAAAGGTTGTACTAAAAATATGTGACAATATTGTCAAATAAGAGTTCATTGCACACACATTTGAAAATGGTATTATACTTGTTTTCCAGTGGTATCTGAAATATATTTTAATTTTAAGTTTTATTTTTCATTGTTTACTTCTGTTTCATATCTGTTTCCTTACCTGCTGTTTTCCTATTCGTTTATTTTTGTTGGTCTTTTTTTATTTGTATTAGTTATTTCTTTTCCATTTCAAGTTTCTTTTGAGTTTCTTTATTTCCTTGCATTGCATGCCTTATACCGACCAGGAAACCGAAGCTTATACAGAGTTGTTTTTCGTGATGCTAAAAATATGTTTGTATATCTTACGGACCGTGTTAACAATATTTATCGATTTATGTATTCTTATGTAATTTCCCAGCTAACACACAACGTTTTCACAACGTTGCTATATGGATGTGTTTTAGTTACGTGGGAAAATAACGTTTTATCTACGTTGCTAAAACGTTACACATGAAAATGAAGTTAAATAGTCCTCTGATCTAAAAGATATAGTAAATTACAAATGGTATGTAATTGCATTGATCGTAATACTATGGACAAGAATTAATATAAATATTCCAAAGAAGTTATATAACGTTTTCACAACGTTGTAACAATGTTGCGGTTAACTTTACATTATCAAAGAGAACACTCATAGTTTCGTAGTTCATCCATTTTTATTTTCAAAACCAATAACTAAAAGAAGGTTGCAATTTTTGTAGGAAAACATTTTACTCGTCAGCGTTTCTTTATTACAAACGTGAAGTACTGCCATTGCCTTAACAATATTTGATGTATCTAAGAATCAAAACTAGCTCATCCTGTACCGACTGAATTACAAGTGAGGCTCCTTTTTCCCGCTATATTGAACCACCAAGGTACGAGCATTAAATAGTTAAATAGTTAACGTATATTTGCTTATTTAGTTGCAGAAAATAACGTTGTTTTTATTGGCCGATGTCTGCTGATGTAATCAAGCACTTATAAACTGCAACGAGCTAGGCCATAGGCACTGTTATGGCCTCAAAGTCTCAATATCATTTTCAAAGAAAGAAAATGGGATACAAGTATATCGCCCAGCATGTTTATCTTGTGAAAATGACCTAACTGCTTGGCATATTTTTAAGACTTTTATCCGACTCGTACTAGATAAATTATATTGTTATACTGGTAAATGTTTCGTACGAAAAATATCGAGGATAGAATATGTCTCCATGATGAAATGACGTCCGTTAGGCTAGCATTTCGAATTAGGCGCATTTAGCTGAAGAGCGTAAAATGTATCTTTCTTGGTCAAAATTTATATTAAAATTATTATTATTATTATTATTATTATTATTATTATTATTATTATTATTATTATTTTCAGATATAATACTTGAACTCCTTCCCCTGCGGGTTCGGTGTTGTAGAATTGGCCCGACTTTCCTCGCAACGTATCGTAAAAGGCGACTAGGTAGAGGCAACCTGTTTGCCGTGGGTTGCGTCCCGTATCGGAGGAGGAAAGGATCCTGGTAGTTGCAACAAACTACTTTGGCCTCTACTTCTCTTAGACGGGTGGTCGAGATGGGCCCGGTCTCGACAAATCGGCTGGTCACGCCGAGCCCTAGGGGGTCTTTTTTATACTTACTAATCTTCTCTTTCTTTCTTGTACCTCTCTTTATACCACCATTGCCCCTACATTCTTTTTCCTTTATCTGTCACTTTCTCAAGTTTAAGAAGACTTCCTAGCAGGCGGTGGATCAACGGGACAATCGGGAGGTAATTTTACCGACCCTAGAAGGAAGCTTCATGGGTCAATCCCAGGTAATTTTATCTAACGAGTATGGCATTTATGTATCCCTGGCACTTGAAAAGTGTCCCCTCGTCGGGCTCCGTGGCGGGTGGGGAGCATGGGTGCTGAAACTTTAATAATTAACCATGGCAAGCACAAGCAAAACATAAACCAACAATAAACGTACCAAACCATTGTCTGACTCGGATGAAGAACCATGTGGCGCGGAATCATTTCCACGCTTCATGGTTATTCAGTCAAAAGATGATACTAAACCGCTTTCATATTTATATCCATTTATTACAGAGAAAACAATTACGGGATCGATTGGCACACAAAAAGTGTGAACAAACTAAAATCGGATTGTCTTCTTGTAGAGTATGAGCGAAAGAGGCAAACAGACAATATCATGAAACTAAAAACATTCTTTGGTATTCCGGTGACCTCATTCGCCCACACTACGCTGAATTCGTCCAAAGGCGTAATGCGATGTAGTGACTTGGCTGGAGTCACCGACACAGATCTCATCGAAGGGATGAAACATGAAGGTGTCACTGCAGTGCGAAGAATACGTATTATACTTAATAACACCCTGCAGAACACCAATACATTTGTACTCACCTTTAATAAACCGACAGTGCCCAAAGTGGTCAAGGTTGGGTTTTTGCAGGTAAAGGTCGAGATCTACATTCCAAACCCTCTTCGATGCTATAAACGTCAAAAATACGGCCATCACGAGGATCGATGTTCCAGAGCCAAGGTATGGGGCCGATGTGGAGACCACTCTCATCAGGAAGCTGATTGTAGAGCGACTCCGCATTGTGTCAACTGTGGCAAGGAACATCAAGCCAGTTCCAAGGATTGTGATACATGGAAACAGGAGAAGCAAATTCAGAGGGTAAAGTTTACCTCGAACATTCCCTACCCAGAGGCAAGAAAACTTGTCCAGGCAAAAACATCCCTTCCTGGCCCTTCCTTTTCCACAGTCGTAAAATACAATCCAAAAAGCACGAAGAACGTCCAAGTACAGACGGATCAGCCCGATTCAACCACAAGTGCAAATATCCCTAATTATAAGCCACAGAAAAGCACAACATCAACTCAGATAACATTTAATAACAATCCACCACCAAAATCACCAAAACAGAAACATAAAGCACAAACAAATAAACGGCAAAAAGGGTCAGATGACCCCATTAAACTGTACAACAGGTTTGGAGACGTTGAGAGCATGGATGCAGAAGAAACTGCTCCATGTACTGAAAGTAGCTACAAACCTAGTAAACCTAAATATACTCCCGTACTTCCTCCAGACAAATAACAACACATACTTCCTCCGCGAATAGTCTAACCTAGCTCCAGAATCTCCAGCATAACATTATAATGAAGAAAACCATCATACAATGGAATTGTCGAGGACTTAAAGCAAACTACAATGATAGTCTTCTGCTTTTAAATAAACACGATCCTGCTGTACTATGTTTACAGGAAACATTCCTGAAAGAGACAGATACAATTACTTTTAAAAACTTTTCCATGTTTAACGCGTACTGTCTAAACGCTGACAGGGCCTCAGGCGGAGTCTCTATTGCTGTGAACAATAGAGCCCCTCAAAGAGTCATTTCTTTAAACACAAATTTACAAGCCATTGCTGTAGGTGTCACTCTACATCGAGTGATTACTTTTTGTTCCATTTACTTACCACCAAACACCAACGTAGTATAAAAGTAATTAGACAATCTTGTTGAACAACTTCCCGCGCCCTTCCTTTTACGCGGGGATTTTAATGCCCATAACGTTTTATGGTGATCAAATCACATAAACGACAGAGGCCATAAAGTAGATTTCATTTCTAGACACGATCTGTGTCTATATAACACTAACTCACCAACATATTTATACCCAGGAACGGGTACGTACACATGCATAGATTTGACAATTTGTTCTCCCTCACTGCTTTTGGACTATGAATGGAAGGTTGCTGATGACCTTCACAGCAGTGATCACTTTTCAATCACTCTTGAAGATAACTCTAAAATTGATGATGCAATTCCACAAAAGAATATAAAGAAGGCCGACTGGGCTATGTTTGAAACACTATGTAAAACTAGACTAAATAATAATACAGTATTCAACGCTGTTAATCCTATACAGTATTTTACCTCCGTTCTAATTTCATTTGCAGATGAATCTATTCCCAAGTCCTCAACGAACAGTAAGAGATCGCAAAAACCCTGGGTAACCAAGGAATGCAACGAAGCCATTAGACAACGTCGAGAAGCATTAAAAACATTCAAGAATCGTCCAACGCCCGAAAATTTAAATAAATATCGTATTGCCCGGGCTAAAATTCGACGCACAATCAAAGAATGTAAACGTTCATCCTGGAAGAAATATATTTCTTCTTTAAACTCTCCTTCCTCAATGAAACAAGTTTAGGATACTATTCGAAAAAAAAAAGAAAAGAAAAGAGGAAACACAATTCTATTCGACACCTAAAAATAAACAATATCAATTTCAGTTCGAAACGTGACATAGCAAATATTCTTGCCGATAGTTTTTTGAAAACTCATCATCATCTAATTATTCAGATGCCTTTAGAAGATTAAAATCTCAAACAGAAACGTCACGTTTAAAATTTAAATCGAACGACACTGAAAATTATAACCAGCTGTTTTCTTTACTGGAGCTTAGGGAGGCATTAGACAAGGCCCATGATACATCCGCTGGGCCTGACGAAGTACATTACCAGTTCTTGAAACACCTCCCAGCATCTTCTCTGACATTACTTCTTAAAGTCTTTAATGATTTATGGATTGCTGGTAATGTACCTAATTGCTGGAAAGAAGCAACAGTGATACCGATTCCCAAACCAAGCAAAGATAACTAAGATCCTAACAGCTATCGGCATATTGCATTGACAAGCTGCGTATGCAAAACAATGGAACGAATGATTAATTCTCGGCTTGTATGGTACTTGGAAAGTAACAATTCAATTTCTCCTTTCCAAAGATGCTTCCGTTCTGGTCGTAGTACTAACGATCATCTGGTTAGACTGGAAACATTTATTCGCGATGCATTTATCAAGAAGGAACATTTAGGAGCAGTCTTCTTTGATTTAGAAAAGGCCTTTGATACAACATGGAAGTACGGGATACTAAATGACCTGCACTATCTAGGTCTAAAAGGCCGTCTGCCCTCTTTCATCTCCAATTTTCTCTCTGACAGAGAATTCAAAGTACGAGTGGGCTCTACCCTCTCCGATATGATACAGCAAGAGATGGGTGTGCCCCATGGCAGTAGTTTATCTGTGACGCTATTTAATATCAAAATCAATAGCATCACCAAGTGCTTAACTCCCGGTGTGGACTGCTCTTTATATGTAGACGATTTTTTATTTTGTTATCGATCAAAGCACATGCATACAATTGAAAGGCAACTTCAACAAAATATCAATTATATCCTCAATTGGGCCAGTAATAACGGTTTCAAATTTTCTAAATCGAAAACAGTATGCATGCATTTCTGTCAGTTGCGTAGACATCATGATGACCCTCAACTTACGCTGGATGGGACACTTATTCCAGTTGTTGAGGAAACAATGTTTTTGGGTATTATTTTCGACAGAAAACTGACTTTTATACCACACATCAAGAGTTTAAAAGCTAAATGCTTAAAAGCTTTAAATTTACTAAAAGTAATTGCACACACTGACTGGGGTGCTGATAAAAAAAGTCCTCCTCAATTTGTATAGAACATTTATCCGTTCTGTACTAGACTATGGATGCATTGTTTATGGTTCAGGTAGGAAGTCTTATTTGAAAATTCTTGACCCAATTCATCATAAAGGAATAAGACTTGATCTAGGAGCATTTAAGACATCTCCATGCGAAAGCCTTCTCGCGGAAGCGAATGAGCCACCTTTATCGCACCGCAGAGTAATGCTTTCTATACAGTACGCTCCTAGGTTAAGATCAAACCATCTGAACCCTGCTTTTTCGTCTGTTTTTCAACCAAAATACAAAGCTTTATACGAAAACAAACCAAATGCCATACCTTCATTTGGCATCATAATGGCATCAAGTTTTGACACTATCAAAATTAATCTCCCTACAGTTCAGAACACGTTTGTCTCGGAAACACCACCTTGGCTCCTTAAGCAACCCAAAGTAATTTTTACGTTGACTCGCTGTCAGTACTTCAGTCGCTACACCATAGAAAACTGGATAATTCATTACTAGTCGATATTCTCGTCAAAAACTCGGAGCTTAGTACCTCCTACAATATAGTATACTGTTGACTACCTAGCCATATTGGTATTAGAGGTAATGAAAAAGTAGACCGGGTTGCTAAGATGGCTCTATCCCAAGAACCATCGGATTTAAGTTACAGTTTACTGATTTTAAACCTTGTATCAAAAAGTACCTACGTCAAAAGTGACAGGCGTCTTGGGATGATGCAGTCAATAACAAACTTCATGCCATCAAACCAACCCTGGGAGAATGGATTCCTTCCTACAGAACTATCCGTAGGGAGGAGGTTGTCATTGCAAGAATCAGAATCGGTCATACATACATTACCCACTCCCACTCCCACATACTAAAAGGTGAAGATCCACCAGAGTGCGTTTCTTGCAATGAGCCATTCACTGTTAAACACTTTATGACCGAGTGTTCCGACCTGCAACCTATTCGTGCTAAATCCGATAATGTACATGACATGAAGTAACTTTTTGATACAATACAAATCATTTGTATTTTAGATTTCCTAAAAGAAGTAAATCTCTATTTTAAACTATAACTTGTATGTCATCACCTAGAATATTTTTATCTAATGCAAATATCACCTGTTATTTACAACATCTTATCATCAACATACACAATTTACATATCCCGTTGATTGGGAAGCTTCATATTTTCCTGTCACCAACATCTTACCATTTTATATTTAACTATTATGGTTTTTCATATCGCTGGTCGATGTTAAACCTTTCTTATTTTTGAACATCTAACCTATTGTATGGCGCTAAATAGCCTAAAAGTGCTGGTGTGCCGTTAAATTTCAAGCAAACAAACAAACAAACTTTATCTCCTTAGGCGGGTGTAATATGAAGAATAGTGCCCGCAGGATGATGAAACAGCTCCGAACAAAAAGATTTTCGTCAGAGTATAGTTGAAGGGACGTAAACGGAACATAAAGCGTTTATAAATAAATGTGATATGCCGAGCTTTGGTCAGTAAGTATGAATTTGAATTGCTTTTTTCTTAAATTTGCCGCCAGAGATTTTTCCATGAACGTGTAAGGTACTACATGTTTCTTCACGCATACTGCAATTACATCTATATGAAAGAACCTGTGAGAACATTTCAAAGTGCATATTCTATAAATACTTCATTGATTATTGTTGGCATTTAGAAAAGGGCAATGCACTCTTTGTTGTGACACTTATTTTAAAATATTGTGTTTCTCTTGCAGAAGCTTGCTAAAAAAATAATGGCAAAAAGAAAGAAATTTAAATTGAAGAGGCCATATCAGAAACACCCAACCAGCGTGGAGGGATAAAATACAAGGTTAGCCATTTGAGTCTTATTTCATCAATATTGGATTCAGTTTTTTTAAAGCACTCTGGATTTCTAAATTGCAAACAAAATCAGCTTATCATAGTTTCCAGGAATATTAAAGCTGGAGTACATCTAAGTTCAATTTTCATCTCTCTTGTATGATAGGACTAGTGCTTCCACTTGTAATTTTTATTCACATGCACTATTTGGACAAAATAAATTCATCTTTGCGCAAATTGATTTCACCATCCACTTGCTTGATATGACACATAAGTACAAAGTTATTTTGTAACTTGGCTTAACAATAATAAGGGAAGTACGTGCGCAGTTAAAAAAGTTTCATAAAGTTTAATAATGCTAGTTAATGTGCCTTCTGCAAATGTAAGCGGTGCTGAGATGATATGCAACTTGTAAATTATTTTTTATTTGCAGGTCCCAGAGCAGAAGAAGAAAGAGATAGTGGAGGAGGAGACTAATTCTGAGTCCTAATCTTAATTAAATCTAGAAAATAAACAAAATTTGATATCAAAATATATGTTGTATTGTTTTCTTTTTCCTATTTGTCTTTTAAAAACAAATGTTTGAACCTTCAGACTGCAGATTCAGTGGATTCCTTATCAGGCAAAAACAGTATGGTTTACCCATCTACTTTCATTTTACACCCTGTTACCTAATTTTTTTTTATTTCCCCATTGGAGTAGATCTCCCCAAACCCCTGCCTACTTGGTGAAATCACATGTCCATTTTAAATCTAATGAAAGGCCCTGCTGTAAAGTCTGTCAGTAAAACTACCTTGAAAGAGGATTTCATACCATGAACAGAAATCAGTGTTTGCATATAAAATGTGTTGGAACACCTGCACTTAAACTGATTGAAAACTTCAGAATGGATGTATGAATTTTTATGAAATTAGTATCATTACCTTTTTATCTAAGATTCTTTTTAAGCGCATGAAATGATAAATACAATTTCTGTATTGAGAAGAGTGCATTGTTATATGTGCATCCTTGAATTGGTTTGTGAGAGCTGTCACGCATCAACGAATGCAGAGTGCTATTCTTATTAGTATTATTATTATGGTCAAATGAATGGTGATGTTTGGTTTGTCATGAATGTAAATGGTGCAGAACTGACACTTAATGCTGTCACAATGGCAGTTTTGACATTCATGATATTGCAACTCCTAGCTGGATGGTAATGTTGACAATTTTTTAAATGTTTGACATTCTTGCCAAAAGTGCGAAATATGTGTTTCAGAAACACAAGCCAGTTTCATAAGATTTCCATAGAGGATTTGAATGTTGCAAGAATGTTGTAGGAAGGTTATTAAATAACGTTAGTCAACAACGTTGTAGCAACGTTCCCACTTGTTCAACAATCACATTGCCATAACATCATTTGACAAAGGTGCCACAACCTTACTACAACATTGCAGCAACGTTGTAGCAACGTGGAATTGTTAGCTGGGTTAAACACGATCTGTTCTTAGAACCCATATTTCAGTGCCACTTACATGCTTCTTATTGCCTCTTATTCTTTTAATAGTTCTAAGAGGTGTTTATCAAGACAATCGTCTCGTTGTCAACGGTTCTTAATGGGTTTTTTTTTCTTGTTCTTCCTCCACCATTTATGGTATAACGGTAAACACTGAACGACCCCATGAAAGCAAGGCTTACGGTGTAGGGAATATTTCATTCAGAAATAGACATCAACACTAGCTGTGATTGCTGCATTATGTAAGAATTGTTCTTTCTGTTAGGGTTAAACAATATGTCAAGCCTCTTGGAAACGTGTGAGATTAAGTTAACTCATATCTAGATCACATTTTGTATTTTGTAAGATTGTTTCTTAAAATATGGGACACATGGGTGAAACTGGGTCTGTTGTGACTAGATAACTCTTATCCATGTCCAGCAGAGTTATCTCATTTTAGTGCAATGCAATATCTGGTTTTGTCCTTGTCAAATTGACAATCTAGATTGTCCTCTGTGACAGTGTGTGAAATGCATGCTGAAGTAAGGTAGAAAGTAAATTTATTTCATAAAACATTAGCATTGAGGCTTATGGAAAAATAATTTGAAACAAGGGTGGACCCCATGCAATTTGTATTACTCTACCTAAGGTCTTGGTTAGGACTTAAAACGTTGGATGATCGATTTCTGAAAAGAAATGGGTGGGTGGACGATTTTCATGTATAAGCAAAATTACAATTTGTACAAATCTACGTGTATTAATATGCATTTGCAAGACTATATACTCCAGAAAACACGTTGACTTACAAATCTCTATGTTGCATAGTATTAATTTCGTAATGAATGAATGCATAAAAGCGAACACAACAAAATGAATAACAACGCAATTAGATCCGAGGTCCAAATCGAAAACACACACAATTTACACATAACAGATTGTACTGTAGCAACTGATCATTCCAAATGGATCGCGGGATGCGTTAAGTCATCATTATTATCCATATGTTGTTCAAGCAGTTAGGAAACTTTGGAAAAGATAGAGAGAGAGAGAGAGAGAGAGAGAGAGAGAGAGAGAGAGAGAGAGAGAGAGAGAGAGAGAGAGAGAGAGAGAAGGTAAGTCCAGTGTATTATAAGCAGTTGTGCAATTCAAATTTCAATTTAATTTACCACTAAACTGTAAATAATTGAATAATATGCTTAATATGTGATGTGTGGCTTTGGTGTTCATTGCTTGCTAGTTCGACAAGTTAACTTGTTTACTATCATTACCATACAGTCATGGGTGGGGGAGTTAGATAAAATAGTCACTATGCAACAACATAAAGCAATATATATAAATTATTGCTGAAGACGTACAGTTCAACTCTAATACTTTTGGGTTGACATATTCTTATTTACTAAAATCTGCGTCGATCTATAATAACAAATGTTATATTCATGTAAGAAGTGTAGGTCACTCGAGTTGCCCTACAGCAAATACGCATGACCGTACCGAACGCGGTTATAGGATGGGCTTGACTAGCTAACAATAGCAACGGAAAAGGTCAGTAGCATATCTTGTTCTGAAAAATTACGTGAAACCCTTCAACAACAACAACAAAAGGCAGGGGTTGGCGAATTACATAGTAGGAAGTTTTGAGTGTATTTTAACCCAGGTTATTGTCTTGTTTTTTGTTAGGACTGTCTAGGGTGTTCAATGGCCTCGTCAACCTTGGAGAAAGGTGTTTTGTAATATTAGTTGATTACTTTTAGTCATGTTAAAGTTGAGGTAATTTAACTTGTCATGACGTAAAATTGTGTATGTAAGAAAATGCAGTAAAAGTATAATGTTCTTTACTGAACAATATACATGACGATTATGTAAACTCGTTTTAAGGAACAAAAGATGAGTATTTACGGATTATATATTAATATGGTACATTATATTTACTTCTCGTTTCCCACACACACACACACACCCACACACACACACATACGTACGTGTATACAAGTGTAATTGTCCTTGCATTTCCATAACATAGAGGTAATCGCATATGTCTTCTTCTCTTTCTCAAACTTCGTCTGACTTTTGGTATTAGATAAGAACACTCTTTAAACAGCCTTGTCTCTCCACATAAATTCTTGTTTTCCAAACGCTCGTATAGTTGATTCTGATAATTGTCCATATTGATTACGGCATGTACGACAGTAAGTGATTAGACGATTCTACTTTTGTCCACATCATGTGATGACAACAGGTGCAGTGAATTGCGGGTATTTATTGTGAGAAATGGATCGATACGGATTGAGTTCTTTCACTAGTCCTAACATGCGTTGCAAAATTCAGTCACAGTGCGGAGTCTGTCTTCTAATCCAAAGAGAGCAGTCTGTGACGTCACATGAGCTCTATATGTGCTCTAGCTTCTGTGTGCCGTGAATCGATGCGACCGTTTGCAATAATTACGGCATTTTCAGTCATTTTCATCTCGTCTTCATGTCTTTCTGAACGTGACGGGGTTCTTTCTCTGGGGAAGGTACCTCTTCTTTTTCCTGTTCGGATGTCCTTTCTAATTACAATGATAACATATATCCTGACGTTTGATTCTTCTGGCACCTGTTTTGTATTTTCACGGGCTTTGAATTTGGTCGCCCAATGCATTTTAATGTTACAGAAAACGATGAGTTGGGGTGCATCGACAGTGGAAAACAACACAAGTCCACACAATTCCACTTCAAGAAGAGACCTTATCGACTGAAATTTAGTTGATTTGATCACTTCTTCACAAGAATGTGTGCTGGTACTAGTACCTTCACCGAGTTTTCCTTCCTTAACCACACGTCGATGATTTAAAAAGAGACACAAAGAAAAATTTTAGAAATTCTTTCGGCAACAGAAAGAAGCAGAACAAGCTCTTCTCATTCAACAGAAACAACAAAAAGATGAAGTAAGAAGAAGGAAGCGACAGGTAAAAGAAGCAACGAAACAAGGTTTATAAGAGAAGGAGAACAGAGAAAGTCAAACCGTGACGGTACTCTTAAAAAATGTGTCTGAGTTAAGGAGTCGGAAACAAATGTATCAGACTTCTTTATTACTACTCAAGATAATAAAAGAACAACCTTCCTGTGCCAAACAACCCAGTCCGATTACAATGCATGAGATACCATAACTAGTAATTTCTAGCAAGGCATCAATAGGTGCCTCTCCAAAAGTAGGCCTAGGTCGTGGTAACGGCATAAAGCACGTTAAAGCTGATTTCTTCCCGTTCCTGAGGTTTTGTTTGTGTTTTAAGAAAACAAACACCCAACGGTCCTTTTCAGGGCCACCCGCTTCTTTTTAAAAGAGATAGCATTCATTTTGCAAATTCAATTAAAACTCAAAATCCCTTTTTGTTACCTATGATGTACGTGTGTGTGCGCGTGTGTAGGTATTTCTGTTCACTGTCTCTGGTATTTCAATTTCTTTATTGTCAGATGTTTTTCCTTTTCTTCTTTGTTGTCGTCTCGTCTTCATGACCTTCTGAACATGTCGGGATGATTTCTTTGGGGAAGTTAACTTTTTTTTGTTTGGATGTCCTTTCTAATTACAATGATAACATATATTCTGACTTTTGATTCTTCTGGCACCTGTTTTGCATTATCACGGGCTGGGCATTCTGTAGTCCATTGCCTTCTTTATTACAGATATAGCAATTATCTTGACTTTTTTTCCAATATGAGGCAGAGTAGTTTGTAGGCTTGTTTTAAGAAACCTTTCGTATGACACCTCGCAAAGCTGCTATCAGAAGTTCGACTTGTTTAGGCTCTTCGATCATTTTACTCGGTTTGAGAGTGAAATTAATACTGTAATGAAGACACTGACTCTTTATGTATACACTGGTTTGACTTAATATATAGGAGTTGAAAATGTAGTCATTTGACGTTTTGCAGTCAGGAAGAAACGATCGCGTCATTTTATAGAGAAAGGAGAATAAAGTGAGCGACATAAATGTGATTGGTCACCTCGACAATAGCTGTTTCATATTCATTCCGGCGATTTTGAAGATAACATGAGTGAGTTAGAATCGAGACCCAGAGAGTCTACACCCAAGCAATGTTCACCTAACTGCGGCTTTGCAGGTACACTGTGAAGTTTAAAGATTTCAAGTGCGACGCACCGTTGGATAAAGCAGACGGTTTCATCACCGAGGTGTGGGATTCTATGTTAACCTTACTTAGTGAAGCAAAAGAAGACGATCGGATGAAACTTTACAATTTTAACGACAGTTAAAGTCCCCTGTTTAGATCGAGTTCAGCAGCCCATTAGAATTTACACCTTTTACAATCATTGACAAGATTCAACGCGTAAAACAATCGAGCGGCACTTTTCACGTCACCTACAGCATTGCAACACTGGTCATGACACACGCGTCTCTTCCCCAAGAGATAGGACGCAAACAGGTGTTATTAGTGGTCGACCTCCACAACATCAAAACGTTCAACCTTCAAGACCTTTTTATATGCTGCCCAACCTCAACGTGACCGTACGGTAGAGTGAAGCGATTGGGAAGTCGCACTCTTTTTTGGTATACGATTTGATACACTTTCTCCAAAGGTCGGATAACGATTTGGTGTGTGGGTAAACGGACAATCTTGTGCGGTTCGTGGGTGGTCACTTTAAACGTTTCATCCTGTACATAATGTAAGGCTTCTTGAAGCACGGTAAAGTTCACCACTGGACTGGTGCGATAATTGAGAGTCAATCCTTTCACTTTACATTCGGTATGCATTTCTCATTTGGGGTCTCGGTATTCGTAGCCGTAATTGTTAGGACAACCACTTGCAAAACATAGAATCTTGTGGTCGGGATATTCATCGATCCAGGCTCCTAAACTGTCTCCTTAGATGACAGGGTTACACTCGTTCGGACGGTGAACGTAGATGCAACTGTCCATCTCAAAATACAACACACGATCTCCTAACAGTTCTAACACTTCGTACAATTTTAAGCGAGCGTGGGCTATCACGTAAGCCGCAATGATGACATTTCCAAATTTGTCGGCTTCTACAAGGTCTAGTTCTTCTTCGTAATTGATTAAGAACAATTCCTCACGAATGGCGTCCACGTGTTTCATGACTTTGGGTTTGTCGTGAATCATCTGGAAGTAGCGAGAAGGTTCGGACAAATACTCCGTCTTGGGTAAAGACGGTCGTTGTGCCATTTTACCCCACAAGCAATATAATATCACTTTGGCAAACGATCGCCTTCCTTCGTTTTTCTCTATGTGGTCTAAAGTGATGCCTTCCTGCTCCCGATATTTTTTTTTGAATATCTTTTGGTCTTCGGGAGTGTGACACCAGGAAGGATAGCCACTTGCTTCTTGGTTTAGTTTTCAAAAGTCATCCAGGTAGTCTGCAAAAATACCTTTCTGTGTCTCGTCGCCATTGCGATATTGTTGTGTGTTGCGAAAGTGGTAAATTTCGCACACTTCTAACAGTTTGTATCGCAGGTCCAGATCTTGAAACAATTCCACGCTCACCCACGTTCCTGTCAAGGCACGTTCTTTCTGGGTGTGCTGACAAGGTCGGTCTTATTTGCACGTTTCTTCACAAGTTCGACACAAAGGAAACATCAGTTTTCCTTGGCAATGGTGAGGTAAAACGGGATGGTACAAGTCTTAGGTAGGTAAGATTTGCACTTGATCAATCCTTCGTAATGACGTATGTGGTCCAGGTTAATGTGTTCTGTCATCAATTGTGGATGCCCCACGGAAAAGTGACAATATTTGCAGACGTAAGGATACAGCGAACACACGTCCAAGTATTTAATTTATTCTCCCTTCTCTTCGTGCAATTGGTAATGGAAACAGGTGGCATTCGTTCGTCCTCCGTACAAACTATCCCGGGGGTTCATGTCGTACTCGTTTTCCCACATTTCCACTACCTGGTATCCTTGCTGTTTTAAATTCAAACGTCACTGGCAAGTGGTCTGGTACAAATCTTCCATAGTCCGCTGTAAAAACTGATTGTTGGTGTCACGTTGAGGGTAACACATCGGACATCCGTGAAATAAGCATCGGTTAAACTCGTACACGATCTGAGGGTTCTCTAAGTCCCAACCATCCACCGAATACGTTCCGTTTCTTTTCGCCTCCTCCGTTGCGAGCGTGTTGAATCCATTTGTCTTGCTTTTCGCACAAGTAATGTAGTTAACGTAGGGCTTTGACCGAGTACCGAGTATTGACGTTTGACAAAATTCGTCGTTTGAGGACTGATGACCGCTAGAGTATTTTCGGGCATGAAGCGTTTTCGGTACACTAAGTAACATACTTTGGCAATGGTACAAGCTTCTTTCAAAGGATCGATCACTCCGTGCTCCATGAACGTTTCTCGAAATTTTCCACAGCAACGTCGTAAAATGTCCCCGTCAGATCGACAATACTTTTACATTTCTTCTTGAAAGTCAAAGGGGTTCGAGGCGTGGGTCTGGTACCAAGCATGGAAAGCTTCTCGTTGTTCCCCCTGCGGGTTCGGGTTGTAGAATTGGAACGACGTGCCCCGCCACGTGTCGTAAAACGCAACTAAGTAGAGGCAAACTGTTTGCCGTGGGTTGCGACCCGTGTCGGAGGAGGAAAGGATCCTGGAAGTTGCAACACACTACTTTGGCCTCTACATCTCTTAGACGGGTGGTCGAGATGGGCCCGGTCTCGACAAATCAGCTGGTCACGAAGAGCCCTAGGAGGTCTTTTTTTTACTTACTCATCTTCACTGTCTTTCATGTATCTCTCTTGATACCACCGTTGCCCCTACATTCTTTTCCTTTATCTGTCACTTTCCCAAGTTTAAGAAGACTTCCTAGCAGGCGGTGGCTCAACGGGTCAATCGGGAAGTAATTTTACCGACCCTATAAGGAAGCTTCATGGGTCAATCCCAGGTAATTTTATCTAACGAGTATGGCATCTATGTATCCCTGGCACTTTAAAAGTGTTCCCTCGTTGGGCTCCGTGGCGGGTGGGGAGCATGGGTGCTGAAATTTTAATAATTAACCATGGCAACCACAACCAAACCACTATCTGACTCGGATGAAGAACCACGTGGCGTGGAATCATTTCCACGCTTCATGGTTATTCAATCAAAAGATGATACCAAACCACTTTCAGGTTTATCTCCATTTATTATCGTGAAAACCATTACGGGATCGATTGGCACACAAAATCGGGTTGTCTTCTTGTAGAGTGTGATCGAAAGAGGCAAACAGACAATATCATGAAACGAAAAACATTCTTTGATATTCCAGTGACCTCATTCGCGCACACTACACTGAACTCGTCGAAAGGCGTAATGCGACGTCGTGACTTGGCTGGAGTCACCGACACAGATATCATCGAAGGGATGAAACATGAAGGTGTCACTGCAGTGCGAAGAATACGTATTAAACGTAGTAACACCCTGCAGGACACAAATACATTTGTACTCCCCTTTAATAAACCGACAGAGCCCAAAGTGGTCAAGGTTGGGTTTTTACAAGTAAAGGTCGAGAACTAAATTCCAAACCCCCTTCGATGATATAAATATAAAAAATACGACCATCACGAGGATCGATGTTCCAGAGCCAAGGTATGTGGCCGATGTGGAGACCACTCTCATCACGGAGCTGATTGTAAAGCAACTCCGCATTGCGTCAACTGTGGCAAGGAACATCAAGCCAGTTCCAAGGATTGTGATACATGGAAAAAGGAGAAGGACATTCAGAGGGTAAGTTTACCTCGAACATTCCCTACCCAGAGGCCAGAAAACTTGTCCAGGAAGCAAAAACATCCCTTCCTGGCCCTTCCTATTCCAGAGTCGTAAAACACAATCCAAAAAGCACGAAGGACGCCCAAACACAGACGGATCAGCCCGATTCAAGCACAAGTGCCAATATCCCTAATTATAAGCCACAGAAAAGTACAACATCAACTCAGACAACATTTAATAACAATCCACCATCAAAGTCACCAAAACAGAAACACAAAGCACAAACAAATAAACCGCAAAAGGGGTCATATGACCCCATTAAACTGTACAACAGGTTTGGAGACGATGAGAGCATGGATGCAGAAGAAACTGCTCCATGTACTCAAAGTAGCTCCAAACCTAGTAAACCTAAATTTACTCCCGTACTTCCTCCAGACAAATAACAACACATACTTCCTTCGCGAATAGTCTAACCTAGCTCCAGAATCTCCAGCATAACATTATAATGAAGAAAACCATCATAAAATGGAATTGTCGATGACTTAAAGCAAACTACAATGATATTCTTCTGCTTTTAAATAAACACGATCCTGCTGTACTATGTTTACAGGAAACGGTCCTGAAAGAGACAGATAAAATTACTTTTAAAAACATTTCCCTGTTTAACGCGTACTGTCAAAACGCTGACAGGGCCTCAGGCGGAGACTCTATTGCTGTGAACAATAGAGCCCCTCACACAGTCATTCCTTTAAACACAAATTTACAAGCCATTGCTATAGGTGTCACTCTACATCGAGTGATTACTTTTTGTTCCATTTACTTACCACTAAACACCAGCCTAGTACAAAAGTAATTAGACAATCTTGTTGAACATCTTCCCGCGCCCTTCGTTTTACTCGGGGATTTTAATGCCCATAACGTTTTATGGTGATCAAATCACATAAACGACAGAGGCCATAAAGTAGAAGATTTCATTTCTAGACACGATCTGTGTTTATATAACACTAACTCACCAACATATTTATACCCAGGAACGGGTACGTACACATGCATAGATTTGATAATTTGTTCTCCCTCACTGCTTTTGGACTATGAATGGAAGGTCGCTGATGACCTTCACAGCAGTGATCACTTTTCAATCACTCTTGAAGATAATTCTAAAATTGATGATGCAATTCCACAAAAGAATATAAAGAAGGCCGACTGGGCTATGTTTGAAACACTATGTAAAACTAGACTAAATAATGATACAGTATTCAACGCTGTTAATCCTATACAGTATTTTACCTCCGTTCTAATTTCAATTGCAGATGAATCTATTCCCAAGTCCTCAACGAACAGTAAGAGATCGCAAAAACCCTGGGTAACCAAGTAATGCAAAGAAGCTATTAGACAACGCCGAGAAGCATTAAAAACATTCAAGAATCATCCAACGCCCGAAAATTTAAATAAATATCGTATTGCCCGGGCTAAAACTCGACGCACAATCAAAGACTGTTAACGTGCATCCTGGAAGAAATATATTTCTTCTTTAAACTCTCGTTCCTCAATGAAACAAGTTTGGGATACTATTCGAAAAAAAAGGAAAGAGGAAACACAATTCTATTCGACACCTAAAAATAAACAATATCAATTTCAGTTCGAAACGTGACATAGCAAATATTCTTGCCGATAGTTTTTCGAAAAACTCATCATCATCTAATTATTCAGATGCTTTTAGAAGATTAAAATCTCAAACAGAAAAGTCACGTTTAAAATTTACATCGAACGACACTGAAATTTATAACCAGCTGTTTTCTTTATTGGAGCCTAGGGAGGCATTAGACAAGGCCCATGATACATCCGCTGGGCCTGACGAAGTACATTACCAGTTCTTGAAACACCTCCCAGAATCTTCTCTGACATTACTTCTTAAAGTCTTTAACGACTTATGGATTGCTGGTTATGTGACTAATTGCTGGAAAGAAGCAACAGTGATACCGATTCCCAAACCAAGCGAAGATAACGAAGATCCTAACAGCTATCGGCCTATTGCATTGACAAGCTGCGTATGCAAAACAATGGAACGAATGATTAATTCTCGGCTTGTATGGTACTTGGAAAGTAACAATTTAATTTCTCCTTTTCAAAGTGGCTTCCGTTCTGGTCGTAGTACTAACGATCATCTGGTTAGACTGGAAACATTTTTTCGCGATGCATTTATTAAGAAGGAACATTTAGTAGCAGTCTTCTTTGATTTAAAAAAGACCTATGATACAAGATGGAAGTACTGGATACTAAATGACCTGCACGATCTAGGTCTAAAAGGCCGTCTGCCCTCTTTCATCTCCAATTTTCTCTCTGACAGAGAATTCAAAGTACGAGTGGGCTCTACCCTCTCCGATATGCACCAGCAAGAGATGGGTGTGCCCCAGGGCAGTATTTTATCTGTGACGCTATTTAATATCAAAATCAATAGCATCACCAAGTGCTTAACCCCCGGTGTGGACTGCTCTTTATATGTAGACGATTTTTTAATTTGTTATCGATCAAAGCACATGCATACAATTGAAAGGAAACTTCAACAAAATATCAATAAGATCAACAATTGGGCCAGTAAAAACGGTTTCAAATTTTCTAAATCGAAAACTATGCATGCATTTCTGTCAGTTGCGAAGACATCATGATGACCCTCAACTTACGCTGGATGGGACACCTATTCCAGTTGTGGAGGAAACAAAGTTTTTGGGTATTATCTTCGACAGAAAACTGACTTTTATACCACACATCAAGAATTTAAAAGCTAAATGCTTAAAAGCTTTAAATTTACTAAACGTAATTGCGCACACTGACTGGGGTGCTGATAAAAAAGTCCTCCTCAATTTGTATAGAACATTTATCCGTTCTATACTAGACTATGGATGCATTGTTTATGGTTCAGCTAGGAAGTCTTATTTGAAAATGTTTCACCCAATTCATAATAAGGGAATAAGACTTGCTCTAGGAGCATTTAAGACATCACCATGCGAAAGCCTTCTCGCGGAAGCGAATGAACCACCTTTATCGCACCGCAGAGAAATGCTTTTTATACAGTACGCTCTTAGATTAAGATCAAACCCTCTGAACCCTGCTTTTTCGTCTGTTTTTCAACCAAAATACAAACATTTATACGAACACAAACCAAATGCCATACTTTCATTTGGCATCAGAATATCATCCAGTTTTGACACTATCAAAATCAATCTCCCTACAGTTCAGAACACGTTTGTCTCTGTAACACCACCTTGGCTCCTTAAGCAACCCAAAGTGATATTTACGTTGCACGATGGGAAATAATCTGAGACTAATCCTTTAATTTTACAGAACTCTTATAATGAACTCCTCAACAATTTTAAAATCTACACAAAATTTTTTACTGATGGATCAAAAGTTGATGAAAAGGCTGCTGTAGCCTTCGTTAGTGGCAAGCACATAACCAAAGTGCGCTTGCCAAACGATGCGTCCATATTTTCAGTGGAAATCAGAGCAATAGACCTTGCTCTGAAATGTATTGAACAAAAACGCATTTTAAATAGCATTATTTTCTGTGACTCGCTGTCAGTACTTCAGTCGCTACACCATAGAAAACTGAATAATCCATTACTAGTCGATATTCTCGTCAAAACCTCGGAGCTTAGTACCTCCTACAATATAGTATACTGTTGGCTACCTAGTCATATTGGTATTAGAGGTAATGAAGAAGTAGACCGGGTTGCTAAGATGGCTCTATCCCAAGAACCATCGGATTTTAAATTACCGTTTACTGCTTTTAAACCTTGTATCAAAAAGTATCTTCGTCAGAAGTGGCAGGCGTCATGGGATGATGCAGTCAATAACAAACTTCATGCCATTAAACCAACCCTGGGAGAATGGACTCCTTCCTACAGAACTATCCGTAGGGAGGAGGTTGTCATTGCAAGAATCAGAATCGATCATACATACATTATCCACTCCCACATACTAAAAGGTGAAGATCCACCAGAGTGCGTTTCTTGCAATGAGCCATTCACTGTTAAACACTTTATGACCGAGTGTTCCAACCTGCAACCTACGTGTGCTAAATACTATAAAGTACATGATATGATGGAACTTTTTGATACAATACAAATCACTTGTATTTTAGATTTCCTAAAAGAAGTAAATCTCTATTTTAAACTATAACTTGTATGCCGTCACCTAGAATATTTTTATCTGATGCAAATATCACCTCTTATTTACAACATCTTATCATCAACATACACCAATTACATCTCCCGTTGATTGGGAAGCTTCATATTTTCCTGTCACCAACATCTTACCATTTTATATTTAACTATTATGGTTTTTCATATCGCTGGTCGATGTTAAACCTTTCTTATTTTTGAACATCTAACCTATTGTATGGCGCTAAATAGCCTAAAAGTGCTGGTGTGCCGTTAAATTTCAAGCAAACAAACAAACAAACTTTATCTCCTTAGGCGGGTGTAATATGAAGAATAGTGCCCGCAGGATGATGAAACAGCTCCGAACAAAAAGATTTTCGTCAGAGTATAGTTGAAGGGACGTAAACGGAACATAAAGCGTTTATAAATAAATGTGATATGCCGAGCTTTGGTCAGTAAGTATGAATTTGAATTGCTTTTTTCTTAAATTTGCCGCCAGAGATTTTTCCATGAACGTGTAAGGTACTACATGTTTCTTCACGCATACTGCAATTAAATCTATATGAAAGAACCTGTGAGAACATTTCAAAGTGCATATTCTATAAATACTTCATTGATTATTGTTGGCATTTAGAAAAGGGCAATGCACTCTTTGTTGTGACACTTATTTTAAAATATTGTGTTTCTCTTGCAGAAGCTTGCTAAAAAATAATGGCAAAAAGAAAGAAATTTAAATTGAAGAGGCCATATCAGAAACACCCAACCAGAGTGGAGGGATAAAATACAAGGTTAGCCATTTGAGTCTTATTTCATCAATATTGGATTCAGTTTTTTAAAGCACTCTGGATTTCTAAATTGCAAACAAAATCAGCTTATCATATTTTCCAGGAATATTAAAGCTGGAGTACATCTAAGTTCAATTTTCATCTCTCTTGTATGATAGGACTAGTGCTTCCACTTGTAATTTTTATTCACATGCACTTTTTGGACAAAATAAATTCATCTTTGCGCAAATTGATTTCACCATCCACTTGCTTGATATGACACATAAGTACAAAGTTATTTTGTAACTTGGCTTAACAATAATAAGGGAAGTACGTGCGCAGTTAAAAAAGTTTCATAAAGTTTAATAATGCTAGTTAATGTGCCTTCTGCAAATGTAAGCGGTGCTGAGATGATATGCAACTTGTAAATTATTTTTTATTTGCAGGTCCCAGAGCAGAAGAAGAAAGAGATAGTGGAGGAGGAGACTAATTCTGAGTCCTAATCTTAATTAAATCTAGAAAATAAACAAAATTTGATATCAAAATATATGTTGTATTGTTTTCTTTTTCCTATTTGTCTTTTAAAAACAAATGTTTGAACCTTCAGACTGCAGATTCAGTGGATTCCTTATCAGGCAAAAACAGTATGGTTTACCCATCTACTTTCATTTTACACCCTGTTACCTAATTTTTTTTTATTTCCCCATTGGAGTAGATCTCCCCAAACCCCTGCCTACTTGGTGAAATCACATGTCCATTTTAAATCTAATGAAAGGCCCTGCTGTAAAGTCTGTCAGTAAAACTACCTTGAAAGAGGATTTCATACCATGAACAGAAATCAGTGTTTGCATATAAAATGTGTTGGAACACCTGCACTTGAACTGATTGAAAACTTCAGAATGGATGTATGAATTTTTATGAAATTAGTATCATTACCTTTTTATCTAAGATTCTTTTTAAGCGCATGAAATGATAAATACAATTTCTGTATTGAGAAGAGTGCATTGTTATATGTGCATCCTTGAATTGGTTTGTGAGAGCTGTCACGCATCAACGAATGCAGAGTGCTATTATTATTAGTATTATTATTATGGTCAAATGAATGGTGATGTTTGGTTTGTCATGAATGTAAATGGTGCAGAACTGACACTTAATGCTGTCACAATGGCAGTTTTGACATTCATGATATTGCAACTCCTAGCTGGATGGTAATGTTGACAATTTTTTAAATGTTTGACATTCTTGCCAAAAGTGCGAAATATGTGTTTCAGAAACACAAGCCAGTTTCATCAGATTTCCATAGAGGATTTGAATGTTGCAAGAATGTTGTAGGAAGGTAATTAAATAATGTTAGTCAACAACGTTGTAGCAACGTTCCCACTTGTTCAACAATCACATTGCCATAACATCATTTGACAAAGGTGCCACAACCTTACTACAACATTGCAGCAACGTTGTAGCAACGTGGAATTGTTAGCTGGGTTAAACACGATCGGTTCTTAGAACCCATATTTCAGTGCCACTTACATGCTTCTTATTGCCTCTTATTCTTTTAATAGTTCTAAGAGGTGTTTATCAAGACAATCGTCTCGTTGTCAACGGTTCTTAATGGGTTTTTTTTCTTGTTCTTCCTCCACCATTTATGGTATAACGGTAAACACTGAACGACCCCATGGAAGCAAGGCTTACGGTGTAGGGAATATTTCATTCAGAAATAGACATCAACACTAGCTGTGATTGCTGCATTATGTAAGAATTGTTCTTTCTGTTAGGGTTAAACAATATGTCAAGCCTCTTGGAAACGTGTGAGATTAAGTTAACTCATATCTAGATCACATTTTGTATTTTGTAAGATTGTTTCTTAAAATATGGGACACATGGGTGAAACTGGGTCTGTTGTGACTAGATAACTCTTATCCATGTCCAGCAGAGTTATCTCATTTTAGTGCAATGCAATATCTGGTTTTGTCCTTGTCAAATTGACAATCTAGATTGTCCTCTGTGACAGTGTGTGAAATGCATGCTGAAGTAAGGTAGAAAGTAAATTTATTTCATAAAACATTAGCATTGAGGCTTATGGAAAAATAATTTGAAACAAGGGTGGACCCCATGCAATTTGTATTACTCTACCTAAGGTCTTGGTTAGGACTTAAAACGTTGGATGATCGATTTCTGAAAAGAAATGGGTGGGTGGACGATTTTCATGTATAAGCAAAACTACAATTTGTACAAATCTACGTGTATTAATATGCATTTGCAAGACTATATACTCCAGAAAACACGTTGACTTACAAATCTCTATGTTGCATAGTATTAATTTCGTAATGAATGAATGCATAAAAGTGAACACAACAAAATGAATAACAACGCAATTAGATCCGAGGTCTAAATCGAAAACACACACAATTTACACATAACTGATTGTACTGTAGCAACTGATCATTCCAAATGGATCGCGGGATGCGTTAAGTCATCATTATTATCCATATGTTGTTCAAGCAGTTAGGAAACTTTGGAAAAGATAGAGAGAGAGAGAGAGAGAGAGAGAGAGAGAGAGAGAGAGAGAGAGAGAGAGAGAGAGAGAGAGAGAGAAGGTAAGTCCAGTGTATTATAAGCAGTTGTGCAATTCAAATTTCAATTTAATTTACCACTAAACTGTAAATAATTGAATAATATGCTTAATATGTGATGTGTGGCTTTGGTGTTCATTGCTTGCTAGTTCGACAAGTTAACTTGTTTACTATCATTACCATACAGTCATGGGTGGGGGGAGTTAGATAAAATAGTCACTATGCAACAACATAAAGCAATATATATAAATTATTGCTGAAGACGTACAGTTCAACTCTAATACTTTTGGGTTGACATATTCTTATTTACTAAAATCTGCGTCGATCTATAATAACAAATGTTATATTCATGTAAGAAGTGTAGGTCACTCGAGTTGCCCTACAGCAAATACGCATGACCGTACCGAACGCGGTTATAGGATGGGCTTGACTAGCTAACAATAGCAACGGAAAAGGTCAGTAGCATATCTTGTTCTGAAAAATTACGTGAAACCCTTCAACAACAACAACAAAAGGCAGGGGTTGGCAAATTACATAGTAGGAAGTTTTGAGTGTATTTTAACCCAGGTTATTGTCTTGTTTTTTGTTAGGACTGTCTAGGGTGTTCATTGGCCTCGTCAACCTTGGAGAAAGGTGTTTTGTAATATTAGCTGATTACTTTTAGTCATGTTAAAGTTGAGGTAATTTAACTTGTCATGACGTAAAATTGTGTATGTAAGAAAATGCAGTAAAAGTATAATGTTCTTTACTGAACAATATACATGACGATTATGTGAACTCGTTTTGAGGAACAAAAGATGAGTATTTATTGATTATATATTAATATGGTACATTATATTTACTTCTCGTTTCCCACACACACACACACACCCACACACACACACAGACGTACGTGTATACAAGTGTAATTGTCCTTGCATTTCCATAACATAGAGGTAATCGCATATGTCTTCTTCTCTTTCTCAAACTTCGTCTGACTTTTGGTATTAGATAAGAACACTCTTTAAACAGCCTTGTCTCTCCACATAAATTCTTATTTTCCAAACGCTCGTATAGTTGATTCTGATAATTGTCCATATTGATTACGGCATGTACGACAGTAAGTGATTAGACGATTCTACTTTTGTCCACATCATGTGATGACAACAGGTGCAGTGAATTGCGGGTATTTATTGTGAGAAATGGATCGATACGGATTGAGTTCTTTCACTAGTCCTAACATGCGTTGCAAAATTCAGTCACAGTGCGGAGTCTGTCTTCTAATCCAAAGAGAGCAGTCTGTGACGTCACATGAGCTCTATATATGCTCTAGCTTCTGTGTGCCGTGAATCGATGCGACCGTTTGCAATAATTACGGCATTTTGAGTCATTTTCATCTCGTCTTCATGTCTTTCTGAACATGACGGGGTTCTTTCTCTGGGGAAGGTACCTCTTCTTTTTCCTGTTCGGATGTCCTTTCTAATTACAATGATAACATATATCCTGACGTTTGATTCTTCTGGCACCTGTTTTGTATTTTCACGGGCTTTGAATTTGGTCGCCCAATGCATTTTTATGTTACAGAAAACGATGAGTTGGGGTGCATCGACAGTGGAAAACAACACAAGTCCACACAATTCCACTTCAAGAAGAGACCTTATCGACTGAAATTTAGTTGATTTGATCACTTCTTCACAAGAATGTGTTCTGGTACTAGTACCTTCACCGAGTTTTCCTTCCTTAACCACACGTCGATGATTTAAAAAGAGACACAAAGAAAAATTTTAGAAATTCTTTCGGCAACAGAAAGAAGCAGAACAAGCTCTTCTCATTCAACAGAAACAACAAAAAGATGAAGTAAGAAGAAGGAAGCGACAGGTAAAAGAAGCAACGAAACAAGGTTTATAAGAGAAGGAGAACAGAGAAAGTCAAACCGTGACGGTACTCTTAAAAAATGTGTCTGAGTTAAGGAGTCGGAAACAAATGTATCAGACTTCTTTATTACTACTCAAGATAATAAAAGAACAACCTTCCTGTGCCAAACAACCCAGTCCGATTACAATGCATGAGATACCATAACTAGTAATTTCTAGCAAGGCATCAATAGGTGCCTCTCCAAAAGTAGGCCTAGGTCGTGGTAACGGCATAAAGCACGTTAAAGCTGATTTCTTCCCGTTCCTGAGGTTTTGTTTGTGTTTTAAGAAAGCAAACACCCAACGGTCCTTTTCAGGGCCACCCGCTTCTTTTTAAAAGAGATAGCATTCATTTTGCAAATTCAATTAAAACTCAAAATCCCTTTTTGTTACCTATGATGTACGTGTGTGTGCGCGTGTGTAGGTATTTCTGTTCACTGTCTCTGGTATTTCAATTTCTTTATTGTCAGATGTTTTTCCTTTTCTTCTTTGTTGTCGTCTCGTCTTCATGACCTTCTGAACATGTCGGGATGATTTCTTTGGGGAAGTTAACTTTTTTTTGTTTGGATGTCCTTTCTAATTACAATGATAACATATATTCTGACTTTTGATTCTTCTGGCACCTGTTTTGCATTATCACGGGCTGGGCATTCTGTAGTCCATTGCCTTCTTTATTACAGATATAGCAATTATCTTGACTTTTTTCCAATATGAGGCAGAGTAGTTTGTAGGCTTGTTTTAAGAAACCTTTCGTATGACACCTCGCAAAGCTGCTATCAGAAGTTCGACTTGTTTAGGCTCTTCGATCATTTTACTCGGTTTGAGAGTGAAATTAATACTGTAATGAAGACACTGACTCTTTATGTATACACTGGTTTGACTTAATATATAGGAGTTGAAAATGTAGTCATTTGACGTTTTGCAGTCAGGAAGAAACGATCGCGTCATTTTATAGAGAAAGGAGAATAAAGTGAGCGACATAAATGTGATTGGTCACCTTGACAATAGCTGTTTCATATTCATTCCGGCGATTTTGAAGATAACATGAGTGAGTTAGAATCGAGACCCAGAGAGTCTACACCCAAGCAATGTTCACCTAACTGCGGCTTTGCAGGTACACTGTGAAGTTTAAAGATTTCAAGTGCGACGCACCGTTGGATAAAGCAGACGGTTTCATCACCGAGGTGTGGGATTCTATGTTAACCTTACTTAGTGAAGCAAAAGAAGACGATCGGATGAAACTTTACAATTTTAACGACAGTTAAAGTCCCCTGTTTAGATCGAGTTCAGCAGCCCATTAGAATTTACACCTTTTACAATCATTGACAAGATTCAACGCGTAAAACAATCGAGCGGCACTTTTCACGTCACCTACAGCATTGCAACACTGGTCATGACACACGCGTCTCTTCCCCAAGAGATAGGACGCAAACAGGTGTTATTAGTGGTCGACCTCCACAACATCAAAACGTTCAACCTTCAAGACCTTTTTATATGCTGCCCAACCTCAACGTGACCGTACGGTAGAGTGAAGCGATTGGGAAGTCGCACTCTTTTTTGGTATACGATTTGATACACTTTCTCCAAAGGTCGGATAACGATTTGGTGTGTGGGTAAACGGACAATCTTGTGCGGTTCGTGGGTGGTCACTTTAAACGTTTCATCCTGTACATAATGTAAGGCTTCTTGAAGCACGGTAAAGTTCACCACTGGACTGGTGCGATAATTGAGAGTCAATCCTTTCACTTTACATTCGTTATGCATTTCTCATTTGGGGTCTCGGTATTCGTAGCCGTAATTGTTAGGACAACCACTTGCAAAACATAGAATCTTGTGGTCGGGATATTCATCGATCCAGGCTCCTAAACTGTCTCCTTAGATGACAGGGTTACACTCGTTCGGACGGTGAACGTAGATGCAACTGTCCATCTCAAAATACAACACACGATCTCCTAACAGTTCTAACACTTCGTACAATTTTAAGCGAGCGTGGGCTATCACGTAAGCCGCAATGATGACATTTCCAAATTTGTCGGCTTCTACAAGGTCTAGTTCTTCTTCGTAATTGATTAAGAACAATTCCTCACGAATGGCGTCCACGTGTTTCATGACTTTGGGTTTGTCGTGAATCATCTGGAAGTAGCGAGAAGGTTCGGACAAATACTCCGTCTTGGGTAAAGACGGTCGTTGTGCCATTTTACCCCACAAGCAATATAATATCACTTTGGCAAACGATCGCCTTCCTTCGTTTTTCTCTATGTGGTCTAAAGTGATGCCTTCCTGCTCCCGATATTTTTCTTTGAATATCTTTTGGTCTTCGGGAGTGTGACACCAGGAAGGATAGCCACTTGCTTCTTGGTTTAGTTTTCAAAAGGCATCCAGGTAGTCTGCAAAAATACCTTTCTGTGTCTCGTCGCCATTGCGATATTGTTGTGTGTTGCGAAAGTGGTAAATTTCGCACACTTCTAACAGTTTGTATCGCAGGTCCAGATCTTGAAACAATTCCACGCTCACCCACGTTCCTGTCAAGGCACGTTCTTTCTGGGTGTGCTGACAAGGTCGGTCTTATTTGCACGTTTCTTCACAAGTTCGACACAAAGGAAACATCAGTTTTCCTTGGCAATGGTGAGGTAAAACGGGATGGTACAAGTCTTAGGTAGGTAAGATTTGCACTTGATCAATCCTTCGTAATGACGTATGTGGTCCAGGTTAATGTGTTCTGTCATCAATTGTGGATGCCCCACGGAAAAGTGACAATATTTGCAGACGTAAGGATACAGCGAACACACGTCCAAGTATTTAATTTATTCTCCCTTCTCTTCGTGCAATTGGTAATGGAAACAGGTGGCATTCGTTCGTCCTCCGTACAAACTATCCCGGGGGTTCATGTCGTACTCGTTTTCCCACATTTCCACTACCTGGTATCCTTGCTGTTTTAAATTCAAACGTCACTGGCAAGTGGTCTGGTACAAATCTTCCATAGTCCGCTGTAAAAACTGATTGTTGGTGTCACGTTGAGGGTAACACATCGGACATCCGTGAAATAAGCATCGGTTAAACTCGTACACGATCTGAGGGTTCTCTAAGTCCCAACCATCCACCGAATACGTTCCGTTTCTTTTCGCCTCCTCCGTTGCGAGCGTGTTGAATCCATTTGTCTTGCTTTTCGCACAAGTAATGTAGTTAACGTAGGGCTTTGACCGAGTACCGAGTATTGACGTTTGACAAAATTCGTCGTTTGAGGACTGATGACCGCTAGAGTATTTTCGGGCATGAAGCGTTTTCGGTACACTAAGTAACATACTTTGGCAATGGTACAAGCTTCTTTCAAAGGATCGATCACTCCGTGCTCCATGAACGTTTCTCGAAATTTTCCACAGCAACGTCGTAAAATGTCCCCGTCAGATCGACAATACTTTTACATTTCTTCTTGAAAGTCAAAGGGGTTCGAGGCGTGGGTCTGGTACCAAGCATGGAAAGCTTCTCGTTGTTCCCCCTGCGGGTTCGGGTTGTAGAATTGGAACGACGTGCCCCGCCACGTGTCGTAAAAGGCAACTAAGTAGAGGCAAACTGTTTGCCGTGGGTTGCGACCCGTGTCGGAGGAGGAAAGGATCCTGGAAGTTGCAACACACTACTTTGGCCTCTACATCTCTTAGACGGGTGATCGAGATGGGCCCGGTCTCGACAAATCAGCTGGTCACGAAGAGCCCTAGGAGGTCTTTTTTTTACTTACTCATCGTCACTGTCTTTCATGTATCTCTCTTGATACCACCGTTGCCCCTACATTCTTTTCCTTTATCTGTCACTTTCCCAAGTTTAAGAAGACTTCCTAGCAGGCGGTGGCTCAACGGGTCAATCGGGAAGTAATTTTACCGACCCTATAAGGAAGCTTCATGGGTCAATCCCAGGTAATTTTATCTAACGAGTATGGCATCTATGTATCCCTGGCACTTTAAAAGTGTTCCCTCGTTGGGCTCCGTGGCGGGTGGGGAGCATGGGTGCTGAAATTTTAATAATTAACCATGGCAACCACAACCAAACCACTATCTGACTCGGATGAAGAACCACGTGGCGTGGAATCATTTCCACGCTTCATGGTTATTCAATCAAAAGATGATACCAAACCACTTTCAGGTTTATCTCCATTTATTATCGTGAAAACCATTACGGGATCGATTGGCACACAAAATCGGGTTGTCTTCTTGTAGAGTGTGATCGAAAGAGGCAAACAGACAATATCATGAAACGAAAAACATTCTTTGATATTCCAGTGACCTCATTCGCGCACACTACACTGAACTCGTCGAAAGGCGTAATGCGACGTCGTGACTTGGCTGGAGTCACCGACACAGATATCATCGAAGGGATGAAACATGAAGGTGTCACTGCAGTGCGAAGAATACGTATTAAACGTAGTAACACCCTGCAGGACACAAATACATTTGTACTCCCCTTTAATAAACCGACAGAGCCCAAAGTGGTCAAGGTTGGGTTTTTACAAGTAAAGGTCGAGAACTAAATTCCAAACCCCCTTCGATGATATAAATATAAAAAATACGACCATCACGAGGATCGATGTTCCAGAGCCAAGGTATGTGGCCGATGTGGAGACCACTCTCATCACGGAGCTGATTGTAAAGCAACTCCGCATTGCGTCAACTGTGGCAAGGAACATCAAGCCAGTTCCAAGGATTGTGATACATGGAAAAAGGAGAAGGACATTCAGAGGGTAAGTTTACCTCGAACATTCCCTACCCAGAGGCCAGAAAACTTGTCCAGGAAGCAAAAACATCCCTTCCTGGCCCTTCCTATTCCAGAGTCGTAAAACACAATCCAAAAAGCACGAAGGACGCCCAAACACAGACGGATCAGCCCGATTCAAGCACAAGTGCCAATATCCCTAATTATAAGCCACAGAAAAGTACAACATCAACTCAGACAACATTTAATAACAATCCACCATCAAAGTCACCAAAACAGAAACACAAAGCACAAACAAATAAACCGCAAAAGGGGTCATATGACCCCATTAAACTGTACAACAGGTTTGGAGACGATGAGAGCATGGATGCAGAAGAAACTGCTCCATGTACTCAAAGTAGCTCCAAACCTAGTAAACCTAAATTTACTCCCGTACTTCCTCCAGACAAATAACAACACATACTTCCTTCGCGAATAGTCTAACCTAGCTCCAGAATCTCCAGCATAACATTATAATGAAGAAACCCATCATAAAATGGAATTGTCGATGACTTAAAGCAAACTACAATGATATTCTTCTGCTTTTAAATAAACACGATCCTGCTGTACTATGTTTACAGGAAACGGTCCTGAAAGAGACAGATAAAATTACTTTTAAAAACATTTCCCTGTTTAACGCGTACTGTCAAAACGCTGACAGGGCCTCAGGCGGAGACTCTATTGCTGTGAACAATAGAGCCCCTCACACAGTCATTCCTTTAAACACAAATTTACAAGCCATTGCTATAGGTGTCACTCTACATCGAGTGATTACTTTTTGTTCCATTTACTTACCACTAAACACCAGCCTAGTACAAAAGTAATTAGACAATCTTGTTGAACATCTTCCCGCGCCCTTCGTTTTACTCGGGGATTTTAATGCCCATAACGTTTTATGGTGATCAAATCACATAAACGACAGAGGCCATAAAGTAGAAGATTTCATTTCTAGACACGATCTGTGTTTATATAACACTAACTCACCAACATATTTATACCCAGGAACGGGTACGTACACATGCATAGATTTGATAATTTGTTCTCCCTCACTGCTTTTGGACTATGAATGGAAGGTCGCTGATGACCTTCACAGCAGTGATCACTTTTCAATCACTCTTGAAGATAATTCTAAAATTGATGATGCAATTCCACAAAAGAATATAAAGAAGGCCGACTGGGCTATGTTTGAAACACTATGTAAAACTAGACTAAATAATGATACAGTATTCAACGCTGTTAATCCTATACAGTATTTTACCTCCGTTCTAATTTCAATTGCAGATGAATCTATTCCCAAGTCCTCAACGAACAGTAAGAGATCGCAAAAACCCTGGGTAACCAAGTAATGCAAAGAAGCTATTAGACAACGCCGAGAAGCATTAAAAACATTCAAGAATCATCCAACGCCCGAAAATTTAAATAAATATCGTATTGCCCGGGCTAAAACTCGACGCACAATCAAAGACTGTTAACGTGCATCCTGGAAGAAATATATTTCTTCTTTAAACTCTCGTTCCTCAATGAAACAAGTTTGGGATACTATTCGAAAAAAAAGGAAAGAGGAAACACAATTCTATTCGACACCTAAAAATAAACAATATCAATTTCAGTTCGAAACGTGACATAGCAAATATTCTTGCCGATAGTTTTTCGAAAAACTCATCATCATCTAATTATTCAGATGCTTTTAGAAGATTAAAATCTCAAACAGAAAAGTCACGTTTAAAATTTACATCGAACGACACTGAAATTTATAACCAGCTGTTTTCTTTATTGGAGCCTAGGGAGGCATTAGACAAGGCCCATGATACATCCGCTGGGCCTGACGAAGTACATTACCAGTTCTTGAAACACCTCCCAGAATCTTCTCTGACATTACTTCTTAAAGTCTTTAACGACTTATGGATTGCTGGTTATGTGACTAATTGCTGGAAAGAAGCAACAGTGATACCGATTCCCAAACCAAGCGAAGATAACGAAGATCCTAACAGCTATCGGCCTATTGCATTGACAAGCTGCGTATGCAAAACAATGGAACGAATGATTAATTCTCGGCTTGTATGGTACTTGGAAAGTAACAATTTAATTTCTCCTTTTCAAAGTGGCTTCCGTTCTGGTCGTAGTACTAACGATCATCTGGTTAGACTGGAAACATTTTTTCGCGATGCATTTATTAAGAAGGAACATTTAGTAGCAGTCTTCTTTGATTTAAAAAAGACCTATGATACAAGATGGAAGTACTGGATACTAAATGACCTGCACGATCTAGGTCTAAAAGGCCGTCTGCCCTCTTTCATTTCCAATTTTTTCTCTGACAGAGAATTCAAAGTACGAGTGGGCTCTACCCTCTCCGATATGCACCAGCAAGAGATGGGTGTGCCCCAGGGCAGTATTTTATCTGTGACGCTATTTAATATCAAAATCAATAGCATCACCAAGTGCTTAACCCCCGGTGTGGACTGCTCTTTATATGTAGACGATTTTTTAATTTGTTATCGATCAAAGCACATGCATACAATTGAAAGGAAACTTCAACAAAATATCAATAAGATCAACAATTGGGCCAGTAAATACGGTTTCAAATTTTCTAAATCGAAAACTATGCATGCATTTCTGTCAGTTGCGAAGACATCATGATGACCCTCAACTTACGCTGGATGGGACACCTATTCCAGTTGTGGAGGAAACAAAGTTTTTGGGTATTATCTTCGACAGAAAACTGACTTTTATACCACACATCAAGAATTTAAAAGCTAAATGCTTAAAAGCTTTAAATTTACTAAACGTAATTGCGCACACTGACTGGGGTGCTGATAAAAAAGTCCTCCTCAATTTGTATAGAACATTTATCCGTTCTATACTAGACTATGGATGCATTGTTTATGGTTCAGCTAGGAAGTCTTATTTGAAAATGTTTCACCCAATTCATAATAAGGGAATAAGACTTGCTCTAGGAGCATTTAAGACATCACCATGCGAAAGCCTTCTCGCGGAAGCGAATGAACCACCTTTATCGCACCGCAGAGAAATGCTTTTTATACAGTACGCTCTTAGATTAAGATCAAACCCTCTGAACCCTGCTTTTTCGTCTGTTTTTCAACCAAAATACAAACATTTATACGAACACAAACCAAATGCCATACTTTCATTTGGCATCAGAATATCATCCAGTTTTGACACTATCAAAATCAATCTCCCTACAGTTCAGAACACGTTTGTCTCTGTAACACCACCTTGGCTCCTTAAGCAACCCAAAGTGATATTTACGTTGCACGATGGGAAATAATCTGAGACTAATCCTTTAATTTTACAGAACTCTTATAATGAACTCCTCAACAATTTTAAAATCTACACAAAATTTTTTACTGATGGATCAAAAGTTGATGAAAAGGCTGCTGTAGCCTTCGTTAGTGGCAAGCACATAACCAAAGTGCGCTTGCCAAACGATGCGTCCATATTTTCAGTGGAAATCAGAGCAATAGACCTTGCTCTGAAATGTATTGAACAAAAACGCATTTTGAATAGCATTATTTTCTGTGACTCGCTGTCAGTACTTCAGTCGCTACACCATAGAAAACTGAATAATCCATTACTAGTCGATATTCTCGTCAAAACCTCGGAGCTTAGTACCTCCTACAATATAGTATACTGTTGGCTACCTAGTCATATTGGTATTAGAGGTAATGAAGAAGTAGACCGGGTTGCTAAGATGGCTCTATCCCAAGAACCATCGGATTTTAAATTACCGTTTACTGCTTTTAAACCTTGTATCAAAAAGTATCTTCGTCAGAAGTGGCAGGCGTCATGGGATGATGCAGTCAATAACAAACTTCATGCCATTAAACCAACCCTGGGAGAATGGACTCCTTCCTACAGAACTATCCGTAGGGAGGAGGTTGTCATTGCAAGAATCAGAATCGATCATACATACATTATCCACTCCCACATACTAAAAGGTGAAGATCCACCAGAGTGCGTTTCTTGCAATGAGCCATTCACTGTTAAACACTTTATGACCGAGTGTTCCAACCTGCAACCTACGTGTGCTAAATACTATAAAGTACATGATATGATGGAACTTTTTGATACAATACAAATCACTTGTATTTTAGATTTCCTAAAAGAAGTAAATCTCTATTTTAAACTATAACTTGTATGCCGTCACCTAGAATATTTTTATCTGATGCAAATATCACCTCTTATTTACAACATCTTATCATCAACATACACCAATTACATCTCCCGTTGATTGGGAAGCTTCATATTTTCCTGTCACCAACATCTTACCATTTTATATTTAACTATTATGGTTTTTCATATCGCTGGTCGATGTTAAACCTTTCTTATTTTTGAACATCTAACCTATTGTATGGCGCTAAATAGCCTAAAAGTGCTGGTGTGCCGTTAAATTTCAAGCAAACAAACAAACAAACTTTATCTCCTTAGGCGGGTGTAATATGAAGAATAGTGCCCGCAGGATGATGAAACAGCTCCGAACAAAAAGATTTTCGTCAGAGTATAGTTGAAGGGACGTAAACGGAACATAAAGCGTTTATAAATAAATGTGATATGCCGAGCTTTGGTCAGTAAGTATGAATTTGAATTGCTTTTTTCTTAAATTTGCCGCCAGAGATTTTTCCATGAACGTGTAAGGTACTACATGTTTCTTCACGCATACTGCAATTACATCTATATGAAAGAACCTGTGAGAACATTTCAAAGTGCATATTCTATAAATACTTCATTGATTATTGTTGGCATTTAGAAAAGGGCAATGCACTCTTTGTTGTGACACTTATTTTAAAATATTGTGTTTCTCTTGCAGAAGCTTGCTAAAAAAATAATGGCAAAAAGAAAGAAATTTAAATTGAAGAGGCCATATCAGAAACACCCAACCAGAGTGGAGGGATAAAATACAAGGTTAGCCATTTGAGTCTTATTTCATCAATATTGGATTCAGTTTTTTAAAGCACTCTGGATTTCTAAATTGCAAACAAAATCAGCTTATCATATTTTCCAGGAATATTAAAGCTGGAGTACATCTAAGTTCAATTTTCATCTCTCTTGTATGATAGGACTAGTGCTTCCACTTGTAATTTTTATTCACATGCACTTTTTGGACAAAATAAATTCATCTTTGCGCAAATTGATTTCACCATCCACTTGCTTGATATGACACATAAGTACAAAGTTATTTTGTAACTTGGCTTAACAATAATAAGGGAAGTACGTGCGCAGTTAAAAAAGTTTCATAAAGTTTAATAATGCTAGTTAATGTGCCTTCTGCAAATGTAAGCGGTGCTGAGATGATATGCAACTTGTAAATTATTTTTTATTTGCAGGTCCCAGAGCAGAAGAAGAAAGAGATAGTGGAGGAGGAGACTAATTCTGAGTCCTAATCTTAATTAAATCTAGAAAATAAACAAAATTTGATATCAAAATATATGTTGTATTGTTTTCTTTTTCCTATTTGTCTTTTAAAAACAAATGTTTGAACCTTCAGACTGCAGATTCAGTGGATTCCTTATCAGGCAAAAACAGTATGGTTTACCCATCTACTTTCATTTTACACCCTGTTACCTAATTTTTTTTTATTTCCCCATTGGAGTAGATCTCCCCAAACCCCTGCCTACTTGGTGAAATCACATGTCCATTTTAAATCTAATGAAAGGCCCTGCTGTAAAGTCTGTCAGTAAAACTACCTTGAAAGAGGATTTCATACCATGAACAGAAATCAGTGTTTGCATATAAAATGTGTTGGAACACCTGCACTTGAACTGATTGAAAACTTCAGAATGGATGTATGAATTTTTATGAAATTAGTATCATTACCTTTTTATCTAAGATTCTTTTTAAGCGCATGAAATGATAAATACAATTTCTGTATTGAGAAGAGTGCATTGTTATATGTGCATCCTTGAATTGGTTTGTGAGAGCTGTCACGCATCAACGAATGCAGAGTGCTATTATTATTAGTATTATTATTATGGTCAAATGAATGGTGATGTTTGGTTTGTCATGAATGTAAATGGTGCAGAACTGACACTTAATGCTGTCACAATGGCAGTTTTGACATTCATGATATTGCAACTCCTAGCTGGATGGTAATGTTGACAATTTTTTAAATGTTTGACATTCTTGCCAAAAGTGCGAAATATGTGTTTCAGAAACACAAGCCAGTTTCATCAGATTTCCATAGAGGATTTGAATGTTGCAAGAATGTTGTAGGAAGGTTATTAAATAATGTTAGTCAACAACGTTGTAGCAACGTTCCCACTTGTTCAACAATCACATTGCCATAACATCATTTGACAAAGGTGCCACAACCTTACTACAACATTGCAGCAACGTTGTAGCAACGTGGAATTGTTAGCTGGGTTAAACACGATCGGTTCTTAGAACCCATATTTCAGTGCCACTTACATGCTTCTTATTGCCTCTTATTCTTTTAATAGTTCTAAGAGGTGTTTATCAAGACAATCGTCTCGTTGTCAACGGTTCTTAATGGGTTTTTTTTCTTGTTCTTCCTCCACCATTTATGGTATAACGGTAAACACTGAACGACCCCATGGAAGCAAGGCTTACGGTGTAGGGAATATTTCATTCAGAAATAGACATCAACACTAGCTGTGATTGCTGCATTATGTAAGAATTGTTCTTTCTGTTAGGGTTAAACAATATGTCAAGCCTCTTGGAAACGTGTGAGATTAAGTTAACTCATATCTAGATCACATTTTGTATTTTGTAAGATTGTTTCTTAAAATATGGGACACATGGGTGAAACTGGGTCTGTTGTGACTAGATAACTCTTATCCATGTCCAGCAGAGTTATCTCATTTTAGTGCAATGCAATATCTGGTTTTGTCCTTGTCAAATTGACAATCTAGATTGTCCTCTGTGACAGTGTGTGAAATGCATGCTGAAGTAAGGTAGAAAGTAAATTTATTTCATAAAACATTAGCATTGAGGCTTATGGAAAAATAATTTGAAACAAGGGTGGACCCCATGCAATTTGTATTACTCTACCTAAGGTCTTGGTTAGGACTTAAAACGTTGGATGATCGATTTCTGAAAAGAAATGGGTGGGTGGACGATTTTCATGTATAAGCAAAACTACAATTTGTACAAATCTACGTGTATTAATATGCATTTGCAAGACTATATACTCCAGAAAACACGTTGACTTACAAATCTCTATGTTGCATAGTATTAATTTCGTAATGAATGAATGCATAAAAGTGAACACAACAAAATGAATAACAACGCAATTAGATCCGAGGTCTAAATCGAAAACACACACAATTTACACATAACTGATTGTACTGTAGCAACTGATCATTCCAAATGGATCGCGGGATGCGTTAAGTCATCATTATTATCCATATGTTGTTCAAGCAGTTAGGAAACTTTGGAAAAGATAGAGAGAGAGAGAGAGAGAGAGAGAGAGAGAGAGAGAGAGAGAGAGAGAGAGAGAGAGAGAGAGAGAGAGAGAAGGTAAGTCCAGTGTATTATAAGCAGTTGTGCAATTCAAATTTCAATTTAATTTACCACTAAACTGTAAATAATTGAATAATATGCTTAATATGTGATGTGTGGCTTTGGTGTTCATTGCTTGCTAGTTCGACAAGTTAACTTGTTTACTATCATTACCATACAGTCATGGGTGGGGGGAGTTAGATAAAATAGTCACTATGCAACAACATAAAGCAATATATATAAATTATTGCTGAAGACGTACAGTTCAACTCTAATACTTTTGGGTTGACATATTCTTATTTACTAAAATCTGCGTCGATCTATAATAACAAATGTTATATTCATGTAAGAAGTGTAGGTCACTCGAGTTGCCCTACAGCAAATACGCATGACCGTACCGAACGCGGTTATAGGATGGGCTTGACTAGCTAACAATAGCAACGGAAAAGGTCAGTAGCATATCTTGTTCTGAAAAATTACGTGAAACCCTTCAACAACAACAACAAAAGGCAGGGGTTGGCAAATTACATAGTAGGAAGTTTTGAGTGTATTTTAACCCAGGTTATTGTCTTGTTTTTTGTTAGGACTGTCTAGGGTGTTCATTGGCCTCGTCAACCTTGGAGAAAGGTGTTTTGTAATATTAGCTGATTACTTTTAGTCATGTTAAAGTTGAGGTAATTTAACTTGTCATGACGTAAAATTGTGTATGTAAGAAAATGCAGTAAAAGTATAATGTTCTTTACTGAACAATATACATGACGATTATGTGAACTCGTTTTGAGGAACAAAAGATGAGTATTTATTGATTATATATTAATATGGTACATTATATTTACTTCTCGTTTCCCACACACACACACACACCCACACACACACACAGACGTACGTGTATACAAGTGTAATTGTCCTTGCATTTCCATAACATAGAGGTAATCGCATATGTCTTCTTCTCTTTCTCAAACTTCGTCTGACTTTTGGTATTAGATAAGAACACTCTTTAAACAGCCTTGTCTCTCCACATAAATTCTTATTTTCCAAACGCTCGTATAGTTGATTCTGATAATTGTCCATATTGATTACGGCATGTACGACAGTAAGTGATTAGACGATTCTACTTTTGTCCACATCATGTGATGACAACAGGTGCAGTGAATTGCGGGTATTTATTGTGAGAAATGGATCGATACGGATTGAGTTCTTTCACTAGTCCTAACATGCGTTGCAAAATTCAGTCACAGTGCGGAGTCTGTCTTCTAATCCAAAGAGAGCAGTCTGTGACGTCACATGAGCTCTATATATGCTCTAGCTTCTGTGTGCCGTGAATCGATGCGACCGTTTGCAATAATTACGGCATTTTCAGTCATTTTCATCTCGTCTTCATGTCTTTCTGAACATGACGGGGTTCTTTCTCTGGGGAAGGTACCTCTTCTTTTTCCTGTTCGGATGTCCTTTCTAATTACAATGATAACATATATCCTGACGTTTGATTCTTCTGGCACCTGTTTTGTATTTTCACGGGCTTTGAATTTGGTCGCCCAATGCATTTTTATGTTACAGAAAACGATGAGTTGGGGTGCATCGACAGTGGAAAACAACACAAGTCCACACAATTCCACTTCAAGAAGAGACCTTATCGACTGAAATTTAGTTGATTTGATCACTTCTTCACAAGAATGTGTTCTGGTACTAGTACCTTCACCGAGTTTTCCTTCCTTAACCACACGTCGATGATTTAAAAAGAGACACAAAGAAAAATTTTAGAAATTCTTTCGGCAACAGAAAGAAGCAGAACAAGCTCTTCTCATTCAACAGAAACAACAAAAAGATGAAGTAAGAAGAAGGAAGCGACAGGTAAAAGAAGCAACGAAACAAGGTTTATAAGAGAAGGAGAACAGAGAAAGTCAAACCGTGACGGTACTCTTAAAAAATGTGTCTGAGTTAAGGAGTCGAAAACAAATGTATCAGACTTCTTTATTACTACTCAAGATAATAAAAGAACAACCTTCCTGTGCCAAACAACCCAGTCCGATTACAATGCATGAGATACCATAACTAGTAATTTCTAGCAAGGCATCAATAGGTGCCTCTCCAAAAGTAGGCCTAGGTCGTGGTAACGGCATAAAGCACGTTAAAGCTGATTTCTTCCCGTTCCTGAGGTTTTGTTTGTGTTTTAAGAAAACAAACACCCAACGGTCCTTTTCAGGGCCACCCGCTTCTTTTTAAAAGAGATAGCATTCATTTTGCAAATTCAATTAAAACTCAAAATCCCTTTTTGTTACCTATGATGTACGTGTGTGTGCGCGTGTGTAGGTATTTCTGTTCACTGTCTCTGGTATTTCAATTTCTTTATTGTCAGATGTTTTTCCTTTTCTTCTTTGTTGTCGTCTCGTCTTCATGACCTTCTGAACATGTCGGGATGATTTCTTTGGGGAAGTTAACTTTTTTTTGTTTGGATGTCCTTTCTAATTACAATGATAACATATATTCTGACTTTTGATTCTTCTGGCACCTGTTTTGCATTATCACGGGCTGGGCATTCTGTAGTCCATTGCCTTCTTTATTACAGATATAGCAATTATCTTGACTTTTTTCCAATATGAGGCAGAGTAGTTTGTAGGCTTGTTTTAAGAAACCTTTCGTATGACACCTCGCAAAGCTGCTATCAGAAGTTCGACTTGTTTAGGCTCTTCGATCATTTTACTCGGTTTGAGAGTGAAATTAATACTGTAATGAAGACACTGACTCTTTATGTATACACTGGTTTGACTTAATATATAGGAGTTGAAAATGTAGTCATTTGACGTTTTGCAGTCAGGAAGAAACGATCGCGTCATTTTATAGAGAAAGGAGAATAAAGTGAGCGACATAAATGTGATTGGTCACCTTGACAATAGCTGTTTCATATTCATTCCGGCGATTTTGAAGATAACATGAGTGAGTTAGAATCGAGACCCAGAGAGTCTACACCCAAGCAATGTTCACCTAACTGCGGCTTTGCAGGTACACTGTGAAGTTTAAAGATTTCAAGTGCGACGCACCGTTGGATAAAGCAGACGGTTTCATCACCGAGGTGTGGGATTCTATGTTAACCTTACTTAGTGAAGCAAAAGAAGACGATCGGATGAAACTTTACAATTTTAACGACAGTTAAAGTCCCCTGTTTAGATCGAGTTCAGCAGCCCATTAGAATTTACACCTTTTACAATCATTGACAAGATTCAACGCGTAAAACAATCGAGCGGCACTTTTCACGTCACCTACAGCATTGCAACACTGGTCATGACACACGCGTCTCTTCCCCAAGAGATAGGACGCAAACAGGTGTTATTAGTGGTCGACCTCCACAACATCAAAACGTTCAACCTTCAAGACCTTTTTATATGCTGCCCAACCTCAACGTGACCGTACGGTAGAGTGAAGCGATTGGGAAGTCGCACTCTTTTTTGGTATACGATTTGATACACTTTCTCCAAAGGTCGGATAACGATTTGGTGTGTGGGTAAACGGACAATCTTGTGCGGTTCGTGGGTGGTCACTTTAAACGTTTCATCCTGTACATAATGTAAGGCTTCTTGAAGCACGGTAAAGTTCACCACTGGACTGGTGCGATAATTGAGAGTCAATCCTTTCACTTTACATTCGGTATGCATTTCTCATTTGGGGTCTCGGTATTCGTAGCCGTAATTGTTAGGACAACCACTTGCAAAACATAGAATCTTGTGGTCGGGATATTCATCGATCCAGGCTCCTAAACTGTCTCCTTAGATGACAGGGTTACACTCGTTCGGACGGTGAACGTAGATGCAACTGTCCATCTCAAAATACAACACACGATCTCCTAACAGTTCTAACACTTCGTACAATTTTAAGCGAGCGTGGGCTATCACGTAAGCCGCAATGATGACATTTCCAAATTTGTCGGCTTCTACAAGGTCTAGTTCTTCTTCGTAATTGATTAAGAACAATTCCTCACGAATGGCGTCCACGTGTTTCATGACTTTGGGTTTGTCGTGAATCATCTGGAAGTAGCGAGAAGGTTCGGACAAATACTCCGTCTTGGGTAAAGACGGTCGTTGTGCCATTTTACCCCACAAGCAATATAATATCACTTTGGCAAACGATCGCCTTCCTTCGTTTTTCTCTATGTGGTCTAAAGTGATGCCTTCCTGCTCCCGATATTTTTCTTTGAATATCTTTTGGTCTTCGGGAGTGTGACACCAGGAAGGATAGCCACTTGCTTCTTGGTTTAGTTTTCAAAAGGCATCCAGGTAGTCTGCAAAAATACCTTTCTGTGTCTCGTCGCCATTGCGATATTGTTGTGTGTTGCGAAAGTGGTAAATTTCGCACACTTCTAACAGTTTGTATCGCAGGTCCAGATCTTGAAACAATTCCACGCTCACCCACGTTCCTGTCAAGGCACGTTCTTTCTGGGTGTGCTGACAAGGTCGGTCTTATTTGCACGTTTCTTCACAAGTTCGACACAAAGGAAACATCAGTTTTCCTTGGCAATGGTGAGGTAAAACGGGATGGTACAAGTCTTAGGTAGGTAAGATTTGCACTTGATCAATCCTTCGTAATGACGTATGTGGTCCAGGTTAATGTGTTCTGTCATCAATTGTGGATGCCCCACGGAAAAGTGACAATATTTGCAGACGTAAGGATACAGCGAACACACGTCCAAGTATTTAATTTATTCTCCCTTTTCTTCGTGCAATTGGTAATGGAAACAGGTGGCATTCGTTCGTCCTCCGTACAAACTATCCCGGGGGTTCATGTCGTACTCGTTTTCCCACATTTCCACTACCTGGTATCCTTGCTGTTTTAAATTCAAACGTCACTGGCAAGTGGTCTGGTACAAATCTTCCATAGTCCGCTGTAAAAACTGATTGTTGGTGTCACGTTGAGGGTAACACATCGGACATCCGTGAAATAAGCATCGGTTAAACTCGTACACGATCTGAGGGTTCTCTAAGTCCCAACCATCCACCGAATACGTTCCGTTTCTTTTCGCCTCCTCCGTTGCGAGCGTAATGAATCCATTTGTCTTGCTTTTCGCACAAGTAATGTAGTTAACGTAGGGCTTTGACCGAGTACCGAGTATTGACGTTTGACAAAATTCGTCGTTTGAGGACTGATGACCGCTAGAGTATTTTCGGGCATGAAGCGTTTTCGGTACACTAAGTAACATACTTTGGCAATGGTACAAGCTTCTTTCAAAGGATCGATCACTCCGTGCTCCATGAACGTTTCTCGAAATTTTCCACAGCAACGTCGTAAAATGTCCCCGTCAGATCGACAATACTTTTACATTTCTTCTTGAAAGTCAAAGGGGTTCGAGGCGTGGGTCTGGTACCAAGCATGGAAAGCTTCTCGTTGTTCCCCCTGCGGGTTCGGGTTGTAGAATTGGAACGACGTGCCCCGCCACGTGTCGTAAAAGGCAACTAAGTAGAGGCAAACTGTTTGCCGTGGGTTGCGACCCGTGTCGGAGGAGGAAAGGATCCTGGAAGTTGCAACACACTACTTTGGCCTCTACATCTCTTAGACGGGTGGTCGAGATGGGCCCGGTCTCGACAAATCAGCTGGTCACGAAGAGCCCTAGGAGGTCTTTTTTTTACTTACTCATCTTCACTGTCTTTCATGTATCTCTCTTGATACCACCGTTGCCCCTACATTCTTTTCCTTTATCTGTCACTTTCCCAAGTTTAAGAAGACTTCCTAGCAGGCGGTGGCTCAACGGGTCAATCGGGAAGTAATTTTACCGACCCTATAAGGAAGCTTCATGGGTCAATCCCAGGTAATTTTATCTAACGAGTATGGCATCTATGTATCCCTGGCACTTTAAAAGTGTTCCCTCGTTGGGCTCCGTGGCGGGTGGGGAGCATGGGTGCTGAAATTTTAATAATTAACCATGGCAACCACAACCAAACCACTATCTGACTCGGATGAAGAACCACGTGGCGTGGAATCATTTCCACGCTTCATGGTTATTCAATCAAAAGATGATACCAAACCACTTTCAGGTTTATCTCCATTTATTATCGTGAAAACCATTACGGGATCGATTGGCACACAAAATCGGGTTGTCTTCTTGTAGAGTGTGATCGAAAGAGGCAAACAGACAATATCATGAAACGAAAAACATTCTTTGATATTCCAGTGACCTCATTCGCGCACACTACACTGAACTCGTCGAAAGGCGTAATGCGACGTCGTGACTTGGCTGGAGTCACCGACACAGATATCATCGAAGGGATGAAACATGAAGGTGTCACTGCAGTGCGAAGAATACGTATTAAACGTAGTAACACCCTGCAGGACACAAATACATTTGTACTCCCCTTTAATAAAAAGACAGAGCCCAAAGTGGTCAAGGTTGGGTTTTTACAAGTAAAGGTCGAGAACTAAATTCCGAACCCCCTTCGATGCTATAAATATAAAAAATACGACCATCACGAGG